>CM076570.1:904362319-904735482 GCA_034641835.2 Pinus albicaulis
CGCCCGATATCATTCATTTGAAATTAATTATTTTCCACTGAGGCTTGTGTATTTTTAACTGTGAATGGAAAGACACAATTATTATTTTTTCATGAACGCCACCTCAGTGTAATTTTTGTTTCTTAATATTTTTCAATCCAAATGTGGTGCCTTTTTTTGCCTCTACTTGTTTGAGCTTTGTTTCTTGGAAGTTTAAGAGTAAGTCAACCTTGCTATTATTCACAACTTAGCTTATCTTAATGTCAATTTTTGTTGGGATGTTAGCTATACTGAGTTTTCACGCTTTAGGTTTTAATGTAATGAAGGATTTTCTGGAATGCTATTGTCCAGAATAATAAAATAATTTCCATGTAGTGATATATAATTAGCTTCATTTCACATAATTAATTATCAAAATTTATTCAAATATCCTTGAGATGCTTGTGCTGGAATTGTTACTGAATCATAACGCTTAAACTTGCACTGATGACATTACAATTATTGTTTGAAGTATGAAACTAGCACTAGTGAAATTATAGTTATTGTTGTACAGATTTAACTACAAATGTTATTACAGTTATTGTTGTATAGATTTAAATACAAATTTTATTTTGTCTATTCCAACTATGGCTCTCTCGCTCTGGCTCTCTGGCTCAAGGCAGGGACTAGCTGCTTTGCAGCCATTCTTGTACTCTGGCTCTTTGGCTCAAGGCAGGGACTAGCTGCCTTGCAGCCATCCTTGTTTTAATGGATTTATTATTTCTAGTGTGAAGAGTTTTTGGTTCTCTATGGGATTTATCTTCTTGACACGTAAATCATGTCACATTCTTCCCTTATCTTATTTTTCATTTTTTCATCATATCAAATTATTGTACACTAAATTCTTTCTTTGTTTTTTACATGTAAAATCTTGGCACCTCAAAAGTATAACTCTCATTTCCTTCGATGTTTCCAACTTGCATTCACTCATACAATTAATTACTCATTCAGTCATATTATTTTCCAAGTTAGAGGTTCCAAACCTTAGTCTCTCATTTTCCTTGGATGTGATTTCAATACCTTAAGAAAATTCTCCATAGTTCTTAAATAGTTTTCTTCTATATCTTTATGATATAGATATTCTTCCTAAATAAAAGAAAGGTTACTTTCCTCATGAATATGAGCTATACTTGTAATTGTAAACATTTCTTCTTAATTGGAACACTCAATAAATGTATATTGTCTTTTGAGATCATTCATGCTTCCTATTGAATTTATTTTCAGTTCAGATACAAGGTTGTGAAAATATGTGTAATATATTTTAAATATTGGTGTACAAAATGTTTTCCTTTAAATATTATTTTTCATTTATATTATAAATATACATAAAACTTTTATTGCTTATATAAATCTATATTAATCCTATTTCAACTATGCTAAAAGTATAAATGTAAATATGCATTCATTTATATTCTAAATATACCTTGTATCTGTTTTCTTTTATTGTTTATATAAAATTGTGTTAGTTCCATTTCAACTATGTTAAAAGTATAAATACAAATATGCATAGTACTATGTTAAAAGTATAAATACAAATATGCATAACTACTATGCATGCATGTTTTATTTAAAGCTAAAGGATTTTGTCTCTAGTAAATTTGGCGGCCAAAGAAGGATTCGTTTTACACGGACCAAGAGAATGAAATAGGGCAAGGTATCTTAACAAAACTAAACTGGCATATTATGGGAAATCCAAATCACCTCAAACTTCACGAATGACCTATTGAATATATGGTGATTGAGTGACATTTGCATTCAATCATATACAACCTGATATTAAAAATAACATTGGTTTTAGTTTTAATTTTTCAAATTTATATTTTTTACACAACAATATCCTTTATCAATTTTAAAAATATTATATAGTTTTGGTTGTAAAAAAATTAATATATTTAATTTAAAAATATATTAAAATGTAGCCTAATTTAATTATTTATATTTTAATATATATATATATATATATATATATATATATAAATTTAAAATACGAAATTATATATGAAAAAAAAAAAAAAAAAAAAAAAAAACTCATACAAGGTTAAAATAATTTAATCTAAAAAATAACACTAGCGAAGCTTATCTACCATAGCAATAGCGAAGCTTAACCACAACATGGTGATTGATGATCCCCTGACAGGGACAAATAACAGCATGTTCAGAGGTATGAAGTATCGCAAAAGCTCAATTTACGGTTTACTTTCACTGATGACATTCTTTGAAAAAATTTAGAGGATGCACATTAATCATGCTGCTATCGCCTACCATATTTTCCTGTTCCTCGTACCGCAAAATCACACATCACATGTGTTGTGTGCGACTGAATCATACGCTATCTCCTACCATATATTCCTTTTTCTCCGACCTCGAAATCGCGTTCGATGTCTGGTGGCAATGTTACAAGAATTGTTGCGTCATTACTGATTTAATTAGAATGTTGTTGCAATGTTACAAGAATTGTTGGGTCATAACTGATTTAATTAGAAGGTAGACATTACGCGTGAACCTCGGGGTCGCTTGCTCCCTTGCATTTTAAGGTGAAAAGTTTTCAGACCCAGCCGTTAAATTAGACATTATTGGTCAGCGTCAGGTCTTATCGGTCCGTGCATTGAATCGACGATGAGTATCACCGGCCCCGGCCCTCGATGTTTTTATATTTGGAAGCAGTGGCGAGTCTGTGAAAGTGGAAAATGAAGATGGAAACTATCATCATCCTCCTCCTCCTGCTGCAACTCATTCTGTTGAATTGGGCGTTGAGCGTAGATGCAGAATCATGTCCGTTCGATCTGGATTATGTCCATAAATTGCCATGGGACAGGTCTTACTGCGAAACGGATTTTGATAAATCCGGTTGCTGCCAGGCGTTGCGGAGCCTGCTCGGCGTAGGGCTATCTCAGTATCTGAAAGAGGAATCCGTGTTCGAATTTCCCGATAATGCGACTGCTGTCTCATGTCTCAGAACATATCAACAGCAGCTCGACTCTTCGTCTCTGCCAGGAGACTTGGTGGAAAACTGTTTCGTCCAGAACATATCTGATTTTGTTTCGAGCCCAGAGCTTTGCGCCGGCATACAGAAAACGGAGGACTGGGTTCGCAAAGTGAAAAATACTTCGCTCGACTCGGCCTGCAATGGCGACCTCTCAGAACTGGGCGCCTGTCAGCTATGTCAGCAGAGTGGAAATGCCGTTACCAGCAAACTGGCGGTCATGTACAATAGCAGTATAAGCGAAGAAAAGACTAGTGAGAAATGCTTTTATTTCGTTTGTCTGTATGCCGCTGGAGTGGTTAATGAGTTCGGCCCCATGGATAGAAATACTGCCGAATGTATCCTCCGCGTGCCCTTCGCCCAAACCAATTCCGATCGCCGAGCTTTCGCCTACACTTTTATTAGCATTGCCATGGTCTTCGTTTTCTTCTGTGCTCTAGGGCTTTTATATTATCTATTGGTAACGAGGATTGATCGCAAGGCTGTGCACAGGAGATTTGTGAAGCGGAACCAGAAACTTCTAAAGGCAGCCGTGAAACCCAACACGGGGGCAACGTGGTTCGACATTCGTATCATCAGGGACGCCACAGATAACTTCAGCGAGGCCAATCTCATTGGCCGAGGTGGTTTCGCCACGGTCTACAGGGGAACGCTGCCGAATGCTCGACAGATAGCTGTGAAGAGAATCAGAAACTGCACGCCAGAGGGAGATTCCGAATTCCTCAACGAAGTGGATATCATCAACAGCATCAGGCAACGGAATTTGGTTGTTTTGAGGGGCTGCTGCGTGGCCAGCGACATGAGGGAAGGTCACCAGCGATTTTTGATATACGATTACATGCCCAATGGTAGTCTGGATGAGCATATTTTTGGACAAAAGTCCAAGTTCCGGACTCTGGATTGGCCGCAGCGCAGGAACATTGTCCTCGGCACTGCCAACGGGCTGGCTTATCTGCACGATGGTATCGATCAGCCCATTTATCACAGAGACATAAAAGCCACCAATATTCTGCTGGATGACGAAATGAATGCCTGTGTGGCGGATTTTGGACTGGCGAGGATGATGACTAAAGAAGGAAAATCCCATATGACGACTAAAGTAGCAGGGACGCACGGTTACTTGGCCCCAGAATACGCTCTCTATGGTCAGCTGACAGATAAGAGCGATGTGTATAGTTTTGGGGTTCTGTTGTTGGAGATCATGAGCGGCAGAAAGGCTCTGGACACCTCTGCCGAGTCGGTCTCTCATTATCTTATCACGGATTGGGCATGGGCGCTGGTGAAAAAAGGGAGGACCATTGAAATAATAGATGAAGGAATCCGGCAAAGCGGGGAGGAGAGCGAATTAGAGAGATTCGTTTCGGTGGGCATTTTGTGCTCGCATGTTATGGTGCCGTTCAGACCTAAAATGGTGGAAGTTGTGAAGATGCTGGAGGGTTTGGCCGAGATTCCTGAAATCCCAGACAGGCCTTTCCCGTTTACGCTGCATGGTCCATCTCACAAAGACGAATCCAACCGCTCTTTCGTTAGTTCTGATAACGTGTCTGGGCTCTCCTTGAGCGGATGTCGGTGAGCATATGTGTATATTTTGCTTTGCTGCCATTCAAGGACTGGATGCGGGAGTGATTGCGGTGGATCACAGACACTTTTATGAGCCATTTATATTTCTATTCGAATAATATGCCAGTAGTGACCGTAATCTAAAAAACTCACAAATTATCTCAGAAATAATAAATAATAGAAATTCCAATAAGATTATAATAAAATCTGGTAGCGTTAGTGTTCTTGAATGCTGGAGGGATTGAAGTGGATCAGAGACACTTTTATGATCCATTTGTACACATTATTAGTAGATTGTAGTAAATCATTCTTCTATCCCATATTGAAATAGCCCAAAATTGTAATTTCTGAGATTAATGTTCATGTTCAGCATATTTATGTTTAGCAGTCTCATGTACTGCAGTGGGAATCATGTGATTCTCAAAGATGACTGACTCTGAAATTTTGAAGATGCATACTGTATAGCTAAAATTGTCACCTCACGAGTATCCTATCCGTTAACACTCTGGCCATGTGCTCGGGTTACGATAATGCAAACTAATTATATATTTCACATGCGTCGGTTACATAGAGCATTTGTCTTTTGTGAAAGATCGAAACGAAATGTAATGATATGGACGTACACGGTCAAATCTCGTTTTGTACTCACGCTACGTTCCTGGTTGAATCAGCATCTCTGGCGTTGTGGGTCATCGGATTCAAATAAATTTCATGGCTTGATTTGGCATTATAGTAAAAGATTGCATGCCACTTTTCTTCATAGGATGGCTTGATTTGGCAGTATAGTCACGGGAATCAAATACAATTTGAAGTGTTTGTCCTTGGTTTCAAAAGTAATCAAATAGAATTTGAAGTATTATCCTAGTTTCAACTTAAAATGTATATTGTGGTAAGGCTTTGTGTTCCTTGTTAAATTCAATTATCAATATATATATTTGTGTAATATTTGTTTCCCGTAATAAATAATATTTTATTGAAAAAGATCGAATTAATAAATTATTATTTTTTATAAAAAATTAACAATTTATTAATATCTTACTTTCTTAAATGTTAAAAATTAGTGATAATTTTTAATGATGTAAGGTCGATGTACTTGATATAATTTGTCTAGTTTGGATTTATATATACATGATGAGTGCTTTGCTGTATTAATTTATGGTATTAATTTTTTTATTTAAATGTGTAATTTTTTTTTTTTGGGTTGGTAAACAAACATGCATTATATTATTAAAAGAAAATTAAATACAAAAATTATTTCTCAATATATTTTTTTTCTCTTGTTAGAGAGCATAAGGCCTTAGGAAAATTGTCACACCTAGTATCAGAGTTCATTTCCGCTAGGCTTACCCGCCATATCATATATTTACCACAATTGAGCGACATCTACAATAAGAAAAGCCTGTCTAAGGAGGCAGATTGGGTGGAAAGACATGAGGGTCAACAAGGAGATCTATATGATCATGCATAGTGTTCAATCCTCACCTTCCAAGTGCAAAGGTGATCGTTGGTGCGCTGACAGTGTCGTCAAAGGCTTTCCAGATTGTCCAGGATTTCATTTTGGACATGCTAAACATCATTGATATAAGAAACCAGTTCGTTCTGGTCCTCGTAGCGCTGGTTCCTCATGATATCTATATTCAATTGGACATTTTGCAGCTGTTTTGTGATCATGTCCAAGATGACAAGGTAGAACTTGCCCCAGAGAGCTAATAACAGAAATGACTGCACCCTCCTCCGTGTCTTGGGTGGTGGCATCATTGGAGGACGACTGACTACCAAAATTATGTGGTTGACTTATTTCAGGATGAGGAGCAGCACCCCTGGTGTGGATGACCCCTTTGGCGTGGAAATGAGGTGAGCCAAGGCTAATTGCAAACGAAAAAAGACAAACAAACAAACCCACACTGACCAACGTAACGATTCCCATAGGTCCTGCAGTATAACCTCCTATATGACAGAAAAACCAAATAGAACATAATTGAGTAGTGAAAACGGAATCACATAACCAATTATCAGACTCAACCGGCCCTGGACTGGAGGCTCGAGACTTTAGTTTCCAGAAATTCTCCACACCACCCTAGAGTAGACTTGCGCGAATGTCTCCCCTCTCACTAAGAGATACACGACACACCAAGCCTGAGGGAAAACCAGAGGAAATTGTCACAAAGTCTCCCCTTACATTTCCGATAGAAATGACCAGAGGTTTCTCCTGCCACGACACCGAACTGGGACCAAACCACACGCAGAGGAACCAACAGCACGACCCAAAGCCCAATTTGACCTCTGTGGGTAGAGCTGGACACACAATCAACACACACAAGACCTCGAGGGAGCTACAAAGCCGCAATCACCCATTGTGTGCTAGTATCCCATGGGCCTCCCGAGGAAAAGTTCTCATCTTATTCGCAGCTATTCCATGTCGCACATACCTCGCCTTCCCAGAGCCATGACTGCTATCTAGAAAAACATAATTCAAAACCCAAGTGCTCTGCAGACCCCCACCTCATCGCCCAACACAATACACTACGATCTTTTCGAGAATGCGAAGGGAATTTAATGACACAACCAGTGGAAGTAACGCCCACTTCTTTGGTATTAATGATGCCCATGAACATTATGATGCATTCAGTGGGTGCATGGAAGCCAATCAGACTTCATACGCCATCCAATCGCAACACATACTAAGGGTTCCATCACCCCCATAGGGGATAAATGTGTGCAATTTAAAAATGGGTTTCATTAAAAAATAAAATAAAAAATAAAAAATGGTATTGCTAGGAAATATATATATATATATATATATATATATATATATATATATAGGCTTGATATATTTCAAATTAAATATAAATTTAAAATAAAATTTTTATTTTAAAAGTGCTTTAATAAAATAATTCATTCTTTTGTGGTATAGAGATATTTAGAATTAATCATTTTGACTACAGTTTGGGTTTAAATTTGGTTAGCCTATGTTCCTCCCCTACATAGGTTTTGTTGATGTAGTTATTGATTGATGATGTATCCTTTGAGCACATTTACATTATATTGCTTTCTTATGAAAAAAGTCATAAATTACTTGAAGCCTAATATATATGACCCCAAAGTGGATGCCAACTAAACCTAGATTTGCAGCGTCAAGTATATAACTCAGCACCTTTAACTTAGTAACACATTGGAGTAATATGAGTCCAGGATCAAATATTTTGGTTGCCACTATAACATCAAGAGTATATTCAACTATCAATAAGCTATACATACCGATAACTTATGACTTAGGAAGAGCTAAGATATTTCCAAAGGAATGGGAGACATATTCTTCAAGCTTTATTACAATGCGCATGTTCCCTCAAAATCTAACAGGTCTTGTGAGGGTAGCTCACAAGACAAGAGCTGGACCAAGGGACAGGAATGAGGTATGGCCCATTATCACCACAACAATTACCACCTGGTCTTTTGTGGAATTTCACCACTAGGGAGGCTTCTCTTTAGTAGGTTACCTAGGGTATTTTTCAAGTACAAGGGATAAGGTGATGGAATAGGCCAAAGGAGGAAAACACTACCTAGGAACAAGGTCTGCCATGGAAAATAGGGCAATTCACATCCTTCAAAATGTCTAAATAGGGCACAACATAACCTAGGCCTTCAAAAATAACAAGCCAAAAGGACCAACCTAAGGCCACAAGGCTAAGAAAAGGTTTTCAATCAACGTATATCATCAAACTATGGAACAAGAAAGCTTTAATAAACCCAAAGTTGAATCCTAGGACAAACTAACTCCTTTCTAGGGAAAATTTTACACATCGAAATGGATTTTACCCTAATATAGATGGATTAGCCACTAAAAGAAATTGATTTTGAGGAAATCACCTCTCCTTTAGGTATGCAAGCTTTCCAAAGGCTAAAAATTTGAACCCTAGTTGAAATTTATGGCTTATCCTTAGCTAGCGGTTTATCCTTGAGGGGTGAAAATTAAGAAGATTGAAGGACAGGAAATGAGATTTAAGTGAAGTTACATAGATCACCAACAATGTGGGCAAGACCAGTTTCTAGTCCTTGGGTGATGGAGTCCATGGGGGTGTAATAATTACTAGAACTTGGCAAGGAGTAGGGGAATAATGAAAACGTAGGCTTCAAAACCCTAGCTATCACATTTGTGAGGGAGAAAAATCAATTAGGAGAGTTAATTTAAATATTCACCAATGGGATTTATGATTCACATTTTATATGTGAGTAATGCATGCAATACTATCATCTAGTATTCACACAATGATTTTTGACAACATCTAGCACAATAGAAGCCCTAGATAATTAATGAGTCCATACATTAGACAAAAAAAATAAAGATTTGTCAAATCTAAGGTATGCTTGTAAGATAGAATGAATGAAAAATCTTTATTACTCCAGAATGACATCTCCAAGACTAAATAAACATCTCCAAATGGAAAAAAAAACCATAGAGTATCCATAATATACAAGAATATTGCAATTCACTAAGAGGGTAAAAAAAAATCAAAATTGATGATCGTGAAATGAAGTGCGCCTATCCCTTATTTATATGAGGATTATGTTAGCTCCCCATAATACTAGTGTAGCACCTTATTATTATTAGTGTAACCCCATTATTTTTATTGTTGCACCCATGTATTCCCCATACTATTATTATTGTGCCCCATAGGTGTAGCCGCATTATTATTATTATTGTGTCCATGTGGTCCCCATATTGTTATATGGTGACTCCTTAGACTTCTATATATAGAATGTAGGTTTTGTCATTTGTATCAACCAATAATTGTTCATTTATGTAATGTAAAGTAGTTTTACCTCTCGAAGAGGCTGATTTCTAAGTCATTGATCTATATTTTCTTCTATTTTATGAACTTGTTTCATAAAATTTGGTATGAGAGCTTTGGATTCTAGGGTTTCGTTACTGCAAACAAGGAATTTTGGAATATTCGTTATAACTTGTTTTTCTACGAAGGTTTAGAAGCTGGAATTTTTAGCACCGGAAGTGTAAATCCTAAGGAACTTTGTTTAAAAATTTTAGATAATGGTTCGCTATATTTTTGGAGATATGATATTTGAGGGTGAAAATGTGAAGTTGGGTTACACTTTTTTCCTTTTCTGAGAAAACAATATCCTTTTTTTCTGTTCTTCAACTTTCTACAAGCCAAAACAATTTTTCTGTTTAGAATTTCATTTTGCGATAAAAATAAAAGTTGTGAGAAATTTTATTAGCTTTCTATTAATTATCTTTTAAAATTTTTTTATACCCATTTTATATGTCAACTTAACATTTATTTGAGTGTGTGTTCTTTAACAATCAAAGGATTCATAAAAAATAGTGTTCAAACACGTTGATGTATTCTTTGAAAACTTTGTGTTTTTTAGAAACAAAATGTGTTACAACAATCTATAGAGAGTCTACTTCCGTTTCATTATATTTATGAAACCAACTGATGCATATCATAATTAGTAGAATATTTTGAACTAATCCAATATGAAAAAACTGCATATTTTGAATATGTTTTGGCTCGCACAAAATTTCTCAACATATAAGTTATAAAATAAAAATCTAAAAACTACCCATTAGAGACAACGTACCAATGTAATGCACCATAGTTTTTCAATTTTTTTTACAGTGTATTTTGGAAGATACAAAATATTGATTTCACTGAATCATATTGTCCTTCATAAATTGTTTGCACCCATTTTATTGCAAAATTAATTAAAATTAGTAAATATTTATGAAATTACATAAAAGTTATATTTCCTGAAAGTAGACTAAATTCTAGAAATTCTTATCTTGGTTCCAACAGTTAATTCATAAAGTTCCATGGAGTTTAATCAGTCCAAATTTAAAGAAATGTGTTCAGATCTGAGCTACTGCGTAATTATATAGGTGTTAGTTTGGCTAAAATTTTAAAAAAGTTCAGACAAATTGTTGTTTTTTTCCTGACGACCCGTCAATTCTAACGACACAAAAGTTCGGCCAAACTTTTAATTTACTTCACGTCAGCCGAAATATTCAATGAAGCCCCTCCAAAAAAAATTTCGTGACTATATAAATAGGCGTAAACAAATTTATTATTTTTGCATAATTTCGGACATTTCCTCATTTGGGCTCATTTTGCAAAGGACCTTTTTGGGGCTTAATTTTCAAAGGACTCTTTTCTACTTAATATTCAAAGGACATTGTTTGGAGGTATGTGATACATTTTTTCGATACTTTCTGGGCTTAATTTTCAAAGGAATTTTTTTTGGAGGTATTTTGTTTTTATAGGTTTTTTGGTTTAAGTTTCAAAGGACATTTTTTTGGAGGTATTTTTATTTTAGAGGTTTTGGGGCTTAAGTTTCAAAAGACATTTTTTGGACTTTTTTTGGGCTTAATTTCCAAAGGACTCTTTTTAGGCTTAATATTCAAAGGACATTTTTTGGAGGCATTTTTTAAAGTGATATTTTTTTAGAGGCCTTTCGGGCTTAATTTTCAAAGGATATTGTTTGGAGGAATTTTGTTTTTAGAGACACTTTTTAGGAGGTTTTTGGAATTAATTTCAAAGGACATTTTTTGGAGGTATGTTTTAAAGTGGCATTTTTTAAGAGGTTGGGCTTATTTTCAATGGAAATTTTTTGGAGGTATATTTTGAAGTGACATTTTTTTAGAGTATGTGTTTTGGGTTGAAGTAAATATTTTATAATGATTTTTTAAAATGAGTTTTTCTTTAACTTTTAAAATGAATTTTTTTTGCAGGACTTGGAAGGAAATATTTTGAGCTTCATATCATTTTTACAAGAGATTTTTTTCTCATAATTTTTAAAGAAAAATTTTTGGATTGAAGTATGTCTTTGTGAAAAAAATTTGAAATGAGTTTTTTTTTAAATCTTTTGTGATGCTTTTTTAATTGAGATTTTCTCTAAATTTTTGAAGGAATTTTTTTGAGCTTCATAGTCAATTATCGTTGGAAATCAAAGGAATTGCAAGAGAAAATATGATCGAACTAGAGACCTTGAGGAATGTAGAGAACATTGGAGAAAATATCGCAAAAAAAAGAGAGAAGAAAGCCCAAATATTGAAAGGGAAAGTCAACCTCAACTAGAAGTTGAAGCAGGTATGTAAATGTAAATATTATAAATTTCATATTTAAAATTTTCCTAGTGTAAATTGTGAAACTTAATTTTTATTTGATGAACTAATTTAAAAAATATTTTGCAATGTAAGCAGAGAGAGATATTCCTCAAAAAATTGATGATGAGATACAAAATTTTGAAAGAGAAAGTGAAAGAGATATTGAACCAATGATTGAAGGTGGTGAAAATGTTGAAATAAATTCAAGTGAAGAAATTGAATCACCAGGCATGTATATATAAATATGTTGAACACATGTGTTTTATTGAAATTATACATATTTATTAATTTAGCTATTTATTGAATATGTAAACTTATTATGTACATTTAATTAGAATATGTACATACAAAATCAATATCGATGATGAGATGTTAGAAAATGTTGACAGTCACACATATGGAGATAAAAAAGTTGACCATGTTATATGATATCATGTTTATCGCATTATTGATTCGTTTTTCAAAAATGAAACTATGGGAGTTCCAACCCAATTGTTGAAAGGTGTCTTAACATCAAGGAAATTAAAAGAAGCTACGAATTTATTAGGTATTCGAAAATCAACAAAAGATAAAAAATGAAGGAAAATGTGGAACAAAGAAAAATGTGATATAAATTCAATTAGAATATCTAGAAAGAAAAATGTTTCAAATGCATGTAGAGTAATACATATGGCACTGGTTTCATCAAGTAATAAAGATAATCACTTGGTAAAATCTATGGCACGAGCGTTAGGAACCTCATGAAAAACTTTGCGCAAACATTGGAAATTTTAGTTGCAAATAGATGTAAATGATGAAATCGCTTGTTGGACAGCTATTTGTAGGCAACCATACAAAGATAGAATTGGAGAAAATGTTAAAAAAATAATATATGAATATTGGATGAAAAATTCACGTGTTTCACCAAAAGAAAGGGATGTGATGCAAAGAAGAATTGCACGAAATCTGTACGAAGAAAATCCAAAACATTTCTTGGACACCACTCAGATAGAGTTGTTCAACAAGTTCAAAGAAGAGAACGATGAAATTGATGTCTCAATCAGTGTTTTTGTGCAACAAAAACCATGGTATGTTAAACCTATCATCGTATGTGACACTTGTTGTTATCATTAGCATGTGGAATTTCAGTTATATTATGACACATTCCTGAATTTTGATAAACATTTTGGAAAGATTCACCTCCTTCTTCCACTATCCATGATTTCATATCTCAAGTTCTACGTGGAAGAGAAAGCCATGAATTATTTTAGCAAAAGAAATGTCTTGGTGGTAAAAAATGCGATGATTGTGGAAATTTGACTAAATTTCAAAAGAAATATCGTACTGATATAAATGATCAATCATTGTCCAACATCAATGTGAAATGGAAGAGATAAGAATATATCCATACATCGATTCAAGGTTCAAGTGCTAAAAGAATTGATTTACAAGAAGAAGAAATTTTTGTGATAGATTTTTTGAGAAAGTTTGAGGCAGAAATTTATAAATACATGAAGCATTCCCATAGAGTTCGATGGATGAACTTTCAATTCAAAAAACCCCATGAATTTTTTCCACCAGGGACCATTTTGTCAGTAGTTATTTTTCATAAAACTACACATTTGTTCCAAAAAAATAAATTCAAAATGAATAATATCATTCTAACCAAGTCTCCATGCTCATCCATATTCTATATAGACATGTTGAACAAAATGTTGATCATATAGAAAGCACCAATAAAAATCGGCATGTTATTAAAGAATATCACTTTTATATCAGTGATGATCATACACATGATACATTATTTTGTATGACACTATTTTGAAAATATTTATGACTCCTTGCAAAGTCGTGGAATAAAATTCAATGAACATTCGATATGGTCTGATGGATGCACAGGTCAACTCAAATATTCACAATCATTCTTTTGGTTGTGTAGTCTTCATATGAAGACATGCATTAAACATTGTTGGAATTTCTTTAAGACTCATCATGGAAAAGGAGAATATGAAAGTGTAGGGACATGCATAAAACAAGACTTTGAAGATATCAAATGGATCACTCTGCAAACTACCTTGTCTCAGCTGAACAAGTTATTCAATGGTGCATCTTTGTACTAAGCCATAAGACTAATCGATCAAGGGAAGTATGAAGGTACATTCAATTTAATTTTTATTGGATTTCTAATTTTAAACAATACATTTATCACAATGATTATCTTTGACGGTATTTTGATATCATATTTATATTCTTCTTTGAATTTTCCATATAGGGTTTTTCGGCATATTGGGGTCCAAGATGTGGATAGTTCAATTGGAGATGATGTTGAAACAATAAAAGGGACTCGAAAATTTCATTCAATTAAAACAAAGTTGTCCACAAATGTGTTTGCATTGGATAAAAGAAATTATTCTTGTTTTTTTCATGTTTTCATAGACAACAAAGAATCCAATGATTTTTGTGAAAACAAAATGTATGTAAAAGATTGGCAACATACATAACTAAATACAAAGGGGAAAAAGTCCATTTCAATCTTTGAAGGAATGCAATCAGAGGAGACTGCAATATCGTCTAATGGTGATCGAGTGTTTGATCTTGTTAGAGAAGGTAACATGTCAATTTCTTTCAAATGATAGAGATATAGAAATATAATAATATCAAGTTTTAATTTTTCATGTTAATTATGATCTAAATTTAAATACATAAGTTTGTTTTATTGTGCGGGATATGTTTTTTCCTGTAATTGCACCTACTATGAAAGATGAAATGTGAAGTATTATTTGATGTGTTGCACTGAACAAAAGATGAAATTATTAGAAAACTATGATGATCATGCATTTACATATGACAGAGGGTCAATTATACTAAAAGGTTATTTTTCCAAACAAACTAATCAAATTGGGGATTTTTTTTACTTTCAAGACTATGAAACTGATGTCATAACTTGTCAATATAGTCAGCTGGTATGTGAAACACACATAAAGTTGATAGAAGTTCAATCAAAGAAAAAAATAAAAATTAAGAAATGGAAAATGTTAAAAGGTTATCATGAAGGGATCATTGAAGATGGCATTCCATTGGATTTTTTTTATTGAACTACCGAACAATTTCTTCTCTTTGGATTCATCTTTTAGAACTTCCAGAACTCAACTAAAAATTGAACTACCTTTTTGTGTTATCTGTACAACTGTTTGCACATGTACATTGTTTTGGTACATGCACACAAGTAGTTTATACACATGTACACATACACATGTCTGAATTATCTGGTCTAAATGATTTCATGCATTCTCTGGTACAATTTTTCATAATGTCATTATTGCAAATGTACATATATGTGTATCTAGCATAGTTGATATAAAGCAAATTTGAAGTTGCATGATTTTGTTTTATACATGTGTCTATTAAAAGTAAATTATAATATTCATTCTTGAATTCAAAATGTATGGTACGTTTTTTGTAATTTCCAGTTTACTATCAATTGAAAGTAGCTTTTATATGTGCATTAATGAAAAATGTTGTGTACTGGATATATATGTTCTAGAATGCAATTTTAAAATTTTATGATTATTTGACATATCTAAGAATACCTATAATCTTATGATTTTTTTTATATATATACATCGATATGTATTGTACTTCAATCATTTTAACATATATTCAAACATGTACTTCAATAATATTTATGTACATATATTCATGTGAATTTTTTTTTGTTTGTAACTTGGGCTAAACTATATTAAAAGCATGAAAAAATGTACAAAGGTAATGGGCAGAGATGGGAAGTAGTGCTTAGCCTATCCCTGCCTTGGTAGTGTTCAAAATCAACCAAGTTTGGGGTTGCATCAAAGGAGGAAACCATCCCATTAAGAGTGTCATTCAATCTTGTAATACAAAATATTCAGTGGCCCATATAAAAACAAAAGAGTTGAAGTATATCCTGAGGTGACAATCATGGAGTTCATTCATCTTCATCCATCGCCTAGTCCTCTTCCTCCATCAGGCACCTCTATTCTCTATAAATGGTTTCCTCCTCAGGTGTGGGCATTCAAGGAGGCTTTCGAGGGGTCACATGGATAATGGGAGTGACTAGGTACTTTGCATAGTAATCTCTCATCCAGACACCATTAAAGTGCATAACCCAAATGACTATCTCCTCCATCTTAGGCTCATAACTTGGAAGTGGGTTGGTTTTCTTAGGTAAAGGCTGCACAAATTGCAGAATAGTGGATTTCCTACCTCTTCTACCCTTGGGCTTCTCCGGAGGAAAAACAATCTCCCCATGAATGTTATCAAGCGCTTGAGGAGCCAACACCTCATGGCTATGATATGTAGATCCCTCAGTGGATTCCAATTGTTGGTCATTGCCACGGTGAGAGCGGCTTGAAAACGCACCTCTATAAATGCCTCTGATGGGTTTCTGTCACTGACGCGGGGACATGGTATGGCTTCTGAAGTGTAAATTTTATGATTGTTTTTAGATTTTAAAACATCAATATGTATTGTACTTAAACATCACCTAAATAATAGATGTACATCCTAAAATTATATAACATTCACACACATGTTCAAATGCATAACATACATACAAATTTATGTATGTCTTAAATGTAATTTGAAGTTTCCATCTAGATTCATTTTATTTTTAACAAATAAATGACAACATGAGTTTTAAGAACAAAACCTTATATCACAACATGTGATCACATACCAAATGTAGTTCAATTATCCAAAATATACACATTTATGTGTAAATTGTAATTTGAAATTTCCATCTAGATTCATTTTATATTTAACAAATATAATGCCAACTTCATTTTATATTTAAGAAATGTAGTGACAACTTGATTTTTAAAAACAAAACATTATATCACAACATGTGATCACATGCCAAATGTAGTTCAACTATCCAAAATATACACATGTATACATGGTTTTTAATTCGAAATTTCCATCTAGAGAGATTCATTTTACATTTTTAACAAGTTTATAAAATGACAAATTTTTAAAAACAAAACATTGTATCACAATCACATGTCAAATGTAGTTCAACTATCCAAAATATACACATTGTGAAAATGTAATTTGAAATTTCCATTGAGAGATTCATTTTATATTTAACAAATAAAATGACAACTTGAATTTTAAAAGCAAAACATTATATCGTAAAACAAAACATGATATCACAACATGTGATTACATGCCAAATGTAGTTCAACTATCCAAAATATACATATGTATGTACATGGTTTGTAATTTGAAATTTCCATCTAGAGAGATTCATTTTATATTTAACAAATTTATAAAATGACAACTTTTTAAAAGTAAAACATTATATCACAATCACGTGCCAAATGTAGGTCAACCATCCAAAACATAGACATTGTGAAAATGTAATTTGAAATTTCCATCTAGAGATTTATTTTATATTTAACAAATAAAATGACAACTTGAGTTTTAGAAACAAAACATTATATTACAACATGAGATCACATGCCAAATGTAGTTGAACTATCCAATTTAAAAACAAAACATTATATCAAAACATGAGATCACATGCCAAATGTCGTTGAACTATCCAATTTAAAAAGGAAACATTATATCACAACATGAGATCACATGCCAAATGTAGTTGAACTATCCAAAATATACACATGTTTTGTAATTTGAAATTTCCATCTAGATTTGAATTTTATATTTAACAAATAAAATGACAACTTGAGTTTTAAAAACAAAACATTATATCACAACATGTGATCACATGCCAAATGTAGTTCATCTATCCAAAATATACACATGTACATGTGTTTTGTAATTTGAAATCTCCATCTAGATTCATTTTATATTTAAAAAATTAAATGACAACTTGAGTTTTAAAAACAAAACATTATATATGACAAAATTTGATCACATGCAAAATGTAACTATCCAAAATTTAAAATCATTCTTGATAAAAGTAAATGTAGTTTAAAACTATATCTCAACAGTAAAATATGTCCAAAATTTGTATCTCACATGAACAATAAAAGTAAATATATATATCTAGTTCAATGTATAGTGTTACAAGTATCCAGTTATATAGAAACGTAAATATGACTACATAGATAAGACTATAGTATCAAGTATCAAGTTATATAAAAAATTAAATTTAAGACTATATCTATAAAATATAATGTTGCACACATGTGCATCATCCATCAAATACAGATAGATCTAGTGTCTCTGCCAGCAAAGTCCTAATCCTCTTGCTATCCTGTGAAGAATGGGGAACCTGTACACAATGTGTACAAACATTAAAATTTAATGTTTTAAAATTGAATGAGAATATAGAACTTCATGTAAAAAAAAAAATGAAAAAAAAACATGTAATACCTCACGTGGTTCCCTCTCCATTGTGTTTTATTCCTCATCCATTAAAACATCCTCTACAGGAACATCTTCCATAGTAAACTGTACAATTTACCTGTACAAGTATATATATTAAAAAATTTCAAATGAAAATTGATGTATAAACTAATGTTAAATAATATTAAAAAAAAAGTTAGACAAGTTGTTCAAATGGTGTGGATGTTCCTATCTCCATCATACACTCCATCACTAGAGTCCGTGGAGAAGGGAAATAATCTCCAAGAACCTAAAATTGAAAAAATTTAAAAGTATAAAATAAACTATACATATATATATATATATATATATATATATATATATTAAAATTTTTCAAATGAAAATTCATATATAAACTAATTTTAAATAATATTAAAAAAAAGTTAGACAACTTGTTCAAATGATGTAGATGCTCCTATCTCCATCATACACTCCATCGCTACAGTCCGTGGAGAATGGAAATCATCTCCAAGAACTTAAAATTGAAAATTTTTAAAAGTATAAAATAACTCAAGATCTAGATCTCAATTTATAATAAAAATTTTGAACTTCAATTTATAACTTATAAATTAAACATATTTAAGTGAAAAATTGAATACTTGTGATGGTGGATTGGGTACATCCCCTAAGGGTGGCTCTGGAAAAAAATCTCTAGAAACTTAAAATTCAAAAAATTTAAAACTGTAAAATAACTGAAGATCTAGATCTCATTTTTTAATGGAACTTTTGAGCTGCAATCTATAACTTAAAAACATATTTAAAAGTGAAAAATTGTTCACACTTGTGATGGTGGATTTGGCACATCTCCCAAGGAAGAAGAAGGTACCTCCATCCCAAAAACATCGGACGGAATCAAAATATGTTAACATTTAATTATATATACATTTACATGTGTGCACAATGATTTATTTTAAAAATATGTCATCATGTTTTGATATATATAATAATAGATAAAAAATAATTGTACATCACATAAAAAACACTAACATCTGCCAACATATCATATTGATGGTGAGAGCCATCTTGATTTTGTGATTGATGGTGAGAGCCATCTTGATTTTGTGAATTAGAGGCTTCGACCTTGATATTAACATCTTCGTTCATCAAGCGTGAGAACTACAAATAACGTTAACATATATGATACATTTTTGTTAGATTAATGTATACAAATAAATGTATGTATATATGTATTTATTCCAAATTGTACATGTGCTAGAATACACACCCTAACCATTAACACATACTGATCCCATGTCCTCTTGCTCATGACTAATTAGGTCTTGCCAACCATTGTGACAATTCTTTGCATACGTTCTGAGATCTCCATCACTCATGTTGTCTATATCTTCATATGTATGATACGAAAAATTAGCACATGCATTCTCTCATGCTCTTTTTCGATTCCGAAAAACACCAACTCCAACCAGTCCACTCTGAACATTGTCAATGATGGAATCCCTTTTTTCTCGACTAATTTGAGAAGTGGCATCCATCTATGACTGCAAAGTTTTGACACCAAGAGGTCAACTAAGAAATGGTGGCTCAAGGCGAGGCAACTCAGCAGCATGCTTAACACCCCTACGGTCACACAATCGACCTTTCCCAGGACCAAAAAATTCAGAGGGAAGGTCATTATAATTGGGTTTCATCCCAAAAAAGAATTTTGCATAAAGTAATTTTTCAAAATAAAGTAGAACCTCATCATTCCATAGGAGTCTTCCATAGGTTGTAGGGTGCCTATCATACAAATAGCCAGCTATATTAGGGTGCTTGAAATATTGCACCTTTAACATCTTTATTTTCAACCCTTCTTTTAAATTAAAATAAACTTGGACATTTCTGTTGTAACTCTGTTTAAAAACCTCCCATTTATTAAGACACATCACTGTTTCTGTTCTTTTTCTCATCACTTCTACAAAAGTATCAGTGGTTGGCCCAAGCCTTAGGTACACAAATACTAGTTTTCCTAAAGAGTGAGTAACTATTTCCAAGCTTTCTCGACTCTCAGTAGGGAATTTCAAAGACACAATATCTCTCTTCAATTTTGAATGAAGATTTTGACACCTTTGTAACATGCATTTTTGCATATTTGATTTCCAAGGTATATCAGAAATGTCAAATGGATATGTCGTGGTTGGTATACAACCTTCTTCTTGAGTAACGCGTTCTTTCCTACATATTTCTGGAGAAACATTTGGAGCAACATTTTCACCCTCTGCATCAATATATAAAATTTTTTATATTAGAAAAACATGTAAATAAATTTGTACAAATTGAATGAAAATAATATTCATATTGATGTCCACCTCGATATGGTTGGCTAGCATCATGCTCACCCTGAGACTGTTGAGAACCAGAACGACCACCGATTGGTTGAGAACCAACATGACCATCCATTGATTCGCCTTTGGGGGAATGCATATCACCACCCTCACGCAATTGGCCACCACCTATTGATGGGCCTCCAGGGGAATGTGTACCACCAATAATCTCACACGATGAGAGGGAAGCTTCATAAAAAAATATGAATTTATAATCAATTCAAAGATACATTCATACATATAAATACATGTACATATATTAAATTGCGTGAACCATACCATGATTGTGTGAACTATGGCCATGCTCCATTGATGGTGTAGACACCCTTGTCCTCCTAACTCCTAAAAGATAAAGAATCAAACTTATTAAAAACTAATTCAACTCACAAAATCGATAAAAAATCAATTCCATATGTACATACATGTATGTATGGAGATAATATTATATTTAAATGCCATGAACATCCCTCGATCCATGATCCCCCTCTCTCTTAGAGGCATGGGATTTTATTTATCTTTTCCTTTCATCCTCCATGATATTTATGGATATATCTACAGTGGACATTTACAATTATTTTTAAATTACTATTTAAAATAAATTCAAAAAATTTCAAAAAATTAATGTAATTTAGTACACAAATTATGTAAAACACAACTTTCAAAGCACTAATTAATGTGTGAAACTCTATTTAAACAAAAATTTGTTGAAGTCCTCACATTTTAATTTTATAAAAATGTGAAGTTCACCAAGTTGCACTTTACATGGTGGGAGCACACTTGGTCTATAATTGAAAAAAGATACATGGTCATTAAAAATGATTCATTTATAAGTAAAAAAACACACATATCAAATATATGTTACAATGTCCATCAACAAATTTTGAAGGAGAGCATCTCAACACTGATTCATCTTTGAGAGATTAATCTTGAATAAATTTTGAAGGAGAGTGTCTCAACACTAATTCATCTTTGAGAAATGAGTCTTGAATTGGAATTTTCCCGTATAATACTAATTCATCTATTAATTCATCTTTGAGAAATGAATGTTGAATTGGAATTACCCCACACAATAGAGCACCAAACATCTTATTAACATTTGCACAATTTCTTATACTAAAAAATTGAAATTTGCAAACAATATTGTTTTCTTTTCCATGTAGTTGTTTTAGCCTCTCCTTCTTAACTTGGTATATGCATTTCATTTGGTTGCACACAAGTTCAGAATTGGTGAAAACTACAATTCCATTTGATCCACACTCTCTAGTTGTTCCCAAGCCTTCTATCAATGCAATATAATATGCCTCGTTGTTTGTTGTTCTTTCGAGTATATTCATTTTCCTTTGGAGGACCTTGTTAGTTGTAATATTGAAAATCACATATGTAATCACTACTTTCCCTAGATTGGGATAGAAAGAAACATCTATGAAAAATTTCCATTTTTCAACCATATTTAGTGGGATTTTTTATCCCTGAAAAAAACGAGTTCAATAAAATATATTAAATTAACATTTATTAAAAATGCATGGTAGAAATTACATGTGCATGGGTTGCCTTAAATTTTTCCTTAAAGTCTATGGGAGAAATCACATGTAGAAATGACATGACTTAAAGTTTACCTTTCCTATAGTTTAAGGGAGAAATGACATGTACATGGTTTGCCTTAAAGTTTGCCTTATAGTTTATGAGGGAAATGACATATAAATGACATAGAAATGACATGCTTTAAAGTTTTCCTTAAATTTTATGGCAGAAATGACACATGTATGGGAGAAATGACACATGTACATGGTTTTCCTTAAATTTTATGGGAGAAATGACATAGAAATGACATGTGAATGATTCCAAAAACACTAGAAGATGATAAAAATGACATGTACATGGGAGAAATGACATGTATGTACATAAACCCACCTTCCCATTTTTATCGTCATTGTTCTTCCCAGTATATTCATTTCCTTGAAGTTTTCCTTGATTTTATGGGAGAAAGCCTTGCGTTTGTGGGAGAAATGACACATGTACATGGTTGTGTTTTTACCTTCATTTTTCTTCCCAGTATATTCATTTTATTTATTTTTTTCCTTGAATTTATGGGTGAAAGCCTTGAGTTTGTGGGAGAAATGACACATGTGCGTTGTTTTCCTTAAATTTTATTCATTTTCCTTAAAGTTTTCCTTAATTTTATGGGAGAAAGCCCTGAGTTTGTGAGAGAAATGACACATGTAAATGGTTTGCATTAAAGTTTTCCTTAAAGTGTAAGGGAGAAATGATATAGAACTGACATGTACATGGTTCCAAAAACACTACAAAATGCCTTAAATTTTATTGGATAAATCACATGTACATGGTTATCATTAAAGTTTTCTTTGAGTTTATGGGAGAAATGGGAGAAATGACATGTATGTACATGGTTTTCCTTAAATTTTGCTTTAAATTTTATGGGAGAAATGAAATAGAAATGACATGTACATGGTTCCAAAAACACTAGAAAATGCCTTAGAGTTTATGGGAGAAATAGCATGTACGGAAATGGATATTACAATGAAGAAATTCTATTAAGATTTATTCCAGAGATTCATTGTAGGAGACTTTATTCGATATGTCACCTTTGAGAAAGGATAAGATCTAGAGGCTACCTGGCCCTTTACAGAATCTGCCTTTAGAAATTTTAGAAGTTAACACTCATAGACAGACTCAAATCCTATAGAAGTTCAACCTCTTTAGGTTCGATTTTTAGGGCTTAAAGTTTGCCTAGAATTAATGGGAGAAACCTTGAGTTTGTGGGAGAAATGACATGTCCACGGTTTTCCTTAATTTTTACGAGAGAAATTAGATCTAGAAATGACATGCCTTAAAGTTTTCCTTACCTAGAGTTTAAGGGAGAAATTATATGTACATGGTTCCAAAAATAGTAGCAAATTTCTTAAGTTCATGGAAGAAATGGCATGTCTAGAATGGATATTACAATGAAGATCAAATGCCTTAAAATTTATCGGATAAATGACATGTACATGGTTATACTTAATGTTTTCCTTGACTTTATGGGAGAAATGGGAGAAATGACAAGTATGTGCATGGTTTGCCTTAAATGTTTCCTTAAATTTTATGGGAGAAATGACATAGAGAAATGGGAGAAATGACATGTATGTACATGGTTTTCCTTAAATTTTTCCTTAAAGTTTATGGGAGAAATGACATAGAAATGGCATTTACATGGTTCCAAAAACACTAGAAAATGCCTTAAAGTTTATGGAAGAATGACATGTATAGAAATGGATATTACAATGATATTATAATGATATTACAATGAAGAAATTATATTTAGATCTGTTCTAGAGATTGTCTGCAGGAGAATTTACTAGGTATGTCACCTTTGAGAAAGGATGAGATCTAGAGGCTACCTGGCCCTTTACAAACTCTGCCTTTAGAACTTGTAGAAGCTAACACTCAACAGAGAGACTCAAATCCTATGGAAGTTCAACCACTTTAGGTTTGGTTTTTATGCCTTAAATTTTTCCTTGAATTAATGGGAGAAAGCCTTGATTTTGTGGGAGAAATGACATGTGCATGGTTTTCCTTATAATTTTCCATAAATTTTATGGGAGAAATCACATCTAGGAATGGCATGCCTTAAAGTTTGCCTTGCCTAGATTTTAAGGGAGAAATTACATGTACATGGTTTGCCTTATATTTTATGGGAGAAATGACATTGCCTTATATTTTATGGGAGGAATGACATAGAAATGACAGAGAAATGACATAGAAATGACATGCCTTAAATTTTTCCTAAAAGTTTATGGGAGAAATGACACATGTACATGGTTTCCCTTAAAGTGTGTGGGAGAAATGACATGTACATGGTTTGAAAAATTATTTTATGCACTTACTAAAATTTATGGGAGGAATGGGAGAAATGACATGTATGTACATGGTTTTCCTTAATGTTTGCCTTAAATTTTGCCTTAAATTTTATGGGAGAAATAACATAGAAATGACATGTACATGGTTCCAAAAACACTAGAAAATGACTTAAATTTTATGGGAGAAATGGCATGTACACAAATGGATATTACAATGAAGAACTTCTATTTAGATCTATTCCAAAGATTGAATGTAGGGGCATTTAATGGATATGTCACCTTTGAGAAAGGATGAGATCCAGAGGTTACCTGGACCTTTACGAACTCTGCCTTTAGAACTTGGTAACACTCAATAGATAGACTCAAATCCTATGGAAGTTCAACCAATTTAGGTTCGGTTTTTAGGCCTTAAATTTTGCCTTGAATTAATGGGATAAATCCTTGATTTTGTGGGAGAAATGACATGTGCATGGTTTGCCTTGAATTTTGCCTTAAAGTTGATGGGAGAAATCACATATAGAAATGACATGCCTTAAATTTTCCCTTGCTTAGAGTTTAAGGGAGAAATGAAATGTACATGGTTTGCCTTAAAGTTTTCTTATAGTTTATGGGAGAAATGACATTGCCTTATAGTTTATGGAATAAATGACATAGAAATGACATGCCTTAAAGTTTGCCTAAAATTTTATGGGAGAAATGACATATGTATGGGATAAATGACACATGTACACAGTTTGCCTTAAAGTTTGCCTTAAAGTGATAGTGGTTTGCACTTACTAAAACAACTAGTGGTAGTGGTTGATGAAGTTATGTCAAAAGCCACACCTTGATGAGTTTGTGGGAGAAATGAAATGTACATGGTTTTCTTTAACGTTTAGTTTTCCTTAAATTTTATGGGAGAAATCACATCTAGAAAACTTTAATTTGACATATATAAATAGTTTAAGACCATTAAAATGGAATTTTCAACTTGCATTAGCTATGTCCTTAATAAGAAGTATGATTTAGCACATAACAGATTGTCTAATAATTTATAATAATGTCATTTTTGGCTTGTACTATCATTCATCCTTGATAGGTACAATAATTTTACAACTTGAACATCAACCTACACTATCAACATATCACTGCACATAATATAGATTATTAATATCCATTACATCATTAAACACTCCACTTTTAACATTCTACAATATTAGAAGCATCATGGAAGGTGTAAATTTAGGTACATTAATAAAAAATAGTTCTAGCATCAACATAAACCTATAGTAGCATTACGGTAAGAAGCCAAGGGTCTTCATTACTTGAATAAACCAGTTCTATAAATAACTCCTATTAACATCATGCCTCCAAATGCATAAAATGATAAAAATCTAGTGGTAGTGGTTGATGAAGTTATGTCAAAAGTCACACATAAAAATCTACTCTTTGAGGAATTGGAAAACTAGTTAGATTAGGAAGCTTCAGTTCAGGAATAAGAAAGAAAAGCTTAGGTTTTAGCTTAGCAAGGAGTATTCAGGAAATTTTCAAAATGTTAAATCTATTTCTAAAACAATATTTCACTGTATTAACCAAAAATAAAATAATTACATCAAATACCTTATAACTAAATTGTTAACCAATTTATTATGATAAAAATTAATTTGAACCTTGTGACTATTAGATGATGGTGATGATGTTGAGATTTACAGAATCAGTATTTCTCATGTTTGGGATGTTGGCTTTGGTGTTGCTTCAATGTTGTGGCCACGGCAGCTCAACTTCAACAACTGTAGATCATAATATCTTTAATGTTGTTTACCATTAGTACTACCCTAATTAACACTAAGTTGATTAATACATAGTCTTAGTTACATATATGATTACATCTCTTAATGGGAAGAGATCTAACAGATAAGTGTAATATAAGAAGTAAGGTTAAATAATGAATAAAATGGTACTTATACTAATAATGACAAGGGTCATGTTTCACTTACCATTATTAAAAAATAACCTCCAAGCTGTAAGCTGATCTTAAGTAGTAAGATTCTAGTAATCAATGATGTTGAAACATAATTTATAGTATAAGCTAGTTATGATGGTTCTTAATAAGTTGATTAGTACTAGTGATTTTGAAGTATCAACGTAATACAACATGTATCTCTTATGGAAAAACAAGAACCTTTTGTGAAACCACATAATGTTGAGTACCAAGTGTGATTAGAATGAGTGATTACCACTATATTTACCCATATGTGAGTGAATATGGATATATGTAAGCTCTATACGGATAAACACATGGTTTAATAGAGTATAAGAAAATCTAGATATCATAGTGAAATCTAGCTTACTGCTACTATATAACGAAGCATATGGCTGGGTGATTTACAAGAATTCAGCTAAGAACATAGCTCAATCAAGCTCAATTATGGAGAGAATGATATGTATTTCTCATTTCACCAATTTAATCATGAAGTTGAGTAAAAGAACCTAGTTAATGAAGTTGGATAGGTATCATGCTTGATCAACCTTACCAATACTTCTGTAGCTTATTACTATTACTAATATGATGTCCTTTTTGTAGTATCACAAAATTGGTAAATAAAATTAAATAAAGTTGTCAAGGGATATAAATCTCACACATTTTATTAAATTTTAAATCAATAAAAATAAGAAAATTAGAATCCTAGACAAATCTTATCCAGCCCTGGTATGCATATATCCACTCTAGATGTATGGAGGTTTGGTAAAAATTTCTTGAATCCCTAAGCAGCATAAAATTTCTCCTATGCAAGATTCATTAGTTAAATCTTGAAAATCACTACAATGTTGACTATGTTGAAGATATATATGTGGGTATTATGCTATGCAAGAGTCATTAGTTAAATCTTGGCACTATATTGTTGTGGACTCAGTTGGAAGATTAATTATGAACAACTTATTCTTCCCTTTGCACCTAAGGTGTATATAAAGTATTTGATTGAACTTCTGAGTTTTATTGGAGTAGATGCGCCGGTAGCAGCTTAGTTTCCCTTTCAATTTTACAAAAGTAAATATGGATTGATGATTGAGGCTTTCCAATGAACAATAAGCTAAGGTGTATATAAAATATTTGATTGAACTTCTGAGTTTTATTGGAGTAGATGTGCGGGTAGCAGCTATAGTTTCCCTTTCAATTTTACAAAAAAAAATATGGATTGCTAATGAACAATAGGAAATGGGCATCCAAGAATATGGTGCCATGATTATAGACACCTTGATAATGTACTTAACAATTAAGAAGCTCACTCGAAATTTGCAAAGAATGGTAAAGAATCTTTGCTATTTTTTTATGACTATTATGAAACCAAGAACAAGAATGAATATTATGAAATGCAGAGATAATTAAGATGATCATATATTTGCAATTAATATCGTTGGCAGTGTTAGATTCATATCAACATAACAAGTTCTGTTGCACCATTTTTTAGTATTGTCATAATGGAGGTAAAAAACAACGCCACATTTATGTATGGATTACTGTAAAATACCAACTACTTTTGTAGTCAAACATTTTTTCTTCTACCATTTTAAGAAGGAAAGGTGCAAGAAAATTTTAAATATTACAACAAGAAGCAGAGACTAGTGATAAAAGCTACAATTAAGAAAGAAGGTACTCAAGGTACACCATGAAGGAAATGTGCAAGAAAATTTTAAATATTACAATAGGAAGCAAAGACGAGTGATAAAGCTACAATTAAGAAAGAAGGTACTTAAGGTAAAACATGAGATATAAAGTCACAATTGATTTCCTTTATTCTTAACATGAAAGAAAATTCTAAGAAACATTTCATTGGAAACAATTGGAGGGTGGACTATTTCAGAATTCGGGGTATATTTTGAAGGTATAATCTATGAAAACATTTGAGGATATTGCATACAACTAACAACAATCAAATAATTTTTTTTGGGTAGGTAAGTTTTTTGCACTAATATATTTCTAAAAAGAAAGTTGTATAACAAAGGGACTATAGCTAGATCTATAGCTTGTACCAATGCCATGAGGCTTTTAATAGATCACACTATTTAACACATATATCCATCAATTTAACACTGTTTAACACATATATTTAGACAAGTTTGGATGGTATATCTTGGTGAAATTAAGCATTTTCTAAAAACAGAGGTCAAGCCGATGCATAGGAGGATTTTCATCTACCTGGAAATACAGAGATGACAAGACGATGAGGCCGTAATGAGACGACGAGGTAGGAGATCGTGAAGACATCGCAGAGGACGCAAATTACAAATTACTTGTGAACAAAAAAATAGAGCAATTAAATTAAAACCAACAAAAAAAATACACAAAAAAACAAACCATAGTAACAAATTTCCCACCTCCTTTCCGCTGCGCAACACCAAGCCCCTGCAAAAAAAAACAGATGACACAGTAAACATATGACACAACAAACAACAAACATAGATGCGAGACAAACATATGACATGGATGTGACAATGGTAAGAAGCTTGAAACCTCTTAGGGTTTGTAGGCTGCTATATTTATAAGAAAAAGTCTAGTCGAATTATTTTAAAATTTCAGCCGAACTTTGGTTGTCAGTTTTCCCATCTCCAACAAAAAATATGTTTGCCCACGTCATCAATATGCTGTCAATGTAAACATCAAAATTATTTCGGCCGAACTAATTTTGAAACTTCGGCTGAAATTTTATAGAAGTTGGGCTGAACTGTTGGGAAAATGAATTTTCTGCCCGCGATTCTCACAAAAGTGTAACCCACCTTTGCATTTTTACCCATGAGGAAGTTATGGTTTTTTCAGGATCCAAAATTTCATTTAAAATGGGTGACCGAGGGAAAATCATCATAACTTCCGTTTTAGACATCATATTGGAATTATATAATAAGTGGATGAAATCACATGGACTTTAGTTTCTTTTGTATCAATTTTAGAGCTGACGGTCAAAAAAATGAAATGTGGCATGTCGTGCATGTTGGCTCTACTAAACCACTCCATAATTAGGTCATTGTGGGAGATTAGGCATAAATTTATCTTGAAGAATCCAAATTAGGTCTGAAATGTGGCATTGGAAAAAATACTTAGAGGAACACTACAGGACTGAAGCTCAGATCTTTGAGATCTAAAATTATAGAGTTACAAACTTTTCAAGATCGAGGTCCTAAAAGAAAGAAAAGGTTGTGTATTTTTGAAAAAAAATTGCATAAATTTTATTTGAAAAATTAGTTTGAAGTGATTCTAATGGAATATTGAAGCATAGATATTAGTATTGAGTTCTACAAAGCATCCAAAAAATAATTCCACACCCATTAAGCCCTCAGAAGTCTCTACTGACACATGAAGAGGAAGAATTGCAACATGATATCTCAAAATTACAGGTACGTGTGCAACAGATTTCGCTCTCACACAGAACAACCAAAAATGAAATAGAAGATAAGATGGATGGTTTTAAGGATGGAATGAATGGCATGGAATCTAAGATCGATGGTATAGATGTCAACATGGAAGAATTGAAGAAAGACATGGAAGGTTTGAAGGAAGGTTTCCCAAAGTTGCTACAAGAAAAGCTTTTGAATGACAAAAAGTTAGTAGAGGAAAGTCATGATCAGAACAAAATAAATGTTAATCTTGATTTCATAGACTCTAAAGTTGGATTGAAGACCCATCATATTCCAAATATTGATATGAGGAATTTTGATGGCAAGGATCCCGTAACATGGATACTATAGATGGAGAAATACTTTGATCTTCATAATGTGAAAAACACGCAAATGGTATGCATTGCAACTTTATATTTAGAACCCAATACATTTGTATGGTAACGGTGGATTTTCTCTCGTAAATTTTTTTTCACTTGCTCATTTTTTACGGAGGAAATAATAGCACATTATAACGATACAGAGAGCAACACCTTCTTTAGCCAATTGATAAATATCAAACAAAAGTGTTCAATGGTAGAGCACATTGAGGACTTCAAAAATTGAATATAAGGGTAAATGATATTCCAAATAAGCACAGGATTTATGTATTCATAAAGACTTTAAAGGATAACATACAACATGAAGTTTGAATTTGGGAACCTGATTCATTGGAGAAGGCATTCATGTTTAAAATAAAAATTGAAAGAAAAATTATGGAGACAAGGAAGCCTAACACTCACAACTATAAATACGGAAGTGCTGCTATTCCTATAATTCCACAACCTACAAGGTTGACACCAAAACAATTGGAAGGAAAAAGAGAAAAAAGGATTTGCTATAGTTGTGATAGAAAATACACTAAACGTCATAAGTGTGATGAGAATAAATTTGTTTACATAGATTGTGAAGAGGAGGAAGAAAAGGATCAAGAAACTTCAAAAGAAGAGGATATACACCAAGAACCAACCTTAGAGAAAGAAGAAATGAATCCTACCATATTTTTTAATGCATTGGCAGGAATTACCACTCCTCAATCTCTCAAGATAGAAGGACATATCAAGAATAAAATCGTAATAGTGTTGATTGATTTGGGTAGTACCCATAATTTTATTCATTGTAAGGTAGCCAAGAATTGAATTTCTTTCTATACCCAACACCAGAGTGTCAAGTGATGGTTGAAAATGGAGGAAATATAAATTTCTATAGAAAGTGCAATAATTTCAAGCTAACCATGGGAGAATATGTATTAAATAGTCCAATGCTCTTCATTCCAATGGGTGGTGCTGATGTTGTACTAGGGGTACAATGGTTACAATCTTTGGGGACGATAACTTCTATTTTTCAGGAACTTTTCTTGAATTTTTTTTCAGAAGGAAAGAATGTTAACATACGTGGAATTGTAGGGAAGTCAGGAAAGATAGCCAACTTTAATGCCATGAAAAATCTTTTGAAGAAATAACAACAAGGTGTAATTACACAATTATTCTCACTAGAGGCTCAAACATCAAAATCATCTATTTCTCCAGATCTACAAATAGTATTGGACAATCACTCCAAGGTGTTTGAGACTCCCAAAGGACTCCCATATATTCATCATCATGATCATGCTATTAATTTGATTCTAGGATTTTTTCCTACAAACATTAGGCCTTATACATATCCTTATTTCTCAAAAGAGTGATATTGAACATACGGTTACAAAAATGCTAGAGGTTGGTATAATTCAACCTAGTCATATTTATTTCTCTGCTATAGTAGTATTGGTGCACAAGAAGGATGGATCATGGTGTATGTGTCCAAATTATAGTGAGTTAAACAAGCTCACTATTAAAGATAAATTTCCCATCCCCATCAGTGATGAATTATTGGATGAATTACATGGAGAAATTTACTTCACCAAGTTGGATCTTCATTCTAGATATCATCAAAATAGAATGAAGACTGAAGACATTCCAAAAATGACATTCAGAACTCATGAGGGTCATTATGAATTTTTTTTCATGCCTTTTGGCCTTACTAATGCACGTTCCATATTTCAAGGTTGGATGAATTCCATTTTCAAACACTTCCTTAGAAAAATTGTGTTATTATTTTTTGTTGATCAACATGTTGAAAAGGTGCTCAAACTATTGGAGGAGAAACAATTATATGCAAAAACCTCCAAATGTTTCGTTGGAGTATAGGATGTGGAATATTTGGGTCATATTGTATCTCATGAGGGTGTCAAGGTAGACCCTAACAAAATTAAATCCATTAAGGAATGGAAATCCGCACAACCATAAAGCATCTGAACAAAATACATTTGCATGGTATCAATGGCTTTGCTCCCGTAAAAATATTGTCACTTGGTCAATTTTTACGGAGGAAATGATAGCACATTATGAGGATAAAAAGATAAACAACTTCTTTATCGAGTTGATAAATCTCAAAAAAAAGGGTTTAGTGGGGGAGCACATTGAGGAATTCCAAAAATTGAATATAAGGGTAGCTAATATTCCAGAGGAACACAGGATTGATCTCTTCATAGGTACTTTAAAGAATAACATCCAACATGAAGTTCGTGTTTTGGAACTTGATTCATTGGAGAAGGCATTCAGGTTGGCAAGAAAAATTGAATGTAAAATTATAGCGACAAGGAAGCCTACCACTCACTTCTATAAAGAGGGAAGTGTTGCTACTCCTAGATTTCCACAACTTACAAGGTTGACACCACAAAAATTGGAAGAAAAAAGAGAAAAATGGCTTTGCTACAATTGTGATAGCAAATACACTAAAGGTCATAAGTGTGTTGAGAAGAAATTTTACATAGATTGTGAAGAGGAAGAAGAAAATGAACAAGAAGATGATATACACCAAGAACCAACCCCAGAGGAGGAAATGAGTCTGACCATATCATGTAATGCATTGGCAAGAATTACCACTCCTCAAACTCTCAAGATAGAAGGACATATCAGTAAGAAAAAGGTAATAGTGTTGATTGATTCAGGTAGTACCCATAATTTTGTTCATTGTAAGGTAGCCAAGGAATTGAATTGTTTCCTATACCCAGCACCAAAATGTCAAGTGATGGTTGCAAATGGAGGAACTATACATTGCTCTGGAAAATGCCATAACATCAAGCTAACCATGGGGGAATATGTATTGAATAGTCCAATGATTTCCATTCCTATGGGAGGTGCTCATGTTGTACTAGGAGTACAATGGTTACAATCTTTGGGGATGGTAGCTTTTAATTTTCAAGAAGTTTTCTTGAAAATTTTCTCAGAAGGAAAGGAATTCGAAGTACAAGGTATTTCAGGGAAGCCAGGAAAGATAATAAGCTCTAATGTCAGGATAAAGCTTCTAAAGAAATAACAACGAGGCGTAATTGCACAATTATTCTCACTAGAAGTTTCAACATCAAAATCATCTATTTCTGCAGATCTCCAAAAAGTCTTGGACAATCATTCCAAGGTTTTTGAAACTCCCAAAGGACTCCCACCTATTCATGATCATGTTCTTGCTATTCCTTTGATGCCAGGAAGTGTTCCTCCAAACATTAGGCCTTATAGATATCCTTATGTCCAAAAGAGTGAAATGAACGTATGAGTGCAGAAATGTTAGAGTTAGGTATAATTCAAAAGCTACATGGAAACCCAAGGGTTATTGTGAGCGACAGAGATCCCATTTTTACAGGAAATTTTTTGACGGAGTTATTTTCTTGTTTGGGTGCTCAATTAGCTCGTACCTCATCTTATCATCCTCAATCCGATGGTCAAACTGAGATAATAAATAAATGTTTGGAAGGATATCTTCAGTGTTTTGTATCTAATAAACAAACACAATAAGTCAAGTGGTTACCTCTTGCTGAATGGTGGTATAACACTTCCTTCCATACTACAGAAAAAATGACCCCATTTATGGCACTTTATGGATACCATCCACCATCCATCACATCAACTTTAAGAGAAAATTCGAAGGTTCATGCAGTGGAAGATCACATCAAGCATCAACACGAAGTTCTACAACTCTTAAAGGATAACTTGAATTTGGCACAAAATCGAATGAAACAACAGGCATATCAACATCGTAGCGAGAGAAGTTTTGATGTAGGAGACTGGGTATCTTTACGACTACAACCATACAAATAAATGTCCCTCAAGAAAGCTAAGAAGGATAATAAATTATCGCCAAAGTACTATGGGCCTTACAAGGTGTTGCAAAAGATCGGTACTATGGCATACAAATTAGAGCTTCCTGCTTCTTCACGGGTGCATCCAATTTTCCATGTTTCATGCTTAAAGAAGGTTATAGGTGAAAATATTCTAGTTCAAACAATATTGCCAGAACTTGATGATGAAGGAAAAATAATATTGAAACCTAAAGCTGTCATGGAAACAGGAACTCGACAACTACGGAATCGATCAATTTCAGAGGATATCATCAAGTGGAAGAACTTACCCACTGAAGATTCTACATGGGAGGATGAGAATTTTATACAGAAGCATCCAAAGCTACTCAAGCGTTGAGGACAACACTTGTTTGAAGGAGAGGATAGTACCTTATTATGTTAGTGTAGCCCTCCTTATTGTTATTGTTGTACCACTGTAAACCCCATATTGTTATTATTGTGCCCTTACATTATTATTGTTAGGTCGGCTAAGATTAAATTGGGGCTGCACTAGGATTATATTGTGGCCCCATGGACTCCTATATATATAAGGATGTTTTGATCATTTGTATCATCCAAGAATTGTTCATTCATGTAATGTATTGGAGGTTTCCCCCTCGAAGTGGCTTATTTCTAAGGCGCTGATATATCTTTTGTTCTCTTTTTGGAGCTGGTTTCACAACACATTTGGTAGACACATGCATTCGCGTAAGATTTTTTTTGTACTCTTTAAATAAATTGAAAAAATAATAGTACCTTTTTTAAGAAGACTCGTAAACGAAGATTTTTTTTTTTTTTTTGAAAAATAATCATTTTGTATATTTTATGTTATTTATTTTTATTCAACCCCATTGAAATTGTTGAGAAACATTTCAATGATTATGTTTAAAATAAATTAGATGAAAAATATCATATAAATTTAGAGATGTCAAACTCATATGCCATTGCACAGAGGATTCCTACACGAATCCAACATGATCAACTCTGCCCCATAAGGAAAAATTCTACCTGAAGTCCACTAGGGTACAAAATGGTGTTGCGGAGAAATTATATAGAAGGCGAGCTAAAACTCCATGTTTTAGGCACTCAAAAACTTGATCAAGCACTTAAAAATCTCAATCTACCGCTTAAGGTAAAATTTGAAATAGCTTGAGCAAGGGCTTAACAAGTCCTCAATTGAGCTCTTGACATGGTTAAAAAGTGCCCGATTGAGCCCATTAAATGATAAACTACCTATTTTGTTTTGGGTGGGAAGTTTAAAAAAAATAACTCGATCGAGCTCCTATATAACTATGGGTTACATAGGAGCTCAATCGAAGGTTTATTATTAAGCACTCAAACAAATCAATTAAGCACTAAAATATAGCTTGATCAAGATTCTTTTTTCTCCCTTCCAAATCACGTTCTTTCCAAAGGTGTAACCCATATTCATGCATTCACCCTCGGGCCCTTATGCCTTACACATCCTATGCACTAACAATGAAGGATAGTGACAAGAAAGGTAAGTCAGAAACAATGGATCTTCATCATATATATTCTAAAAGGTCTCAATACAGAAAGGACATTAATATCTTCTAGAGAGTAAAATATAAGGACAGAAAAAAATAAAATTGTTACAATAGAGGGTTCCATCGATAGAGTTATTTTATGGTGAAGGTAATTAATATTATGACTAAGGTACTGTTGTGAGATAGCCTAGATGAGTACCTTCCAAAACATGTCAAGAAGAAGACTAGATAAAAGCCACTAGAGGATCAAAGAAAATATTATTCTCTAACTATTATTACTTCATCATCTAAAAAATGAATTTTGGACCTAGGTTCCTCTAATCATATGGCTACACTAAAGCATTCTTCTTTGATACCTTGCATTATTATGACTACACCAAATTCTTTAACACCTTCTTTTGAGGGAGATCTTCAAGATGATTTACATACTCTTTGTAGCATATTTCTAATAAAAATTTAGGATTTGATTTAAAAGTATGTCAATAATGAATTATCGATCCAGATCACATGTTATAGAGAGACATCATATTCTATAGCCAACTATTCAACGTACGAGTGAAGAATCCAAGTTACATAGAATTAGTTTTCAATCTTTTGGGACAGCATGAGCTCTGATTGCTACCATTAGCAAGTATGAGTTTCAACAGTAGAAACATAATTCTTTGATGATGGTATATAATAGATCCAAGGATAGATTCCAAATGGGCTTAATCATCAACACCATCATTTTCCTTTTTTTTCTCACTCTTCTCATATAATGTCTTTCACATGTTATTTTATATGTACTTAACATGGTTACAAATTTCTAGGAAATTGATTGGTTCTACATATTTTTGTAAATGAGTATCTAACAAGGCTAATAATTCCTCAAATTTATTCACTATCATACCCTCGAGTTGGCATTTGGGAAGGTTATCGTGGCATTTTCACTCATTGATTCAAATATACCTCATCAATAATTGCACTTTGACCATTATTAGACCCTCTTCCATACATTATTATGGGAACATATGACTAATTTTCATTCGCTACTAGACATTACCTACTATTTGACACAATTTCTATTTTTAGCAAGGATGTTTTTGGAAAGGGTGCCAACTATGATGACATGTCACATTGAATGAACATTAGTTGGAGGATAACATGCTTAATTCCACTCCATTAATTTGTGTTATCCTATGTCCAAGATTCCGTACAGTGAGTGAACAATTCCCTCCACATATTTAGTAGTTGTCAGCTACCTTATCTCACCTTCGACTAGTTAGTTGACTTTATTTTTACATGTAATAGTTATTAATCTATTATAACTTGTTTGTAACTAAAATTAATTCCAATTCACTACATTTTAAGATACTTTTCTAATTTTTCTAATGAATATTTATTCTTATAATAAAATCTCAAAGTCAAAACATTGCAAAAATAACTGATTAATAATTTGTAATATCGACCGTATTTTTCAAGCACAACTTAAAACTAATCAACAATATCATATATGTAAAAATTTTCATCCTCAATAGGTTCATTATCATTTTATTTGATGTTATTCTATGCTTCAATTGAGTCATTTTTCTCTTCCATGGGATCCTTGATGTCCAAAAGTCCTCGAAAGTAATCATTTCCAAACAATCCATATAACAATGACTGAGGTTCCTTCTAAATTTTTTCCACACATAATTCACTTAAAATCCTTTCCTCAAACCATTTTTTTCCATTTAAACTATATGAGCATTAATAGTATTAATTCTTTGCTGAATAAAATCGTAATGTAATGTGTTATTTTCAATGCATATGCAATTTATTAATTTTTGTAAGAAACATGCTAATATTGTATGTAACCACCAAATACAAAAGAAATAATTAAGTAAATTAATATAAACAAGCATAAGTTAAAAATAATAAAGTTTGATTTCATATATGCTATATCCGAAATCTTACTTAAATCCAAGAACAAATCTAAATCCCTATCTACCTCACTTGAAACTGTATCTATAAAATAATTAATCAATGTTTTTTTCTTTTCATAAATCCTAAAAAAAAACTCCTATTTCAAATCATTTTCTTCATATGTGAGCTTTCTTAGCAGAAAATTAATAAATGAATATTTAACCCATGTTTCCATTCATATTTTCATTAACAATAAGAGAATCATAAGTATTACCAAGTTTGCTTAGCATGCAACATATATGGTTTCAATATTACTTTAAAATGGATCACTACTATATCTACTAATATCAATCATTTTCCTATAAGATGAATTTGTCAAAATTTAATTAAACTATACATTAACAATTTTTTTTTAATTACTAAACATACCATTTAAATATCTTAACAAACAAGTTGCTTTCTTGATTTCACTTTACTGTTCAAGATTAATAATAGTAATATGTGTTGCATTTTTGAATGAAAAATAAAAAATATTTAAAATGGTTCTGTCGTGACTTATAAAAAAAAAAAACCTTTAACACTTTATTGAAGGTTTGTAAGTATAACACTCATTATCATATCCAATATTTTTGATCTTATAACCATGAGGGATATAGAAAATAACTAGGGAGTAATATGTTTTAGGAAAAATATTTACAAATTTTCCCCATTACTTAATATTATATGATACTAATATGATACTACAAACTGTTTGAGCCCATTTCGAGTGTAATGATCAATAGTGTCATCAAGTTGAGAATTTTGAAGATGTTTCTTTCTTTGTCTATTCCTCTTCTTAACAATATATATATATATATATTTACTTACTTACTTTTATGATGATGTGTTCACCACAATTGTAACATCTCTTTCATCAATAAATTTTTGTGCTGGTATTTTATTCCCAATCCTCTATTGATGTTTCCGCCTTCTATATTCTTCTAAATTTCATCTATATGATGATGTGGACTCATAGAGATCAATCTACATTATTTATTAACCAATTAATATCATTTACTTTATTCAGTGTTATCATGGTAAAGTACCATCCACATTATGTATGTTACCTAGAGAAACCACTTATATATTTGCCCTTCAATTCACATATATATTGTCACAACCATATCGATAATACACTGTACTCATATATTTTGTTTAATAGGATTCTATTCATATATATTAAATCTTAAACTATGTGTTTACCGTTTCCATGTGGTATTATTAAAATTTCGGCTCAATTTTTGATAGACTATATAAACTATGGGTTTTCCATGGATATATTCTATTCTCCTCCATACTAGTTACATGTCAACTTTGTGGCCTTCCATACTCGACCATTTCCACCTAATGATTCAACGACTAGAATGTGTCTTGGATAATCAACGATGATTAACAGGCGTAGGGTTTAATTAAAATCTAATTACTTCACTGACAATCCTTGTCAGCTCATGCATTTCATCTCTGTAATTTTGAAATCTACCCCTATGTAACTAAACCCTTTAGAGGCTCTACTCTGAATCAATGTGACAATTCCATTTTACTTTTCTTCGTTTCCTCTCTTCATCACTATGAAAGCTTGATGCTTGGGGAACAAAGCTTTGTAATGCGCGATGGTTGTAACAAAGGTGTCTCTTATTTATTGGTACTCGGTCTTCACTGAATACAAACTGTATATAATTTCTTTATAATCACTAAACTTCCTAGCTAACTCCTGTGTTATTTCTCTTTTTAATAAGTGCACACTCAGATTTAGGGTGTTTCCCGGTCGATAGTTTATTACTATATTCCTGGCCATTGTCCTTTGAATCTTATTTGAAGTCTATATTTGTTCATATGTCCTTCTCCTTTCTTTAAGATCAACGACATCCTTCGGAAAATCGCATAAAAAACTTTTATTTATTGTTAGCTTTCTTTCAAAATTTTCTTACTAATAGTTCTGGTTCTAACTATTTACATTTTGGTAAAATTCTAGTCCCTCTTATCCTGGTTCTTTCTAGTTACAAGGGTTTTCGAAGTTCCGCGGTTTTATACTTCCGGGTAAATTTGCGGAGTTCTCCTTTCTCTATAGTCATTTATTTTTAAATTTTTTTGGATTTCTCTCAACAATTATTTCTTAGGCTACACATATACTTGGAAATCATTCCCTAGGGTTTTAGACATTTTATTTTCAGATTTACTTAGTTTTCAAAGATGATATTTTACGGTTCCTTCATAATAACTATGTAAAGCCACTAAGATTCCAGTTGATATTTTATGGTTCCTTCATAATAACTATGTAAAGCCACTAAGATTCCTCTTTTATTTTATTAGCTTTAAGGTCTCGCCCTTGTTCATAACTTTATTAGAGCCACATACATGTTTTCGGCTCTATTCAATATGATGGACAATTAGTTTTGTCGACATATAATATTATGTTAGGTATTTATTTTGTAATTAAATTCGGATAGCTTTGTTAGCTCGACCTTTTTCTTATGCAATTTGTATCGTGAAACGTTATTCTTTTAAGAAAATATTATTGGGGCGTTTTTTCTGAAGCAAAAATTCAATGTAATACTTAATTAGTTATTACTTACCATAGATGCTTATATAACGATTCACAAGGCTCGGTCATGTATCTATTTTGATGGATTTTTTATTTCCTGTGCGGATAGTTTTTGGTTCGCTATAGGATTTATCTTCTTGACAGGTAAATCATGTCACATTCTTCCCTTATCTCATTTTTCATCTTTTCATCATATAAAATTATGTACACTAAATTCTTTCTTTGGTTTTTACAGGTATAAAGTTGGCACCTCAAGAGGATAACTCTCATTTTCTTTGGATGTTTTCAACTCTGGCCACTCATACAATTAATTACCCATTCAATCATATTATTTTCCAAGTTAGAGGTTCAAAACCTTAGTCTCTCATTTCTATCGGATGTGATTGCAATACCTGAAATTGTTAGTAGTTGCTTAAATATTTTTCTTCTATGTCTTTATGATATAGATCTTCTTCCTAAATGGAAGAAAGTTTTCCTTTCTCATGGATATGAACCATACTTGTAACTGTAAACATTTCTGCTTGAGTGGAAGACTTCATAAATGCATATTGTTTTTTGAGGCTATTCATGCTTCCTATTGAATTTAGTTTTCAGATACAAAGTTGTGAAAATATGTGTGATGCCTGTTAGATGTTGGTGTCTATTTTAGTTCGAAACAAAATTTTTTCTTTTAAATATTACGCTAATGTTATCTTTCATTTATATTCTTAATATGCCTTGTATCTCTTTTCTTTTATTTTTTATATGAAACTGTGTTAGTTCCATTTCAACCCTCTTAAAAGTATAAATACAACTATGCATAACTACCTTGTATGGCTATTTAGAGCTAAAGGATTTTGTCTTTATTTAAGAAAAAATGTTTTATATTATGTTTATTCATATATATCTTTATATAATGAACCACACAAATTTCCAAAGACGATGACTAGATAAACTAACTTCTTCAATCTTCCTTTGAATGCATACGTGCCTGTTTATATATATATATATAGAGAGAGAGAGAGAGAGAACAAATCTAGTTATGAGTGCTAACCATATATAAACATAACCAAATTATTATTAGGACAACAAAAAAATGTTGTTCTTTATATATGCCACAAAGAATTGTAAATGTTTAGAATGAAAAAACAGTTAGTTCTAAAAACAATTATCAAGGTTTTTAATATCTTTTTGTTTTTTGTGGATTCAATTATGCATCGAATGTGCACCCACTTTGTGTAATTTTGAGTGAACTTACATTAAAAAAAAAAAAAAAAATGAGAAATAACTTAGGTTTTCCAACTGATATAGGCTCAAAATTATTTATAGATTATAATCACGGGAATGCACCAACAATTATTTAACTTAGGAGATTGAGAGGTGCTAGCTTATCATGTTTGATTACCACTCCTTAGTAATACGGGCCAAGATATATTGTTTCACAATTTTGAGGAGTAAATGTTTCTTATTAACTCTAATCGCAGGGTGCACAAGTCTAAGAGCATACTTCCATTTTACATACTCTTAAATAATTTATTCCTTCTCCTTTTGTTTTTCCAAAATCACTACAATGCACAATGAAAAGAGCATGCTAAATTAAAGTTAGACCCATATAAGACTCTAAAATTTATACCTTGTCGAATACCCCAAATGAGAGGACTCAATGTAATCTATGGGAGTGTATATCGTAACCTACTGAAAAATTTTCAAGAAAAATTATCATTGGATTTTATTCGCCTATGAGAATATGATGGGGAAATAGATATATTATCTACTTTTATCTCATTATGCATGATCCCTTTCAAAGATAAGAGGACACATAATTTTTGTATGCGATAAAGTTGACCAAGCACTTTTAAGTAAAGTGATCTCTTTGTACAATGTGAATATTTTATCGATAAGCTGACAGAAACAACTAACACCACTCACATGACATTGTTAGTCAACTAGACTTTAGAAATGGGCTAGCCCCACAATGCTTCTATTTTTTAATTGAAGTTTAATATAATTCCATTGGATCTAGGGACATATTATTGGGTGTCATTGGAGGGATATCTCCAAAATAGTTGTAAAATGGAGATCTCATCATTGCTGGAACTCATTCTTCTTCAGGTATATATGTATATCCATAAAAATAAGTTTTAAGTCTGTACCACGGTGGTTCTTTTGGAGGATATCATGATGGAGTTTTCATTTTTCAAAGTCCATTTCCATAAAATCGTAGTTTGAAATAAAACCATGATTCACTCTTAGCTACTTCTGCAATATCATCTTGGAGGTATAATATGAAGTCATTACCACAAAATTTGGTAATTTATTGATATCTAGGGTAGTGCCTATGTATGAAGACTTTAAACCAACTTAACCACATATTTTAGGAAATTGAGCTAGACTAACAAATAATAAATATATCCTCTACATGTCTTACATATTATATAACTTGACTATAATCTGTAAAACTAAACCAAGGCTCATTAATGAAAATGTATCTTTGACCTATATAGGGTACATATATGATTACCCATTGATACATTTTTGGTGACTCAAAAAAATTACCACAAATTAGAAATGTAATTATGAGTAGACACCTATTTTTATAACATATACACTTTGAAAGGAAATTTATTTATATGGGAAACTAGACAATAAAAAAAGTACTCAATTGTAAAAATTTTAGAAACCAAGACCTACCAAATCCTTTTGGTGTAGGAGGAAATGGCTTGTAACTAATGATGAACAAGAAAATAGTATTGTGCAACATATTTATAAATATTTCAATGTGTTTGCAAGTGAAATATTTGTCTTCTATAGTAAAAATATTTGCAAGGAAATTTTGTTTTCTAAAATTGTGTGATATCAAAATCATAACCATGTAACCATAAAATCCATCATAAAACTTGATTTTTACCTTGCTCACAAAACCATTGGTTAGAAGGTGCTCCCTTCATATGTTTAAAATTATACCTTACTATAAAATCCACATATTTTAGGAATAATAAAAAAATTGTTATGCCATTTTTTACAATAAGGATTTCCTTATGTGAAGAAAGGTAATTGATCTACGTCCCTCGAAAGCTTATGAAACATACAAGCAAGCCTCTTGTCTTTTAGTATGCTTTTTCGATAGTACATAAACCCAAAATTATTCAGAGCCATTTGTTCCTATAATGAAGATTCATATTAGGAAGATGAAGAGTAGGAGTATTATAGATAATTTTTTTAACAATATATTGTAGGTCATGTTTTTATTTTTCCAAAATTTCAAAAATCATATAGAAAAGGAAAAAGAGAATTGGAAAATTGTGTATAATTGTTAGAACAAATTGCATTATTTTTATTTTAGGGTTCTAACATTTTAGTATTGGCCAACATTAAGTATGTGTGGGCCCACATAGATAAGTATGAAGGATCAATTATCGTGCAATTTGAATGTCCGAAAGTGTTGCCTTCTTTGGTGGTAACATCAAACGTGATTCTGATGGAGAAAATTGCATGGGTTTTAAAAACCAGTAGGGGTGGCACTAAGAAGAATTGAAATACCGCTAATCCCTAGATTAATGGTAGAGATGTATTGCACCAACCCTGCCTCATTTGTCGAAATTCGTTAGTAATTTTTGGTGCAAAGTAGTAAATATTGTTTTTGAAACCACTTACAGCTAAGTTCACGTGGTTGTTACATCCGTCGGGCGAGCCTACAAAGAGAGTGAGTCAAGCGATCTTTTCTTCCATCTCACCCTTCCACTTTACTCTACCACATCACCTTTCATGCCATCCATCTGTCATATCATTCAACTTTCATTTGTACCTGACATTGAATTATTTTTCCCACTCGAGAATAAGGATTAAAGGGCTTGTTCAGTTTTTTATTCTCATCATTTTCAAATATTTTTCCATGCTCAAAAGGCTTTGTAATCAGCTTCCAAGTCAACAAACAATCTACGTAGATCAAAACCTTGTCTTTTCACACCACTTAGAGGTATTTAGTATATGTATTAGAACCATATCATTCATAATTATTAAACTGAAAAGATCCTTGAAATCGGCCTGAAAACCTACAAATAGTAATATTATCAATAAAGAACCCTTGATGGACACTCAGGCCAAAATCCATGACTCATTTTGTCCTCTCTAACTTTGAATAATTTCAGTTTGAATGTTTGGCAATTTATTATATAAAGAGGACATATTTAGGGTTTTATTATCTTGTATGTATTATATAATAGCTCCAACTACTTACCAATTTCCTAAATTTGTAACCTGATATATCCTCCAAAGAAATTGTGTTATTTCTTCTAAAGGAGAGAACATCCTTGATGTGAAAACTGACCTTATGAATAAATATTTCTGTTTTCCCAACACACAAAACTCCCAAACATTAACTGATACTTCCTTACCCTTGAGTTTCACTCAACTCTTAGAAGAAAAAAAGCAAAATTTGTTTAATCAAATTTTACCTCCACGGTCGCAAATTCCTAAATCGATTGAGTTATATCCTATATCTTTGTTTTTTCACTATGCATAGAAAATATTTGCTACAAGGATGCCACCAAACCATCCCTAGGAATTTTAGTTCAAATGTTTCAGCCATATGTTGTTTTAGATATACCTTCATATTTATCTCAATTTATTAGCCTTCAACTCAAAAACATCCACCTCTCTAATTCCTTCAAACATCCTTCCATTCTAATTTACCTTTTTCTATATGTTCATACAGAAAAAAATTGAATATTTAGGTCTAAGCATAATTGACTCCAACAAATAGAGGAATTTTATAGTTGAGTGGACTAATATAATCAAAAGAAAGCCTGATAATGAAGGTTTATCTTAGTTTTTTTCCACTTACATGGAGATTTCTTATACTATTGTGAATGGTGCACCACCCCAAGTAATTTTACCACAGTAGAAGTAGTTGTTATAGATCAATAAGGATACCAGAGTTGGGGATTGGTACCATTTTTAGGATTTTACAAAAATAAGATTATATGAATGTGAAGTGTGACTTTACCAATTGTTAATTTTATACCTATGAGAATATTCCCCCTAGAATTTATAAGATAGGGTTTACATGTAAATCAAGTATATTTTATTTGCAGGTGGAAAGGGTATATATTTGAATTATAAAATGATGTAGGTCATTTCATGGTAAATTCTATACAATCTCTCGATCAGATAGAGGAGATGATGAAGTAGTTTCATTTCAAATTAGGGGAGAAATGGAAATAGCATCCTAACCAAGTGATTTCCGAAAGGAGAAAAAATACTAAGTCAACACCATATCGCCATGAAAGAAAGCTACAAATAGAATGGAAATAAAATCAAGATATTTGTCCCATCAATTCAGAAATGGAGGTCGAAACCCATTTTTTTAAGAAAAGTTATTTGAAATGAAATATTGTTGAAACGACAGATGCATACATGGAAGATGTACAACCATCAAAGAAGACCAAGATAAAACTTGAGGTTGAGGTGTAAATGCAAGTGAATTTGAGAGAAGATACCTCTAGTCAACCATATTTCGAAATGAATCTAGGAGAACTTGAGCTTATTTTTCCCTCTAGTTCTATAGATTTGAGAATTCCCACAACTAAAGGAATTTCTTATGATATATAAAACATTAAAGAAATATAAAGTAATTGAGGAGAAATGTTAGAATGTGAAATATTAAATGATGTCTGAACTGGCTCTGCAAACATCTTCTTCTTTTCATACCAGATTACTCTCAACAATGGTCCTAGAAAGGAATCATCTAAAACCCTCTCTTTTTCATCCTACTATCTAATGGATTCCTTCGAGTGTTGAGTTTAATACAGTAGATTTATCTGTTAACATTTTTTATGACCCTTTACATGATATTATTAATTTTCATAGGCAAGCAGGTGAGATGTTATATAGTGACTTAAGCAAGGCTTTACTAATAGTCAATAAGGAAGAGAAAATCTTAGAAAAATACTCGAACATAATCAAATAAGAGAAGGCCAATTCTAGATCTCTATATTTACATAATGAAGGCTTTAAGGACTTAATCATTAAGCTTGGAATTGACCAAAATTAAAGAGAGGAAATAAAAGATCTGTTGAAAGGAACTGTTATTGCCTAAATCTGCCTTAGGCTGAAGGAAGGCAAAGACAGGATAACACCAAACCACGCTCAGTCTGGTAGCTAGCCCTACCAGAACAGGAGAGGGCTCTCTCCGGGTCAATCTTAGGAAAAATGTATCAATAGGGCCTGAGATAATTGAAATGAGTGCTAATTTTAGGCTAGGTATATAAATCAAGGAGTTTGGAATGATTTTTAGGGTTTTTTTGTTGGAAAAAGGGAAAGGTAGTTTTGGGCTTGGGGATGAGGCCAAATTCTTGCAGAGTTCAAGTTGGGGCAAGGAAGGAAATGGATTTGATGTCTTAGATTGAATGAATGGATAGAAAAGACTGCTGAGGAGTTGAATAGGGCAAGAGGATGCAAGGATCCTCTTCAAACAGATGAAAACATACAAAACTAAACAAAATTTTAAGACAGAGCACCAGCAAACTAATGAATTCTACCTTAGTCACTCATTTTTTAATTTTAGAAGAAAAGAGAATGGAAATGGCATACATAGAACATTAATGAACTTACAATCAGAGCCACAAGGATCCCAATAAGTGTTGCAAAACCCTGGTCTTTCCTTTGCTAAAAATGCTGAAATGAATATACAATGAGGTGCCAAACTATTCCCAAGAGTCCAACCCTGAAAATGACTCAGAAAATACATAATATAGACCAGCCTAACCCCTCCCCATGTCTCTAGGGGTCGAGATCATCCTTCTAGGAGCTGTTTCAACCAATTCTAAACTAGGAACTAAAATCTAGGCAATCAAACAACTTGCCTCTATATGGTAGGAAACTCATTCAATCATTTAATTTTCACTTTTTAGTGAAGGAATCCTCTAGAACAAGTAAAAATGTGCCAAAATTACATCATGGTCATGAAATTACATCAAGATAGATCCAGAGTTACATCAAAAATTGAAACTAGTCAAAACTAGGCGAAATTCTGAGCTGAAGAGTGAAAATGAGGCCAAACTTCTCTATGCGCCGCGCCCAAAATCTCTATGCATAGCACAACTTTGGAGCTAATTTTGAGACACTTCCTGAAGTCCAAATTGAGCTCATGATAGCTCGTTGGAAAGCCCTACCTGTCTACTTTCCAACCCAAGTGGAATTTCTTGATTTGGTGTCCATTTTCCCCTCCAAAACTTCAATCTCTCAATACTGGTTCCTGTGTGTGTGTAAAAAGTGGCAGAAAGGCCATTTTCAAGGTGTTTTTGACCCTTTAGGCCACCCAGAACTTGATGAAATCCTTAGACCATTCCTGAGCATGCATAAATTTTCATAAAAAATCCAAAAATATCAACTTTCCTCCAGAAGATCTCCCAATAGTAAGCACGCGCAAGGTGGCGCTACGCGTCGGGTAGAAAAACCTGTTTTGTGACCAAAAAATTCAAAAATGACAAAATTTTCTCCAAATTTGCTGAAATTTGGAGTGAAGGTCCCTCATCAAGTATCATGCTCAGCCAAAGAAGCTTCGGCCAAAATTTGAAGTTTGTCATGCCTTTTACGCTGCCTCAATGCCTTCTTGGTGCATGCAGTTTCAGTTGTAAAGTCTCTGTCTTGGTCATGTAATGCATCGGTGTCCGCCTCCATGGTGTTGAAAGTCTATGCCAAGTGTATGTTTGGCTTGTTGAGAATGACAAATGAGAACTTGGTGTCTTGTTTCAATTGTCAAAATATGCCAAGTAGGAAGGGACTGTATAGGAATATGGAACAATGGGAAAAGAGGATTGTCAAGTGAAATTTGAATGAAATAATAGTCACTTGACTGTGTTGTAGGAATGTGGGGTTTGGGGATTTAGGAATTAGGAACTTTTTGCAAATGATATGGGGAAAGAGGTGATGATAGGGAATGAATTGATTTAGGGATAGGAAAACAGGGCTTAGGAGTAAGTGACTTGGGATATAAGGGAATAAGGGAGGGACAGTAATGATGGGAGATGAATTTGAGATAGGAAAACATAAAATGGATTATAATGATAATGTAACACTGATGGGAAAGGAACCATGGGTGGGGAATGGAGTTGGCACCAAAATCAAACTTTAAAACTCAAATTCAAACCCTAAGGGAGAAAATTTTAACAAAATGATAGGGTTTATGTTTTTGTATATCAAATTCTGATAATCCACCTTCAAACATCTTCAAATGCAAACTAGAGGGTCACATGAACTTACATGAGCAGCAAAGCCAAAGTTGATTTGAGTTTTAGGAAGCAAAGGGAAAAATATGTGTTGTTTGCCTTGTGCGCCGCGCGCACAACCCAGTGAATCGCGCTCTTTATATGCGCCGTGAATGTTATAATTTACATGGTGGAACACGGCTCTATGCGCCACGCACATTATATGTTCCGCGCCCAACTCCCAACGCGCCACACAGCTCTGTTTCAACACAGTTTCGGCCTCCAAACGCTGAATTTTCTCCTCCACGTTTTCACTTCGGTTCTCTGATGTATTTTGGTGTGCAAATGAAATGTTGGAACACAAAAATCATATTTGTTCCCATGAATTTGATTTTTTGTTTGAAATAACCCACCTTTGTAATGTTTTGACTTCTGGCTCTTTGCAATTCTTAATGTAAACTCTGATTTTCTTGTTTCCTTTGATTTTGGAGCTGAATGACGAAACTCTGTCTATTTTTGCAGAGATGGCTGGCATTGAATTTCGGAAAAGGATGACCAGGGTTGTGCCTTGAAGAATGAATCTGACAACTGAATTTTTTTGAAAATATACATAGCATTTATTACAAAGGACAAAATGACGATTTTCTTCAAAACAAAGTTTTGAAGAAAAGTCATGATCAATCATTATAACGATGAAATTTTGTGATGAAAACTTATTCTGAACCTCCCTCTGGCCTGCTGGAATTATTGGACACTTTGAAGACGAAATTTGCGAAACCCTGGACCTAAAAAGACCTAAAACCCTAAAATAACTCTTTGCTGACCAGGAGACAGAACAAGACTATGAATGACTGTAAAATTGACTTGATGAACATACCTGATCCAACAGGTACAAGGCATGAGGGGTATGCCTGAGAAGGCCCTTCCGTCAGATAATGGCATGCCCCTAACGGAGTGCAGATGAATGAATTGAATGGGACACCTAAAAATGAAATGCAAAAACAGAAATTTTGATCTCTGACGGAGGGCTACAGAGACCGACTCTAACATTGGCTCCAATGGGGATGGTAGCTCCTGGGAGGTGCGAAGGACTGCAGATATTTGGGAGAGTAGACAGTGCCTTCAGCCATTGGGAAATGGAGTCAAAACATGAAAAATGACATTATGCAGACCAACTCTGACTCAAGGCTAAAATTGAAAACGATACTAAAACCAAACATGACCAAAACATTACTAACAAACTGGAAAGATGCTCATAATTGAGCTTATTCATCAAACCTACTCTAATTGTTCTTTTCACCATCCGATCAAGTGAAATGGAACAGCCAATGCAACCATGTAAGCATCCTGGCTGATATTTGATTTCTTCCCAAATTCTTTCTGATGCGCAGGAAAAGGGAAGAATCGAAAGGCAACTCCCATGGAAACTTGAAATCAAGTTGACTGCTGATAAACTTGCAAAGTATGAATTGACTGGATGACTTCAAGAAAACTGTGAAAGGATCTTCATAAACATAGCTATTAATTTCCATTAACACATTACTGCTCTGGTCCGGGTAATCTTCATAGCTGGATATTAAGATTTTCCTCACATCTGTGTTGTCTTTCTTTGGTGATAATAGCAAGCTATCAAAAGGATCCTGAATTTCGTGAATGAACAAACTCTGTTGCTGATTCCAAATAGAACAAAAGTCTCCTTTATCAATCTCCTCATATGACTGCAAACATTGGTGTGATCTTTGTAATGAAAAATCTTTTAAACAAGACAATGAAGGTGACTTTTGAATAAGATTATTATCAACATTCTTTCCTGGCACATGGTTAGCCAATGAAGAAGGACTTTTACAGCAAACATCATCCAACACACGAGCAATAGGATCATCAAAAAGTTGAGAAGGCTGCTGCAATGTATCCATTGAAACTGTATGATATCTTACTGGTTGTTCATCTTTCTCTTTAGAGAGATTACGAATATTCTGCTTTATAAACTGAAATGCTTCAAAACAAAAGGGTACAAAATCCTCTTGCATCATTAAATGATGTATTTCAACATCCACGCCTTCACCCGCAATCTGACCTTCAATTTCATTTGGTGGCTGCAAATTTGGAGCTAGGGAAAATTTTGTATCCAAGATGATTTCATCAGTCGTCTCAGGGGAATATTTCTCATTACCAACTTGCTCAATAATTTTGCTATCTGTCTCATCCTCAACATTAAAACTAACAGATTGTTGATTTCCTATAGGCTAGTCATTTGAAGATTTACTATGCAATTTACCCTTCAACAACTGGAATGATTCAAAACAAAATGGTTCGGAGTCACCTTGTATCATTTGATCATATGTGCCAGCTTCCAAGTCTTCCTTTGCAACTTGACAATCAATGGCTTTCAGGGACTGCAAATCTGAATATGAGAAGTCTTGAAAAAATTTCTTATTGCCCTTAGGATGGTCCAAATCAAGGCTTGTTGACAGTTGATTTCTGATTGTATGGAAGTTGTCTCTCATGAGCTGAAATGAGTCAAAAAAAAAAGGCAAAGATCCTTCACTTACTTCAAAATTTGCTGCACTTTCCTCGTCATTGTCATAGCTGATATGCATCGGTTGATCATTGTACACAAGCTGCTGAAACTGAACTTCCTCCTTCCACAAACTAGTTGTTGATTTGTCTACAAGATTAGCTTCTGTTTGGAGAACATAATCATCATCATACTGATCAAACTGAGGAAAATCATCAGTAAAAAACACATCATCAAGCATACATGTCATATCAACAGCTCTCTCTTCTTCAAAATGATCTATAAAACAATCACCATGACAACTGAGATAAGAAACAAAATGTTTTGGATCAGCCACTTGTTCCTCTTCAATCAGCGAGCCATGGGCTTGAACATTATACTCATTCCTAGTGGTTTTATTTTGCATCATCTCTTCTACTGCACTTACCAACATGTCAAGCTTTACCTCTAAAGATGTTGATTTCTCCGGATCCATGTTTTTCATCTCTTCTTCCTTCAACCTTGCCCTTCGGATCAGCAAATGAGCCTCTACATTTACTGCACTGTTCTGTATCTCTAGAAGTGTTGCAATATTCTTTTCTCTCAATTGAAACTCCATTTCCGGATCAAAGGCACCCGGGTAGTGCAAGAGAGCAGATCTAGGAGAAGGTATTATATCAGCTGGCATCGAAAAATATACTTGGTTAAATCTGGTAGAAAATTGTTGCACTGTCTCCCCTGGCAGTATTTTTAACTGGTTATACTCTTCTATAATCAAGAAAAGGTTCTGTCTGATCACCCACCTGTCGAGGAAAACTTTGACGAACTGCTGGAAATCTGAGATGCTCGCATCAGGCAGGGCTTTGAACCAACTCTTGACTTTGGCTTGCAAAGAAAGAGCAAAAAGCCTAATACTAACATCTTCGTCATCAACTTCAAAAAGGTCTAGAAAAGTCTCAACATTCTGCACACGTTGCTCAACGTTGACGTTGTTACATTCACCATCAAATCTTGGTAGATATAGGTCATAATTTTTAGGGAAAGCATGAAGAACAGAGGGTAAAACAAGAGGTTTATACCTATCTGGGACTATAAAAGGTGTAGGAGTATATACAAGAGCTATAGGATCAACTTTGTTTTCTTTAGGCTCATCACTCTGAAGAGAGTCATCATAAGATGTGGGAAAATTAAGGAGGCCAGGATCAAAGGGAAACTGAGTATTTACACTTTTCGAATAGGTCAAGTGAAGATTTTGATCATCTTTATCATACAACAAATTCTGAAAAACTTTCAGGATAGCTTCAATAACGTCGAAGAAGTAATTTACAGGAAAGCAGACTAGATCCTGAACACCATTCCACTTTCGATACCTAAAATTTGTGTAAGATCCTTCCATTTTCTCAGAGAAAAAGTTAGTCCTCGAGTGGAGTCTCTACATTGAGTTGGAGTCACCAGGTGAAATATTTCATCCTTCTTATGTCTGATCATTGTCCACCATCAACCATCAGATTTGAACTTGATACACGTACTGGGGCAAGACAATCTACAAGTCAAGTGTCATGTTCACAAGCTAGACCGGAGATTGACTAAAGCAGCGTTTATCTACTTCCGCTAACGCAAAGCAAAAGCATTTTGAAGGCTACCTGGCATAACTTCAGGCTCCGTCTGTAGCTTATGAAACAAATAACACCAACAAGCAAACCATTTTCTTCCCCAGTATGGTCGCCACTATGTTATAGCCTAAATCCGCCTTAGGCTGAAGGAAGGAAGAGACAGGATAACACCAAACCATGCTCAGTCTGGTAGCTAGCACTACAAGAACAGGAGAGGGCTCTCTCCCGGTCAATCTCAGGAAAAATGTATCAATAGGGCCTGAAATGACTGAAATGAGTGCTAATTTTAGGCTAGGTATATAAATCAAGGAGTTTGGAATGATTTTTAGGGGTTTTTTGTTGGAAAAGGGGAAAGGCAGTTTTGGGATTGGGGATGAGGCCAAATTCTTGCAGATTTCAAGTTGGGGAAAGGAAGGCAATGGCTTTGATGTCTTATATTGAATGAATGGATAGAAAAGACTGCTGAGGAGCTGAAGAGGGCAAGAGGCTGCAAGGATCCTCTTCAAACAGATGAAAACATACAAAACTAAACAAAATTTTAAGGCAGAGCACCAACAAACTAATGAATTCTACCTTAGTCACTCATTTGTTTAATTTCAGAAGCAAAGAGAAGGGAAATGGCATACATAGAACATTAATGAAATTAAAATTACATGGAGAAAAACACCATCAAAACTCAGAGCCACAAGGATCCCAACAAGTGCTGCAAAACCCTAGTCTTTCCTTTGCAAAAAATGCTGAAATGAATATACAATGAGGTGCCAAACTATTCCAAAGAGTCCAACGCTGAAAATGACTTAGAAAATACATAATATAGACTAGCCTAACCCCTCCCCATGCCTCTAGGGGTCGAGCTCATCCTTCTAGGAGCTGTTTCAACCAATTCTAAACTAGGAACTGAAATCTAACCAAGCAAACAACTTGCCTCTATATGGTAGGAAACCGATTCATTCATTTAATTTTCAATTTTTAGTGAATGAATCCTCTAGAACAAGTAAAAATGTGCCAAACTTACATCATGGTCATGAAATTTCATCAAGATAGATCCAGAATTACATCAAAAAGTGAAACTAGTCAAAACTGGGCGAAATTCTAAGCTGAAGAGTGAAAATGAGGCCAAAATTCTCTATGCACCGCGCCCAAAATCTCTATGCGTAACACAACTTTGGAGCTGATTTGGAGGCACTTGCTGAAGTCCAAATTGAGCTCATGATAGCTCGTTGGAAAGCCCTACCTGTCTACTTTCCAACCCAAGTGGAATTTCTGGAATTTGTGTCCATGTGCCCCTCCAAAACTTCAATCTCCCAAGACTGGTTCCTGTGTGTGTAAAAAGTGGCAGAAAGGCCATTTTCAAGGTGTTTTTGACCCTTTAGGCCACCCAGAACTTGATGAAATCCTTAGGCCATTCCTGAGCATGCACAATTTTTCATAAAAAATCCAGAAATATCAATTTTTCCTCCAGAAGATCTCCCAATCGTAAGCGCGCGCAAGGTGGCGCTACGCATCGGGCAGAAAACCCTGTTTTGTGACCAAAAAATTCAAAAATGACAAAATTTTCTCCAAATTTGCTGAAATTTGGAGTGAAGGTACCTCATCAAGTATCATGCTCAGCCAAAGAAGCTTCGGCCAAAATTTGAAGTTTGTCATGCCTTTTACGCCTCCTTAATGCCTTCTTGGTGCATGCAGTTTCAGTTGTAAAGTCACTGTCTTGGTCATATAATGCAGCGGTGTCCGCCTCCATGGTGTTGAAAGTCTATGCCAAGTGTATGCTTGGCTTGTTGAGAATGAGAAATGAGAACTTGCTGTCTTGTTTCAATTGTCAAAATATGCCAAGTAGGAAGGGACTATATAGGAATATGGAACAATGGGAAAAGAGGACTGTCAAGTGAAATTTGAATGAAATAACAGTCACTTGAATGTGTTTTAGGAATGTGGGGTTTGGGGATTTAGGAATTAGGAACTTTTTGCAAATGATATGGGGAAAGAGGTAATGATAGGGAATGAATTGATTTAGGGATAGGAAAACAGGGCTTAGGAGTAAGTGACTTGGGATATAAGGGAATAAGGGAGGGACAGTAATGATGGGAGATGACTTTGAGATAGGGAAATGGAAAATGGATTATAATGATAATGTAACAATGATGGGAAAGGAACCACGGGTGGGGAATGGAGTTGGCACCAAAATCAAATTTTAAAACTCAAATTCAAACCCTAAGGGAGCAAATTTTAACAAAATGATAGGGTTTATGTTTTTTTATATCAAATTCTTATAATCCACCTTCAAACATCTTCAAATGGAAACTATAGGGTCACATGAACTTACATGAGCAACAAAGACCAAGTTGATTTGAGTTTTAGGAAGCAAAGGAAAAAATATGTGTTGTTTGCCTTGTGCGCCTCGCGCACAACCCAGTGCGTCGCGCTCTTTATATGTGCCACGCACGTTATAATTTACACGGTGGAACATGGCTCTATGCGCCGCGCACATTATATGTGCCGCGCCCAACTCCCAACGCGCCGCGCAGCTTTGTTTCAACACAGTTTTGGCCTCCAAACGCTGAATTTTCTCCTCCACGTTTTCACTTCGGTTCTCTGATGTATTTTGGAATGCAAGTGAAATGTTGGAACACAAAAATCATATTTTTTCCCATGAATTTGATTTTTTGTTTGAAATAACCCACCTTTGTAATGTTTTGACTTCTGGCACTTTGCAATTCTTAATGTAAACTCTGATTTTATTGTTTCCTTTGATTTTGGAGCTGAATGAAGAAACTCTGTCTATTTTTGCAGAGATGGCTGGCATTGAATTTCGGCAAAGGATGACCAGGGCTGCGCCTTGAAGAATGAATCTGACAACTGAAATTTTTTGAAAATATACATAGCATTTATTACAAAGGACAAAATGACGATTTTCTTCAAAACAGAGTCTTGAAGAAAAGTCATGATCAATCATTATAACGATGAAATTTTGCGATGAAAACTTATTCTAAACCTCCCTCTAGCCTGCTGGCATTATTGGACACTTTGAAGATGAAATTTGCGAAACCCTAGACCTAAAAAGACCTAAAACCCTAAAATAACTCTTTGCTGACCAAGAAACCAAACAGGACTATGAATGATTGTAAAATTGAATTGATGAACAGACCTGAGCCATCAGGTACAAGGCATGAGGGGTATGACTGAGAAGGCCCTTCTGTCAGATAATGGCATGCCCCTAACGGAGTGCACATGAATGAACTGAATGGGACACCTAAAAATGAAATGCAAAAAGAGAAATTTTGATCTCTGACGAAGGGCTACAAATACTGACTCTAACAGGAACAAAATCTGAAATGCAGTCATTGAGACTAAAGTTAAAAATTCCTTTGACAAAAGAAATTCAAACTATTGAGTTACATCTTGTAAAAAAAAAGAAAAGGAACAATTGATTATTCAACTAACAAATAGGAATAAGGAGATAATAGCCTTAAAAGAAAAATTTAAATACTTGGAGAAAACTGTCAAGGTACATGTTTGTATAGTTGCGATCTCTAGTGAGTTAGAAGATCCTTTAGATAAATTAACAAAGATAATTACTAAAATCACACTTTCAGAGGTAGAAATGAAAAAACTTCAAGATAAGTTAACGCTACCTCGAGAAGAAATAAGTGTGAAGGATAAGAAATTGAGGTCTACAAAATTAGAAAATGAATGAATCACTAAAAAATACAACTCAAAACAAGAAGAGGTAAAAGAGCTAAAGAACATATTGAAGGGAAATATGTCCTTGGTTGAAGCTAGGCATGTCATTTGGGATGACACAATTCAACAGGTGTGTTCCACTTAGGGTTTATTTCAATTTTTTGCTAAAGAAAGGGTTGCAATCACTAGTATCACTAAAGCTATAACTTCATGTAAGAAGGAGATGTAGAAAGAAGCTCAAATATATAGGAAAAGTATTAAATTTATGAATGAAAAATATATAGTTGAGTTAAAATCACTGCATATATTTGACACGGCTGTAGTCATTATCGAAATCAAAAAATTCATTGAGAAGAACCACATGCACATTAAAACTAAGAGTAAATTGGAAATAGTCAAAATAATTGTTGTTGATTTTGATTCTATATTTGATCAAAGACAAAGAGCTAGGTTGCCAAGATGTCGGAGAATGGATGTGAGCTTACTTTCTTGGGATTTTTATGAAAAATAATTGATAGTTTCAAAGTGTACTTTGGATTCATCTCCATATAAAGTTGTGGTGCTAAAGGGTAGAATTGTGGTTAATTTCCTGTAGAGAGAGTTTCAATTGTTATGGTTGATGAAGATCATGTTTGAATCAACACTTGATTACACTAAATTATCATATTTTATTTCCAAAATACAAATCAATATCCAATTCTAGATGAAATTCTTTGGAAAATATGTGAAGAGTTAGTCTAACAAGATACAATCGAAATTGTGGAACCATTTGCCTAGTCCCAAGAGAAAATTTCCATCGCTCATTCGAGAATTCAGAAATAAAGACAATAATTTTGTACTAATTCATGAGCTTTTGTTAAAAGCAAGCTAATTAATTATATAGTTTTATAGTTTCTTGTAATTGTCTTTTAATGTAATTTTCTTTGAAAGATATAATCTAACCAATGTGAAGGGTTTGAAGTTTTTGGCCTCACAGACTTTTTGTGAGCATTTTCTATTTAATTTTAAAATCCCTTTTCGAAGATGACTAAAGTTTAAAGTGATTCCAAATGTTTGTTGGATATAATTTGTGTTCATTTTCTTTCTGAGCCTTGCATTGTGTTTGTTCTTCTTTTGAAAATTGTGTATGAAGTTGTTAATTTATTTATTTATAAACTAATGTATCAATGCTTTGGGAATAAAAAAATATACATGTTAATTTTAAATACATAAACATTAATAAATAACTCTATAGTTTCATCATTCCATTTTCTTTCATTTCATTTTTTCCCCAAAGATTTAGTGTATTGGATCCTTTTTAAGCCCCACACATTAAATATTTATTCTCATAAATTCCTCCTGCTACACTACAGCTTTAAAAAATTGTAATCACAAATATACATACCATCATGAAGGTTTTTTTTGTTCTTCCGAAACTAAAATCACATTACACCTCAAGGGTTGTCTCTGGAAAAAGATAATGAAAAATATATATTTATCTGAACTGAGTGGATGTCCTAGGCACTAACCTCCCTTCAACTAGAGGTTGTCTCTAGGGTTGCAAAATATTTTAGTGTCATTGTTGGGGAAAAAATTTGAAGTATTTTTCCCGGGGTATATTTTTGAAAATTTCTTTGATTGTTGAGAATAGAAAGTGTGGGGTGAGACCACTCGCCAAAGTGGAGTAAATACTCAGTAGACATCGCTCCAAGAATACCTCACACTCACTTTGATAGCTCCTTATGGAAAACCATAGATTTATCTAATCAACTTCTTTCAAAGAGAGTTTGGAGAAAAAAAAATCTCCAATAACCCACAACCCTACCATATCTGCGCTTGGGGCCTCAAGTTCTAGTTCTCAAAATACTGTAGTAAATACCCCTAAATATTCTCCAAAGAGTTTAGATTTTTCACAAGGAGAGTTTTCCCCTCCTAAATTTCTTTTTTGAGAGCCCAAATTAGAAGAAGAATATTTCAAACCATTTTCTTTCTCTTTTCTATTTTTCCCAAAATTTGAATATATTAAAGATATTGTTACACTAGTCACATCTCAAGTTCTTGCAACCATCTCACAACTAGTTCCAATAGCTAAAATCCCTCTTATTTCATCTAAATCAGAATAAATGAATATTCCTCCACCCCTACCCCAGAATATGGAAATTTTGGGTCTTTTACTTAATATAAATTCCCCTTCAAATATTTCACAACCAATGAATGCTATTCCACAATATGAATTAAAACTCTTGCCTTGTTTTACTAGAGAATATGAAGTAACAATTAAGAGGCATTTGGTCGAATTTTGTGCATTTGCTGAAAATATTATCGTTGAATGTATTGATGGTTTTATCAGGATTTTTGTGCAATCTTTTGATGGGGAAGTCAGAAAGTAGTTTAAAACCCTACCTATTAATTCAATTAATATGTTGGATGAACTAGAAAATGTTTTTATGTAGAAATGGAGAGGAAATAAAGATTATGGATACCTTTTAACATAATTTACTGGTATAAAGAAAAAGGATAATGAAGATGTTGTTGATTTTATAAAAAATATTAAACAAACTTTGCAATATTTTACCGATAAAAATCAAGCATCCATGAGAAGCTCCCAAGGTATTTTTTGGAAGGAATTTTGGTTCTTATTTTGGCTTTACTTTGAGGGGGGGGGGAAATCACCCACTCTTGATCAAATTAAAATTGATGCTTTGGAGGTAGAGGAAAATATAGAAATATTAGGGAAGTTAATAAAAAATAGAGCACGTTGATAGAATAAAGGGTAAAGAAGAAGTTGAGCCTTCAAGACAAAAAATGACTTACAGGAGCAGAAATTGGATGAAATGACCAAAGTAATCATGAAACTTTCAAATAAGTTGGTGAAGTTAGAGATGGAAGATTAAAATCCTCCAAGAAAAATCCAACGAGGAGCTAATAAGAATTTCAATCCCCATTTTAGGAGGTCCCCTCTACAAATTTTACATATGGAGAGGAAATGTTCAACAAGATCAAGTACAACTACCTATATATATAGAAGATGAATGGGAAGAGAGTTTGGAAGAATCACTTAATTGTATGAGAATCAATATTCCATGTTGCGAGAAGAAGAAAAAGTAGAGGCACATGAAGAAGGTATGGATTTGGATCGCCAAACACATTTATATGAATAATACATTGATGCTTATTGTAGGAAGTTTGCAGACTTAATGCAAGCTAAATTACATAAGAGATATCATCTGAGATCTAGGAAAGGATTCAGAACTTGGGATCAAAATGATGTTCTGGTCGATAGGAGTACAAAAAATAGTAATTATAAGGGGAAGGAACTCATTGATACTATTACAATAAGAATCGAATCATTATAGTCCCAACAAGCCAAGCCAATCCAAACAAATTAAGAAAAACAACTTATATAGTTAAAGAAAATCATTCAAGAGAAAAAGGAGGCAGATGAAAAAATAAACGTGGAGAAAAAGATGCATTCATTAAAAATTTAAAAGGAATTAAAAAAATCAAATATCCCTCTTCAATTGGAATAATTAGCAAAAAAACCTGCTTACAAAAATCAAATTACTAATTTTATGAGTTTCGCACAGGTAACTGCCACCCAAGATAATGTAAATTTGCAAGAGGAGAGACCGGTTGCGATGTTTGGGCCGGATGTAAAAGAATATGGCTCAATGAATACTCTTTCTTATATTACACCCTTAATTCATGATTTGATGCTACAAAATTGTATGCTAGACTCATGCACCTCCCATAATCTTATTCCTATGACTGTCATGGAGAAACTTCGTTTACAGATTACTAAACCTTATAAGTATTTTTACTCTTTTGATTCAAAAGGATTGAAATGTCTTTGTTTGATTAAATATTTTGTGGTCACTTTGGCACAAATTCTTGTTAAGAGTATAGTGATGGACATTGTGGTTGCTAACATTCTAGAAAGGATTGGTATGCTTATTTAAATGTCCCACGGAATGAAGCTTGGAGGATCCATTACATTATATCTCACATATGTCACTATTCCAAGTAGAATAACGAAGGATATCCAAAGAGTTGAGGTTTGCTAAAACAATTAGCAAAGAAGGTAATCTAAATAACTCCCAAGTGTATGGCTAGGAAAAGTTTTTTTTTTTTTGTTAGAAGTAGATTACAAGATAGTTGGAGATACTCAGGATGAAATTCCATAAGCTATACAAAAACTAGAAGAAATGCAAAAATCCATTTGGAAATTGTAATTTGATGGAGAATACTCTAGGGAAGGTAATGGTGCAGGACTTTTCTTGATGTCTCCTAAGCGTGTGATAATTCCTCTCTCTTACAAATTCGATTTTAACAAAAAAACAAAAAAAAAACATAGAGTGTGAAAATTTGATTTTAGGATTACAAGCTGTAAATCATTTGAAAATACAATGTACACATTGTTTGGGGATTTTGAGTTGGTAATATCATACCAAATATCTAAGTCTGAGATCAAATAGAAATGAATTTTTGTATTTGATTGAAAATTTATTCTCATATTTTAACATACAATTCCTATTGGCAAGATAACAAAATAGAATGGCAAACTCTTTGGCAGTGGTAACTAGTACATTCAAACCTCCACAAATCATTGCTTGAGATATGAAATTGAAGTCACGTATATACTTTTAGTACCTGATAATTTCAAGTATTCGTAAGTATTTTAAGATGAAGAACAAATCAAGTGTTTTATTGAGGTAGTTGGATAGTTCTCTGCTTCAATAATTGACCAAGAAGAGGAAGGGTAAACTGAACAGGAAGGAGATGAAGAAGATTTTCATTGGAAGGATTCTATAGTAGATCAAAATATTGTCCAATTGAAAATTAATCTAATTCCAAAGGGACTTGTACCATTAGAAGGATGGTTTGATGCGAATGACATCTAAACAATAGTAACCTAACAAACTTTGGAGGAAGATAGTGAAGATTGAAACATTGGTACAACGTAGCAACCCAAATTGATCAAGTTGGAAAATGGAATTCCAAAAGATTATAAACATAGTTATGTAGATTTATTTAAAAGTATTTCGATATGTATTCCTAGTCATATGAGGATTAGAGGACATATAATACTAATATTATCCAAGATAAAATTCCAATGAAATGAGGAGTGAAGTCATATAAGTAGAAGCTCGGACAAATGAATCCTTTGTTACTTCCTCAGATAGAAAAAGAAGTTAAGAAGTTATTTCAAGAAAATATTATTCTTCCTTTAAGATAGTCAAACTGTGTTATGAATCTTGACCTAATGAGATAAATAATTGAGAGAGAATGTTGTGTGTGAATTCCAGGAACCTAAATATGGCGTCTCTAAAGGATAATTATTCTTTGCCTATGATGGATTATATCTTGCAGAAGGTAGTAGGGTCCTCAATATTATCAATGATAGATGGGTTTTCTGGGTACAACCAAATTGTAGTATATCTATATGACTAGAAAAATATAGATTTCCAACACCTTGGGGTGTATTCATGTATGACAAGATCCTGTTTGGCCTCATGAATGCAAGTTCCATAATTCAGAGAGCAATGGACATAGCCTTAATTGAAGAAATATAAGTTTGTAGTTGTTTACCTTGATGATATAACTGTTTTTTCAAAATATCATTATGAACACTTGGATAATCTACAACAAACCTTTGAAAACTATAGGAAGTTTGGGTTGTCCTTGAATACAAAAAAATCACAGTTTGGTCTTAGAGAAGGCAAGCTATTAAGACATATAGTTTCAAAGGAAGGAATAAATAATGACCCTAATAGAGTAGAATCTATCAATATAATTTATTTACCAAAGAAAAAAGGAGATTCAAGTTTTTCCTTGAAGAATTATTTTTTTGAGAAGGTTTGTTCCTAATTATGTAGAAATTGTGAAAGGAATCATTGATATGTTAAAAAAACATAAAGAGGTCAAGTGGACTCTTGAAGCTAGAGATTATTTTTCAATATTCAAAATGTCTTTTGGGGAAGCTCCTATGTTAATTAGCCTAAATGATGAGAATACTTTCTTAATATCTTTTGTGTCACCGACAACTATTGAAGTTGTTTTTTTATAGAAGAATAAAGAGGAGAAAGAGCATTTTGTTGTTTTTTTCAGCCAAGTTCTGAGTGATGTTAAACTAAATTATTAAATTTTGGAAAAACAATATTATTCCATTGTCAAAGCACTAGAGGAATTCAAAATATATGTATTGCAATCAATAATTATAGCTTATGTTCCTACTTTAGTAGTTAAGTATTTTTTTACAAAGGGAGACAACGAGGGTAGAAAAATAAAATTGATTGCAAAGGTATAGTAGTATGACATGTGTATAAAGCAAACAAAACTAATAAAGGGAAACTCCTGGCCAAGATTTAGTCTCAAAAAAATTGTGAAGCTTGGGCTATTATTTTTTTGGTTGATAATTCTGAGCTTAATGGAGAAGTTGAGAAGTTTAAATATAGAGAAGAAAATAACAAGATTGCATACAAATACTTGTGCTAATAATGGTACAAGTACATTGTTCATTACTTTTTGTTTCTTGAATTTCCACTAGGTTTTGATAGAGCTAGCTATAAATCCTTCACATTACAAGCTCGAAAATTTGTCATATCTAATGGTTAATTTTATTGGGTAGAGCCAATTAGAATATTTTTTTGTGCTTGACAGAGGAGATCCCTAAAATTGTGAATGAATTTGATGGATGTGCCTGTGGGAGACACTAAAATTGGAAAGAGAAAACTCATAATATTCTAAAAGTTGGTTTCTACTAGCCAAAAATGTTCTCTAATTTTTATAAATTGGTAAAATTTTGAAAATAATATCAAATATTCGTTGAGAAAGAAAAACTAGCACCCCTACCTTTAGTTTCATTATTTTTGGAGGAGTCATTTAGATAGTGGGGATTGGATTTTATAGGTGAAATTTATCCACCATCCAAGGAAAAACAAAAGTGTATTTTGAATACCACAAAATATTTTTCATAATGGGTAGAATACATACCAACTCAGATAACAACTGACTCAGTTGTGATTAAATTTATTGAAGAAAAAATCCTTGTAAGGTTTTGTTGTCCAAAAAATATAATACCTCATAATGCTTAGGTTTTTAAGTTTGCAAAGCTTATTAATTTATGCAAACTATTAAATATCACACTTATCCATTCCACTACTTATTATCCATAAGGAAATGTACTGGCTAAATCTTCTAATAAGAGGCTAGTCAGAATTCCCAAAAATATCATTGCACGAAACCAAAAAAATTGAGATTCTCAGTTAAAAATTTCTCTTTAGGAAAATAGAGTGACAAAAAAGATACCCACTATAAACTCTCCTTTTGAATTGGTATATGGAACTACAACTTTATTTCCTAGCTAGCTAGTTATGCCTGTAGCTAAGTTAATTCAATATCTACAGGAAAAATTAAACCCATCGACTAGGAGAATTAATGATTTGGTGTAATTATAGGAGAGAAGAGAACAAGTGTCACATAATTTGAACAAATATCAAGAGAATATTAAAGTTTTTTTTTACAACAAAGATAAATATATAGTTTTATAGTGAGGGCACCTTGTACTAAAATGGGATATCAGGCAATAAGATAATGGAAAGGATGGTTAATTTTATCCCTTATGGCTTGGACCATTTAAAATAGCTAAATTCCAAGGAAATAACACATTCCTTTTGGAGAACTTTAATGGTGAGTTGCTGCAATTTCCTTTCAATGGGCAACATCTTAAACATTTCTTTTAGCATTAAATTCATCTACTTTTTCCATTGTAAATATTAACGAGCTCATTTTAAGGAGTGATTTGTTTTATTTTACTACTAGTTTCATATACAATATGAATCCATCCCTGAGGGGAAGGCACTAATGTCCAGTTCTTAGTGTTTTGTTACAAAACACTATCCCCAAGTGGAGCCGATGATGTAGCTCATATTTTTATTTTTCAAAAATTTCAAATTATATATATATATATATATATACAAAAAGAAAAAGAGAAAGGGAAAATTTTGTAGAATGGTCATAACAACTTGAAATATTTTACTATAAGGTTCTAGCCTTTCAGGCTCAACTAACATTAAATTTTGTGTGGGCCCGCATAGATAACTGTGAAGGATTAATTATCATGCAATTATAATGACAGATCACACTACATTCTTTAGCAGTCACATCACACATGATTGAAATTGAGCAAACTCCATGGGGTTTAAGAATCAATAGGGTGACATAAATAAAAATTTAAATCCAAATAATTTCTAGATCAATGGTCAAGATGTATTGTGCCACCCCCACCTCATTTTTTAAAAATTGTTAGTAAGGCATTGCATAAAGCAGTAAATTTTTTTCTAAAACCGCTTCTAGCTAATTTTATGTGGTTGTCACATTCACCAAGCGAGCCTTCAAAGAAAGTGAGTCAAGCGAGAATGTCTACCACCTCAACCTACCATATCATCCTTCCACATCACCTTCCATGTCACCCGTATGTCATATCATCCACTTTCCATTCACAAGCACCATTTAATTTGTTTTCCTGGTCAAGAAGAAGGATTAAAGGGATTTTTTAATTTTTCCTTCCCATCATTTTCCCGTGTTTTTCCATGCTTAGAAAGATCCATAATCAACATCCAATTTAGTAGAAAATGTATGGACCTCGTCCTTTCACACCATTTCCAAGTATTTAGTCTCTATATTAGACCCAAATCATTCATAATTATTAAACTAAAAGGAGACTTGAAACCAGCCTCGAAACCTGCAAATCCTAAAGCTACCACTAAATAATCCTTGATGAACACTGAGGCCGAAAACCATGACTCTTTTTGTCCTCTCAACTTTGAATAATTTTAGTTTTAATGTTTTTGTTATGTATTAGATAAATAAGATGCATTTAGGGTTGTACAATCTAGTTTATATTATATTATAGCACCGACTACTTACCAATTACTTGAATTTGTAACCTAGCTAGTGTGTGCATATATCCTCCATATAAATTATTTTGTTTCTTCTAAAGGACAAAACATCCTTCAAGTTACAACTGACCGTATCCATAAATATTTCTATTTTACCAATCGAAAAAACTCTCAACCATTCATTAATGCTTTCTTACTCCTAAGTTTCGATAAGCTCTCAAAAGAAAACAAACAATATTTGTTTAATCAAACTTTGTCTCGAGGGTCAAAAATTCCTCAACTAGTCGAGTTGTTTCCTATATCTTTTTTTTTCTTTAAGATGCACATAAAATACTAGCTTCAATCTTATTGTTTCTTGGTGAAGCTAATATAGGGAAGGTCGCTAGACCAACCCTAGGGTTTTTAGATCAAATGTTGCAACCATATGTGGTTTTAGGTATACCTTCATATTTAGCTCAATTTATCAACTTTCAACTCAAGAACTTCCACCTTGCCAATTCCTTTTGACATCATTCCATTTTGGATAACCTTTTTTTGTATGTTCATATAGAAAAATTCAAATATTTGGGTCTACACATATTTGATTCCAAGAATAAAATGAATTTGGTACTTGACTGGACTAATACAGTCAAATGAAAGCCTGATAATGAAGGATTCTCTCAATTTTTTTTCCACATACATGGAAAATTCTTACACTATTTTAAATGGTGCACCACCTCCAAGGATTGTACCATAATAGAAGAATTTGTTACAATTCCGTAGGGATACTAGGGTTGGAGATTGGTACTTTTTTAGGTCTTTACAGAAATACGGTTATATGGATGTGAAATGTGGTCTTGTCGATTACCAATTTTTCTACGTAAGAGAATATTTTCCATGTAAATTATAAAACAAAGTTTACATGTACAACAAGTCCATTTTCTTCCTTGGAAAAAAGGGTATATTCTTAAATTGGAAAATTTTGTAGGTCCTTTCATAGTAAATTCCATACAAGCTCTTCCTCAGGTAGAGGAGATGATGAAAGAGTTTCACTCTAAAATGGGGGGGGGGACGGGGGGATAGAAATATGATTCTCACCAAATTATTTTTGATAGGAGAAAAATACTAATTTAGCACCATATAGCCATAAAATTAGGCTAGAAATATAATTAAAAGAAAATCAATGCATTTTCCATCAATTTAGAATTACAAGTTGAAACCCCTGTCGTTAAAGAAAAGTATTTGAAATAAAATACTTTTGAAAGAAATGATGTAGACATGGAAGATTTGCATCCATCAAAGAAGACCAAGATACATCTTGATCTTGAGGAGAAAATTCAAGTGAAGTAAACAAAAGAGACCTTTAGTCAAAAAAATTTCCAGATGAATATGGGAAATCCTGAGCTTATTGTGCACTCCATTTCTACATATTTGAAAGTTCCCACAACTGAAGGAATTTCTCTGGTTATAGATACAACGTTAAGTAATTATAAAGTAATTGAAGAGAAAAAATAGAAAGTGAAAGGTGAAATGATGTCTCAATAGGATATGAAAGCATATTCTTCTTTTTATACTAGATTATTATCAGCAATGGACCTAGAAAGGAATCAACTAAAATTATCTCTTTTTCATCCTATTGTCCAATCACTTCCTTCAGGTGCTAAGTTTATGATAGTAGATTTATCTCTTAAGAATATTGATTTCCCTTTAAATGATAATATTTATTTGCACAAGCAAGCAAGTGAGATATTATATTGTGAATTAAGAAAACTTGATTAACAATCAGTAAGGAAAAGAATCTCTTAGAAAAAATCCTAAAAAAAATCAAACAAGAGAAGGATAATTATAGAGCTCTATATTTTCATAATGAAAGCTTTAAGGATTTGATCATTAAGCTTGGTGCTGACCCAAATGCAAAAGAGGCAACATAAGCTCTGATACAAGGAAAAAAAAATTGAACTCCAGGCATTGAGACAAAATTTGAAAATGCCTGTGACAAAACATGTTCAAACTATTGAGTTATCTTTTGTAGGAAAATAAAAGGAACAATTTTTTATTCATCTCACAAATAGGAATAATGAGATAGTATACGTAAAATAAAATTTTAAAGACTTGGATAAGACTATCAAGAAACATGTTTGTACAGTTGTGATCTCTAGTGAGTAGAAGATCCTTTAGATAAATTAACAAAGATAATGACTAAGCTCACACTTTCAAAGGTAGAAATGAAAAATCTCCAGATAAGTTAACACTGTCTTAGGAAGAAATGAGAATTTGGGAGAAACAATTTAGGTTTGAAAAAAGAGAAAATGAACAAATTTGTAAAAAAGAAAAGTCAACACCAGAAGAGGTAAAAGATCCAAAGAACAAATTAAAGGAAAACATGTCCTTGACTCGAGCTAGGTAGGTCATTTGGGATGACATAATTCAACAAGTTCAATTTACTTGGTGTTTCCCAGAGGAAAGGGATGAAATCACTAGAATCACTGAAGTTGTAACCTCATGTATGAAGGAGATCTAGAAAGAAGCACAGAATTCTAGGAAAATCATTAAATTTTTGAATGAAAAATCCACAGTAGAGTTAAAAACTATGCATCTTTCTAAAATGGTCACAGTCATTATGGAAATCAACAGTCATTGAGAATAACCACCTACACCTTCAAAGGGAGAGTAATTTGGAAATATTCAAGAATTTTTTTGTTGCTTTCGATTCTAGATTTGATCAAAGTCAAATAGTAGGTTTTCCAAAATGCTAGAGCATGGATGGGAGCTTGATTTTTTGGGAAATTTATTAAAAGGAATTGATATCTCAAAAGTGTAGATTGGATTCATATTTTGGAGAAAACTGTAGTTTTGAAGGGTAAAACTATGGTTTATTTCATTAAGAGATATTTTCAATTGATGTGGCTAATGAAGAACCTATTTGAATCAACACATGATTACAATAAATTATGAAATTTACAAGTTGATTTCCAAAATATGACTAACTATCCAATTCTAGATGAAATTCTTTGGAAAATATGAGAAGAATTATTCTAACAAGATACAATTGAAATTGTGGAACCATGTTGCCATTCCCAAGAGGAAATTTCCATTGCTGATTCGAACATTCAAAATTGAATACTTTAATTTTGTAATAATACATGAGTTTTATTTAAAATTCAGTTAACCAATTGGATAGTTTGACAATTACTTGTAACTATTTTTCAATGTAATTTTATTTAAAAGAGATAATCAAACAAATGTAAAGGGTTCAAATTCTTTGGTTTTAGATATTTTCCTTCACCATTTTTTGTGTAATATTAAAATCCCTTTTTGAAGATCAATCTTCTTTAAAGTGATTCGAGATGTTTGTTTGTTACAGTATGTATTCATTTTCTTTGTAAGTCTTGCATTGTGTTTTTCCTTCTTTTGAAATCTATGTATGAAGTTGTTTGTTTCCTTCTTTATAAATATATTTAAGAATGCTTTGAGAATAACAAAAGATACCTATTAATTTTAAATAAATAAACATTAATGAATCACTCCAGATTTTCATCATTCCATTTTCTTTCATTTCATTTTTTCTCCTAATATTTTTTGTATTGGATTATTTTTAATCCATGTACATATTATATTTATTCTCATAAGTTCCTCCTACTACAATGCAACTTCAGAAAAAATTTAACCAAAAATATATAGACCATCTTGAAGAGTTTGTTTATTCTTCCAAAAGTAAAATTACATTATACAGTCAGAGCTATCTCTAAGCAAAGATAAGGAAAACTATATATTTATTTGAACTGACTAAATGTATTAGGAAGTGACCTTCCTTTAGCCAAATGTTGTCTCTAGGGTTACATCATAATCAAAATGACCTATTTCATTTTTTGATTCCAAGGAATATTTTTTTCAATCTCTCATCGAGGTATTTGATATATTTTTCTTATTGATAATGAAAATGTTGGAATCACAATTGTTGTTAGACCAAAACCCACGGGCATTAGTCTCCACTACAATCGCCAGAGTTAGGATCCATGAGAGGTGGCTATTCCATGTCACGAAACACACGATGAGCGTTGAACCCAATTTCCAACGATCTCCCCCCCCCAATGTGAGCCGGGTGAGTTTCAAACTCGAGACATGTCACTCTAATACCAATTTTTGGAATCATGATTATTGTGAGGCCAAAACCCGCAGGCATTAGCCTCCGCTACAATCTCCAAAGTTAGGATCCACGTGATTCAGTTAGTCCATGTCGCGAAACACACAGGGAGCGTTGAACCCAATGTCCAATACAAAATACATGATATACTTTAAACTTCCTAGGAATTGCTGAAGATATTTTTATCCAAAATTCTTTTTATAAATACACCTAGACTTTTTAGGATGTGATATTGAAGTTAAATTTTTCCTATTAGTAATATAAATACAAGATAATTTATACTAAGTTTGGAAAATTAAATTTTTTTCTTTCTTACTGCAATCCAATGTCTATAAATTTTAGTATAAACTTTCTCCAAATGCAACTTGTGTTGATTAATATCTGCAAAAATACATAAGCAAGTAATCTATATAAATAATGAAAAATTCTAAATCTCTAAAAACATATTCCATCCTATTGTCAAATTTGGATGGGAATTTTTTTATGGCTGAAAGGCATAACATTCCCCTAATGTTGGCCATGAGGCACAACAAATGATGTATTTTCAATCATTTGGAATTATCCCAATCCTTCAAAATCCACTCTTCGGGTCACATTTTTCATAAACACTATTTAATCCAATATTAACAAATAATACATCATTTTAGGTCGGTAAATGATATCAAATAGGAAGTTGTGCTTCATTTAGGGCTTTGTACTTTATCATAATGTGGGGTTTTCCACTTTTATGCTCCAAATTTTTATTAACAATGATGGACATTCAAATGAATAATATTAGTTTCTATTAGTTTTCTTTCAAGAAATTTTATGATTTTACATGGTTAAATCATGTCCTACTGGGGGCATTTGGTTAATTAAGTCCTTTTGAGTTATGGATTATAATATTCTTTATATGAGAGATCTATAAGGCATTGTTATTTGATATAAAATGCATTAGGATAATTTGATATACAATCTTTGTCAATGTTTATTTTGATCTCACTTACGATTTCTTCCCCATGGAGATTTGATTTCTTTATGATTTGTTTTTTATCTTTAGAATATTTAGTATAGTCTCTTTAACTTCATTTGAAGCATTGCAGGATACTTTGTTACTTATGTGTTATTACTAGAATGTGTAACCTTATTTCTAAAAATATGAAAGCTAATAGTTCCATGACCTACTTCCATAGGTAGGTACCTATTTACAATATCTCTTCTTAACAAAACATTAGTTATGGTATCAAAATATTATAAATTGACACCAGATTTATGGCCTTGAATTTCAATTGGGAAATTTGGTGCATACCCTTTTATGGGCTACTTGGTGTTAGTTACAACACAAAAACATTTGAGTTGGATATTGGTAGTTTTTTGAATAACATTATGTCTAGCACATGAAACAATTTCTCTACTATCTATTTGGGCATATAATCAATACTAGTGTCCAAACACTTTTATGTCTACACTGATAATAATCCTATCATCCATACCATTAAATTGAAGTGCTAGAGTCATTCCATTTTTTGATAAAAAATGCATATAATTTTTTCTTCTTCTATCATGTATACTTTCATAGGGTCAAATATCCCTATAATTTATTCTTCTAAATTATTCTCAAGTGTGTTGGCCAACTATTCTTCTAGGTCATACATGTGTATTTGTCTTCCTTGATAGAGGCTAGGTGTTATAGCCTATTTTTCCCAACTTGACTTAGTAAGACAATTAATTATTCATTACTAGAGTTGTTATAAAATATAATCATTAGGATAATTTTGAGGTAAAAAATGGATATCAAAACAAAAAATGTAATAACAAAATTACCTTTAAAATAACCAATAGGATTCAAGATGATATTCCAATTTTGAGGGGTAAATTTTTTTGGAAGAAAAAGAAAAAAAAAATTAAACATATTTTTTATCAGAACCTTATAGTTTTACTCAAATGTCAAGTGTAGGAACAAGAAGTATGCACTCTGCATAATTTTGAGTAGATCCAAATCGACAAAAAATGAAAACACAAACAACATTTTTCTTGAAATAACATGTTTTGTATGTGGATATATGAGGGGAAGACAAACCTCCAACCATTTAATTCTTGGAAATAGTAAGAGGTCTACACTAAGAGTTGGAAAATATCACAATTGGTCATGAATGCTTGTTGAAGGAAATCAAAGAAAATGAAAAAATGATAAAGAATTTGACTTAGAAGTCAATTCACAAACCTCCAGATACAAAGGTAAATGGGGATAAGTCAGATTACTTAAAGAGAAAAAACATTGATCGAAAGATTATAATATCTAAGAGTGGAAATGAGTATAAAAAACATCTCCACAACAATGAAGATAAAAAAATAAAGTAAAATGGAGTTACAGGGAGAATTTAAAAACATAAGACATTCTACCTTTGATGGTGAAATTAGAGGTGGATGCAAAAGCCTGGATATTAAACATTACCAAGTATTTTCAAGTTTATGAGTATGGCAGTAATTTAAAAGCCAAACTAGCAATATATTAGTTGCAAAGAAAAATTGCCTTATGGTGGGAGGAGGCTAAAGAATGCATAGCCTATAATAAAAGACAATTTCATGGGAACAATTCCATAAACAATTTAAATATAAGTACTTATATTAGATGTACTAGGATGATCATGCAAAAGAGTTTCGTGATTTAAGGTTGGGGCAGCTAAAATGGATGATTTTTTGTAAAATTCACAAATTTGTTACGATATGTTCCTTATATTGAAGAAGAGAAAGAAAAGGTATAAATATTTATGAACTATTTCCCACTTGCTTATAAAGAAGGGATTGAATTTGGAAATCCTAAAATAAGGGATGAAGCTGTGAGGAAGGAAAGTTTGTGTTATCAACAATTTAAAAAAAAAAGTGAAGGTTCAAAAACATGGAATAATAATTATAAAAACAAGTTTGGGCGAACAATAAAGAAATAAAAATCCTCTCTTTTGAAGAATTTAGGGAGAGATCATGATAGAAGGAGATTCAACCATAACAGTCAGCCCCAACCTGCTCAATCATGGATAGGTTAAAAAACTATGGAGTTAAACAATAAAGGGACAATTAGTGAAAAATAGAGAGATCCTTTAAAATATTGATGTTGTGGAGAACCCCATCTGCTAGGAAACTTGCCACACCATATCAGATTTGTATAAAATGTGCAAGTTTTTCATGAACCCACTACAATAAACAATATTGAAAGAAACATTCCTCAGATAAATGTTTCTTTGGAGGATAGGCAAGCAAAGCACCAGTCTATGATGATTGAAATTGAAGGAAACATATTGAACCAAAATGTATCTATTTTAATTGATCCACGAGAAAGTCTCAGTTATATTAATCCATAAGTGGTAGAAAAAATTAATCTAAAAGCTGAAATTTTTTGCAAATACTAGTTAGTACATTTGGCAACAGGAACCAAGAGAAGAGTAACTAGTTATATTGAACATTGTCCTATAAACTTAAAATGATAAAAATATGAGTTAAGCCTAAATGTACTTCCTCTAGGCTCATATGACTTGTTGATATGTATGGACTCGTTAGAGAATAACAAAGTTGTAATAAGTTATTGTTTAAAGAAAATTGTGACTTATATGAATGAGGAGGGAGTTGAAAAACTAGTAGAAGGCATACCATGGCTCGTTTATGTTAGACAAATTTCAACATTACAACCTAAAATAAGTGCACAAAAAGGGTGTAAATGCTCTTTTATCAAAATTCAAGAATATATCCAAAAAAATAGAAAACAAATAATTAAAAGAGTTACTGGAGATCAGGGAGTTCAAAGATCTATTTCTGGAAGAAATTCCAGGACTACCTCCCTGAAGAGATATATATTTTTCCATTTATTTAGTACCAGGAGCTACCACTACAAGGAAAATACCTTCTAACGAAGTTTGTAACTGAGGTTTTAATGTTATAAAATTAGAAAAAAAATTCAAAAAACCTCCACTGCAACATCTATTTGTGGCAACAGATGCTTTAGCAGAGCTGATAATGGAAGTTTATCACAACTAAATTTTTTTGGGTAGATGAAGGTTTTAGTAGATGTTATTTTAGTAGTGCGCTTAATGGAGAAAAGGCATCGGTGAGCTAACACTGTAAAAACACTTGTACTATAAATTTAAATAATTCATTGGGGCGTTGAATGAAAAAAACATGGGTGCCTGAAAAATTATACCTCCCCAGTACTTATGTATTAAACAAACACCACACGAAGTACTTTTAAGGAATCGAACCAGGGCAAGAATTTTTTTTTTTGCAGGATTGGTGCTTTTATTTAAATTTATAGCGTCGGTGCTTGTATATTGTACAAATTCACCATTGTGATACAATATAAAATAACTTGTGCTATTAATTTTAATAATGAACTGGGGGTGGAAAGGATATTTTGGAGCACTAGAGCAATGGTTCTATGAAAGCACTAGTCCTTTGTGAAATACAATGCACTGAGACATTAATGAAAATAATGCCAGTGCTTGAAGAGCATAATGCCTCGTTTCTCACTTGTTTTAGAATTACTCAGTAATGTAATGTTCAGGAAAGGTGTCGGGTCATGAAAAACATCTTGTACAATTGGTGCTTTTACATAGTATAATGCACCAATGCGTACTTTTTTTAAAGGCGCACCAATATTTTTTTATTATTATACCATTTTTTATATATGATACCATTTTTTATTATTAAAAATACCATTTTTGAAAAAATCATATTCGAAACAGTGCACAATAATATACGATGTCCCAGTATCTGTTTTCTCTTTTTTAGAAACATAAACCCGTGACAATGAAACTATTGTGTTTTTTAAATCTATTACTCATAAAAAAATATACATATATATTATAACAATATTTATATAAATTATTTTTTTATTACTTAATTTGTATCTGATGTTTGGATTAATTTGCTAAATCATTAGATTTTGCATCTCTTCATTCTAATATTAATCATTCGTATATTTAATCAGTGGTGTAACATTTCACGACGATATTGAGCAACACAACAGAATAAATTAAAATGTATTTTATTATGTATCAATAATAGGCTCTTTTTCATACAAAATTGGATAGTTATTGGTAACCCCTTGTCTTTCAATTGGGACGTTATATCCATTACATTAAATAAAATGTCTGATTTTCACAGACAATTATTTAAAAAGAACACAACATCTTGTATTGATATCCAAATAGATCATCATTCTTCATTTAAACTATTTTCAATGCTCCTCAAGATACTTCCATGACTTGGGTTATTAGGACAGATGCTTTTTTTATTGCATTGATTATTTTTGTCTTCTTCTCGTTCCCTTTGCAAACTTAAAAATAAAGTGTAATGAGTGTATCTACATTGGTCAGAATAATTAAAATTGAAATAAATAATATACATTAATGTAAATCAAACAACAATTTACCATAAAAAGAAGTGACTCATAAATTGTACACATGGTTTCAAAACCAAGTCTCACGCCTTGCTGCAACAACTATTCTATTGGCGTGGTTCCATACTTTTCTTCCTGCAAGTTTTATACCCCATAATAGATCATATATTTAATATAAATGATTATTTTGTTCTATTAATTATAAACTTACAAAAGTAAAACAACATAGATACTAACAAAATCAACAATTATTGTTTGATATTCCAACATATACTTACAACCCATATTTAACCCGATGTTAATGAATTCTTCTGATGGCTCTTCTTTATATGTTACCACCCATTTGAAGACATTCAAGGATGGTTGCTATAAAATAACTTAAAATATATAAAAATTAAATATTAATTTTATATAAGGAAATATGAACAATTACTCACAAACTTGGACATCAACCATTTTCTTCTGTGTCATCCTATTTTATGTGTTGAAAGTTTTTATTTTTTTTCTTGTCTTCAAGAGAATACTTGAAATTTAATATTTACTGCTAAATTAATTTTTTATATGTACCTAATAGAAAAATTAAATGGTTACATGCATTTCAAACACTTTTTTGTTGATATGGTTCCTCTTGCGATGAAATTATGTCCATTTCTTTGACATCACCTTCTTCATTGTTTTCGATATTCCTACTTGCATATTTCAGATATCATGTCGTTGATCCTTTGGGATTTTCATAATCTTCTTGAAAACATAATACATTATTTTTATATTCATATATGAAAACTAGATATAATAAAATTTATATTAATAAATGAATTCTTTGTAGCAATATATACATATAATTCTAGAAAAAAAATTAATTAGGAATGTTACTTTTTGAATGATTCTTTTTTTTCTGTATGTTTCGTCTATTGCAAGTCTAAAAGGTGTCATTGAGCATTTCTCTGGAAATGCTTCTTGTAGTTCTAATATAACTTGGTTCTTGGAATAATTAGATTGATTTTGGTATTGTAAGTGGAAATTACATCAATATGTTTATTCCACTATATCTCTTCTAGTTCTGTAAAAACAATTCCCCCTTTCATTCACCTGCAGAACCACTCAAAATGAGCTAAGGACCGATTCATCATCATTTACATGTTCTATAATTATTTTTCATAGAATGAAATTATTTTCCATTGTTATTGATTCTTGTATAACATTAAACATATGTGAAATAATAGATTCATTGAAATACGTTATTTAATATTATTAAGTATATTATTAATGAACGTTCAAAAGAAATAAACTTGTATTCAATAGTATTTTTACATTCACCTGATTCATCACTCTACAATTTTTCCATTAGGATTTTACACTCTTCTACACTTAGATCAAAAATAATCTTAACGAGATTTCTCATTTTGTAGCTATTCATGGCACACTAACTAATACATATTATTTAAACTTAAATATAGTTTAAACCTATTAATTTTGTAAATAATTTACAAAGAACTTGCATTTTCTACTTTCTTGGATGTGTTGTCATTGTGTCAATCAGTGTTTCTGCTATGTGATCACTTCTCAGACATTTTTTTATGAATATACAACATGTACGGTGTAATACAGAAGCCATTAAATATATTTTATAAATAAATAACATAATTTTTAACCAAAACGAGCTCTCAAAACTAGTGTGCTTCTGTGAATAGATGCACCAATTCATTTAGTTCATTAAATGTGCCAAATGTTTAATTATTAAGCACCAACAAAAAAAAATATTATTTTAAAAAAGATTTAAATTATGATGGTGCGATATGTAAATATAAAAACACCACCATCACAGTAATAAATGAAAACAAGAAAATAGACACATGTTTTTTAACTTAGAAATGTTATTTTTCATAGGTTCCCAAGTGCATTATATAAAAATGGGGCACCGATGCATTATCCTTTAGTAAATGAATTGAGCACCAACAATCATTATTGTTTTTATATAAAATTAAAAAATAAAAATAAAAACAGTATTTTTTACTTAACAGTGTTATTTGTCATAGGTGCCCGGGTGCGTTATATCAAACATAAAGAATCAATGCATTTTTTAAAACATATGACACTGGTAAATGGAACCCGTTTTTCAAAGTAGTAGACAAAGTTGATAGGTTTGAATCCCATTCAACAACTAGCCCCCATGTTTTACATGTGAAGCATTTTATACATAGTAATACAAAAACCCCTTAAATCTAAAATTTCTAAACTGAAAGGCCCTAATTATGAAGTGGTAGAGAGAGTTAAACCCTAAGGTGAAATTTTGCAGCCACATAAGCAAGAATAAACAAGGGTTAAGGTCAGTATTGAGTTTTTTTTGTTTTTTTTTGTTTTTATGAATTCTAATTAAATATAAATAGGAACATAGATTCTGAAAAAATATATTAGTAAAATCAACAGTACAATTTTTATTATGAATTTTTTTTTTATTTTTTTCCCAATTTTAATTAAATCTAAGCGGGATCGTACAATTTGTTTTTAGTAAAATCAATAGTTTTAAATTTTTTGCTATGCAGGGGTTTGAGTGAAGAACCGTACCTTTCAAATTCTTATCTTCTAAATAGTTGATATGTTGTTCCAAAGTATTATGTTTCCCCACACTGCTCCCAATATGTCTGTCTTGAAAATCTCTATTTTAACTAAATCTAACATAAATTGTAAAAAAACATATTATTAAAATCATGGGTAAAATTTAAAAGTTTTACTACGCAGGGTTTTGAGTGAATCACCATACCTTTCCACTTCTAGCCTTTGAATAGTTTTGTTGTTCCAAAGTATTCTACTCATCCATAGTTCTCCAAGTTTTTCTATCTTGCAAATCTCTCCCTTTGAAATTTTGGGAAAAATAATGAAATGGTGAGTAACTTACTATTTAAAAGGCTATGAAATTATATTTAAAAAAATAATTAACTGCTCATTTTTCAATTTGAAATAAATAAACGTCTTTTTTTTTTCATTTTTTCCAAACATCGGTGTGTTTTATTAAAAATGCACCAGCGTGTTTTTGGTAATGCACACCGGTTAAGATAACTCATCAGTGCATTGAATTTTTTTAACACACCGATATGATAAAATTCCTTTTATTAGTTTCGAAATATCGAGAATTGGTGTAGTTATTATTTTAATGGCGCGGTGCAGCTAAAGGTGAAAAGCATTGGTGATGTTAGTTTTAGAAGAGCATCGATATTATATATTTTTATTTTATGTTTGAAATCCTGGAAACTTGTGTGGTTATTATTTTAACGCACTGATACTGTTTTTATTAAAACACGTTAGTGTGATTATTATTCAAAGAACACCGATATGATGGATTTCAATTTTAATTTTTTAATCCTAAAAACTGGTGCAGTTAGTATGTTAACACATCAATGTTTTTATTATTGAACGCATCAGTCTCTTGAAGTTTAGAAGAGCACAGATCTACTTGAAAAGTTATCATAATTTTTATTTTCACATAAAATGGCATATTCATATAAAATTATCCTTCAGGATGCATCCACATGAGTTACAGTAGTTCATAGTATACATTTTTTCCTTAAAAGTACCTTATCCTTAAAAAATGGTTTGCAAACTATATTAAAATTCAGATTGTAGTTTTACAGTTCTCAAAATTATTTTTAGGTATGTACACCAAAAAACATTTTTGATTTTTCTCAAATGCAGGGAGAATATATCATAATATCAAATGACCAATTCTTAAGATTCCATTTTGTACCATGTATCTCAAAGTACTTCATGGAGTTCTCCCTTTCCATTTCTAGTAAGTTCATATTTTATTTATATTTCGATTATGTAATTGAATTTTTTTTATCCATGTCAATTTGAATTAAAATGTATCCAAATTTGCAAATCCTGATTCATAATCGAGTTCAAATGAAAAAAATACCCCCCCATTTCAAATATGTCAAAGGTTCTTATCAAGAGCAGCATACCACAAGCAGTTGGTATATGAAAATGGACAGTCGCTTCACCTTCCAATTGGAACATGGCATCATCCAACAACAATCCTAGTTCAACAATGGTAATAATTATTTGGCATAATGTAATTTAAAAAAACAATTGAATTGTGCTTACTAATATTATTGATGTAATAATTTTCAATATTTAATGAAATTAGGATTCTAGTGACGATGAGCGACCCACCTACCATCTTCAAGAGCACAAATTAGGAATGAATACAACAATAGTAGTTCTTCATCACAAGTTGGAAATGGAGGCAATCAAATAGAGGTTGGTATGGACGATTACTTACGGGATACAAATTCCATGGATGCATTGTTGTTACATGCATTATGGAACGATGATTTAGGGAATCATGCTCATATCACTAATACCTTATTAGAAAGCCTAAAATATGCTTCCACCACCCCTTTCTTTGGACCTGGAGGCTGGTCAAAGTCCACCTAGTTGGGGACAACAATGTTATTGTACAACTTGATAGAAATGTTTCACGTGTTTAATGCATGTTTCTCGATAATGTTGAAGTAATCTACCAGGATCAAGTCCCTTATATTTTGACATCAATCCTGTCATACAATCAACATTAAAAATGGTCGATTATATGAATGTTAAATATTGACAATTAAAATTTATATTTCCCACCAACTACAGGTTATTTAAATATAAGGTTCTTCTAAGTGATAATGTATTTCCCCATAACTATTAAGATGTAAAGAAATTTTTTAAAATGTTGGGTTTTGATTAGATATCATTTCCTGCATGTCCAAATTAGTGTATTCTATATAGAGGAGAATATGCATACAAAGAGATATGTCCAAAATGTGGGCATAACAGGTACCATAAAAAAAAAAGAGTAAATCACATGGTCCTCCCCATAAGTTATTGGGGAACATGCCTATAATCCCTAGATTTAAATGCTCTTTTGTTGCAAGGAATTAGCTATATTGCGGGTATGGAATGTCTCAAACAAAAGTGAGTCATGAGTTATGTGAATCTGAATAGATTCAATAGCCATTAAGTATATAGAGAATACATGGCTTGAAAAATTCAAGGATGAAGTAGAAAGTCCATGACTTATCATATCCATGGATGTCGTCAATCCATATTCCCTCCAAAACAAAAACTATTTTGTTTGACCTATAGTAATGATCAATAAAAATATCCCCCCATGGTTGCCCATGAAGGATGAACATCTTATGTTGGATCACATAGTCCCTGGTAGAAGAAAAGTCAACAATATGTGTGTCTACTTACAACCATTGGTATATGAATGGAAGGAATTATGGGAATGGATACATGTATATGATGTATCAAGACCCACCACAACTAAGAGGATTTTTTTTGTTTTATGGCACATGTGCTTACACCATACATGACTATCCAGGCTTAGGAGTTTTCTATGGTAAATTACATGTTTATGGATTTTTTTTTTTAAGTAATAGTATTTTTTCACATATTAATTTAATTTGTTGCAATTTTTTCTGATACTCATGATCGCTAACATGACCTATATTATAAATAATTTCCTAGGATTTATAAAAAAATGGTATCATAGATGTAAATGTTGTGGTCTTTCTATAAAGGCTAGGTGTTCCAACCACCTATGAAATCCATTGTATGACTACTCTAGGGTATTCGTCCTAGAAGAACACCATGATAGAAGAGAAACATCTACTTTCAATGGTTAACCAGAGAGAACCCAAAGGCCTACAATAATGATTCCAGTTGAATGGCTTAGAGCACATGAGAGTGAGAAGGGGAAGGATATTACATGAATTTTCCATTCAAATGGGAATATTATGTTCGATGATCCATAATATTTCAACACCTATGTTGATAAATTTCTCATTCAAATGAAAAGGAAATTTGTCTTTGTATAAACTTCCATATTAGTAGCATATTCATATTTCCCACTTACTAGATCCCATGCATATATTTAAAAGTGTTTCATCTTATTTATGGATGTACATATCATTGAAATAAAAATGACACGATGTCTTTTAGAAGAGATCTTATTTATTCAAAAAATAAAAACAAACATTTGCCAAGACAAGGAAGTAGAGGAGAGGTTGTTCACTCTTGGTCTTTCAAAGAAGGTGATGTCCCATAGATTTTAAATAAAGTCAATATTTCTTTGGAAAATAAAGTTTTAATGGGTGTGAGTGTGCCTTATTTATATTTGTATCCACTATGGCGTTGCTTCATTATGGAAGACCATTTGTCGGGGTTAAAATCGCATGACCATTTGAACCTTCTAAGAGTATGTACTTCAAAAACATGATTTTATTATTTTTTATTATTTTTATGCAATGGGATAAAATATAGTTAAATTTTGTATGTGTTTACTTTGTAGTGTCATTATACTATGCTCTTGCATGGGCGTGTGAACCATGATAGCCCCTAAGACCTACCATGTGCCATATGTAAATTATTTGCATTTGTACAGTGGATCACGTCAAAGGAGATTAGTGTGGTTTGCATTCCATGGCGGTGTCAAGATATAGTTGAGATTATTTATATGTTTGAGAAGGAATCGTCAACGAGTCTCACAGACTTGCATATTTATATTCTACTTCACATAGTAGATGAGTTTGAATTAGTTGGGGTGGTTTATTCTTGTTGGATGTTCTTCTTAGAGAGGTACATGAATAATTAATTAAAAAATTGTCCAACAAAGGGCAAAACCCAAGGCGTATATAATAGATGGGTGCATATCGTATGAGCCACTATATTATGTAAATGAATGCATCAACAAGATATAAAACAAACTAAGTGTGGTGATTTGGGATGACGGAAGGGATGGAGACAAAAGAGAAGGGTAGCTTCTCCAAACAAATGGAAAAATGTGCATGATAAAGAGTAAGTGGCTTATCGTTTGTCAAATTGCTACACAGTAACTATTCATACTCAACTTCATAATTAATGCATATTTTGATCTTATACATATTGTATACGTTTTTTTTCTTTTCATCAACGAATTCTAAAATTGAATCCATCAACAAATTCATTCTTTACAATTCAAAAGAGGCATAGTCATGGATCACATTGTATGAACAGAAGAGGAGGAAATGGGAGAGTAATAGAAATTAATTTAGATGGTTGAATGGTAGAAGTGTGCCTTATCCTGATCATTTAAATGAAAATATGCCAATGACATGCCTAACATTTGGGTTGTTGATGAAGGCAGAGAAAAATTTGGTGCATCTGGTCATTATCATTGTGTTGAGGAGGACGCACTAAACATAGGGACTGGGTGCAGCAACTCGGTAATAATTTATTTATGTACATTTTCAACTTCATCATGAACATTTTAATTGTAACATTTATATTTTATATTTTAATTATGTTTGGGTTGTTAGACACATGAAACTGTGAATTTATCACCTTTTTATAGGTGCATTTGTTCCCATCTTTGTGGGAATATGGACATAAATTCTGCATTGATAATGTCGATGATGGATGCATGACACAAGATTATGGAGTGGAAGTCGATTTTGACCAATCAAGTTGTGCTAGCCACTGTGATCAAAACCTGATGACATTAGGTTGCGTCGAAAAGATACAAGGGATAGTTGAAGTGGACTTTTGTTTCATCAAATGTGTTATTTTTAGGTGCAAGTGGTGGGACATCTTTAATCGGAAAAATGTAAAGCAATATTAAAATAGTGGGTTGATATATATCAATTGTAGGATGATGTGGCATGAAGCTAGGGAGCCTTATGTTTTCCCCAAACACTAAAACTAGGTGTCTTTTTTACCCATATATTTTGGATAAGGATTGGGGGTTAGTATTTAGACATGAACCTAGATCAAAACATGTTTTTGAGAATAACAATGTTATCATGCAAAGAGAGAAAGATAATAAGGATGATGACAATGGAGAGTGATATATACTTCTGATATTTCATCATTTATACTAGTATTGTATGTTTTAGTTTTCTTTATTTCGCTAATTATATTATTTTTTATTCCTCTTTCTGCAATTTTATATAATTGGTAAGATTAAAAAATGTTTTTACATTTTTTTTCCAATGGAAATATTTTTACACTTAAAATTAAGTATTTCCATTTTATTAATGTATAATTTAAAAATTAAGGATTTAACATATTTGTTTAATTTGTTCAATTTTAATTTATAGTAGACTTATTCTATAGGCTTAGGAGAGACATCAGGATGGATTCAAATATTGTGATTCTAAACATGAGTTATCTTTTTGTACTCTTTTGGCATATTTTGTGATCCCAAACATATATTTCTAACATAAAAAAATTTCTACTCTAGATAATGTAAAATTCCATTTTGAATCCTAAAGCTGAGCACACCATTAAAAATGCTTATTTATAACTATATTTTTTGAATATATCAATCTAAGTATATTCATTATCTCCTTTCTCAAATCACATTTTGAGTATGAATCTAAAATAACTCATAAAGTGATACAACATGGAGAAGGAAAATCATATTTTTATTATATATGTGTACTAAAAGAACTACTACAACTATCATAAAAGTTTTCAATATAGTAAAATAACCTCCCTTATTTTCACTATGCAACATATCTCCATAAATATGAATGTTTAAAACATGGTGTACAATATCTATTATAATAAGGATTCAAGGTGAAAATCCTTATCAAATAGTAAATGAGAAGAATATCCTAAAAATGCGAAAATAGGGAATTTGGAAACATAACATTGAATATTTATTCTAGAAAGGTTCACAAGGGAAGTCCATAATTTTAATAAAATAAGTCAATTTTTCCATACTTGAAATAAAATGGTTGAGATCAAGGAATTAAAGAGAAGGAATGTATAATTATATGTTAGATACTTATTGGTTTATTAGTCATTTCATGTGTTTTTCCTTCAGGTATATATCTAGATCAATATAAATCATGTAGTGATAAATCTATGATAACATTGATAATGAAAAATTGGTGTATTAATATGTAAGATTTAATTTCCTCAGGTATATATCAAAATCAATATAAATCATGTAGTGATAAATCTATGATGACATTAACAATGAAAAATTGGTGTATTAATATGTAAGATTTAATTCTTAGCATGAGACGTAAACTCATGTTTAGTATATTTTAATTCTAGTTCTTGCAACATTATGTAAACTAAAAGGAGGTATTATGTGCATGTGTGAAAAGTTGATTACATATTTTTATGGAAAATAAGATAAATAAATGGGCTTACATGGATGCATGAGAGGTTTTAATTTTTTCTGCACGGATAATGGAAGAGTTTTGAGTTTTCATTTCGATGGTAATTATAAATAAAAGTTGAATTAATAAATATCTTATGGCTAAGAATTAAATGATAAATTGTGTGATGGTGATTAAGAGGCATTGGTTTGACTTTGTAATAGACTAGTAACGCATTTTTCTTTCCTATTTAGATTATGTAAAAAAAATATCTATTTTTATGTATTTATAAGTAAATTATTTAAAGGAGACATGCATTTATCAATGTAAGCATGATGTATTAGCTAGGAGAAATGTGAGAACATGAAATTTAGTGACTATCTCATGATAAGTATGTAGAGAAATTAATATTTATTGAGTTATTCATTAATAAATAATCAAATACATTATTTGTCAAAAAATTAAATCTAATATAGTATGACTTTGTATTATTTAACTCATATTTATTATTAAAACAATATATAGATTTAAATCACAATAGAAAATAAAGCACCAAATTACCACCAAAATGTTAAATATTTATTACCAGAAAAAAGTTCACTTTCCTCTTTAAGGGGGAACTTCCAATAGAGAAAATCCCCAACTACATGTAACTTCACAATACTTATTTTACATTTCTTCCTCTTTAGAGAGATAGATTTGTTATTTGAATTGGTAAGAGTTGCTATAAATATTAAATTGAAATTTCTTGAAAATGATAAATTAAATTTTATTAAAATACAGATCTTAATAAAATCTACTACGAGCCAAGACCAGTCAAATCTCATTATATGAAAATATATTTTTAGAATACAAAACATGAAAAAAGGCTTATATATTAAAATATTTATCTCTTTTAGTGCTTCATAAATATGTGATTAACATAGATCTATAGTGATTTTCTATCTCTATATATAGATCATGTGTAATATTTCATTGTTTAAATTATATTTTTGAATAATTTATTATTACTAAAATTTTATATTAAAAATTGAATGGGTTACACATTTTCATCTTATTAACAAGTAACTTAATTATTTTACCTTTAATTATTTTTCCTTGTGAATATTGAAATATTCTACTAATCAGGTTAGAATGAATATGTATGAACTATCTAAGCAATGAAGAAATATTTATGCTAATTTATAAAAATATCTTTGCATTTTCTTTAAAGTAAGTCATTTTGCATGGAATTTCATATATAAACTTTTAATATCAGTTCACCAATACATAATCTATATTAAATATCATTACATAATAATAAACTACATGATGACAACCATCTAATAGGTATACACATCATCTAAGATACACATTTAAATTCGCTAACATCATCTAATTATATACACCTCTAGCACATATAAATGAAATTAGCTATCACACAACTATAATAATCTAACAGGCCATCATCGTCGTGATCATATCTAATAAACCACAAGCATTGTAATCTAAAATTATCACAACACATCCTCAAATATACATCTCATGTCAAATAATGCTATCACATACACATCTATCTGCAAGCACGTTAAATGAACATATCTAATATGACCTAACCGTATACACACCAACAGTAACATATGAATTAAGTCATTAGGGGAATTTTGAGCTGTAAAATGGGTCTCCTAAGGAAAATGTACAATAAAAATTCACTTTATGAGAACCAATCACATTTTAGGGGATGACATCATCCCTAATGGTTGAGGCGGCATTGGTTGAATTAAAGTTACTTACTTGTCACATTCTCAATGGTGGATAAAAATTCATGGTAAAGCATTGTAGTGCTCTAAGTACTTTTAAAGTCATAAAGTAAAGTACACATAATAAATGTAATTTCACACTTTTTGAATAAAATATTATTATTTTCATTTCATATTTCTTTAAATAAACAATGCCTATCCCTACACAATCTTCATATCTTTACACACTTTTCAATAAATATTATATTTATATATTTTCATATATTTATTTGTAAAATAGATATTCATCTCATTTTATTTAATATTACAATTTCAAATTAATTATAAGTTAATATCTATACATATATATATTATACATATGAAATCAAAATAAATAAAAATGTTACCTTGTAATTTTAGGATAAATCAAATCTATAACTAATATTATTATAATATTATTAACAATACAGAAATATTAAAATTAAAGAAAAAAAGAATTTTAGTTTTTTTATAATGGAAAAAGGTATATTAGTTTTGTATGTTGAAAAAAGTTATATTAAGTTCAACATAGTTTTGGGCAAAAAAAAAAATCTAAATTTCAACCTATATAAATCTTAAATTATACTTATAAATATAAATTAGATCTATTTCAATACTTTTTTTCTTTAATTTTAAATACAACTTAATTCATTTCATTATAATTATATTAATATTATATATTATTATATATAATATTATGAAAAATAATCTAAATGTTATAAAATATATTCTTTTTTATATTATATATTATTTCGTCTTGTGTTATAAATCAAATCAATTTAATATGTAATATAAAATTCATACATAAAATAATATATTACATTTATTATATTATATTATTTTTATATAGTATTTTAATTACATGTTACTATACAATTTAAATAATATAAATTTTAATTAATAACATATAATATAATTAAGAATTTATGAATTTATGTTTATATTTTATTTAAGTTATTTAAGTAGAAAGGACAAATGCATTAGTTGTTCAATAATAATGATTTTTTCTTGAAAAACTCATTTTTATTTATAGTCACATCAATAAAAAAAAAATTATTAATTTCATTTTGGTACAACTTTTGAATTGAATTTAACTATGGTTACATGGATTATGGTGCAAAAAGTGAATTGCAAATTCATAAATATTATTTTATTGGTTTAGCTATTATTTTATTATTTCCCTAGGAGGCCCGTTTTAGACCTCAAAATTCCCCTAATATACATCAACATGAACAAAAAAAATGCACCATATATATAGTTCACTTTGTCATGAATATGTGTGTGTGTGTGTGTGTGTGTGTGTGTGTGTGTGTGATCAGGTGAACTATCTGATGAAACAATAGTAGTGGAAGAATCACCTACTGTAGTAGAAGACGATAAAACAATAGTAATACTAGAAGTATGGCCTGTAGCTAAAGACGAATGATGGTTAACTACCTCAATAGTCAACCTATGAGGTGGAGGATAAGGTGGGAAGTCTACTCTCTAAGGATCAGAAACATGAAGTAGTGGGTAATCATGAGGTGAAAGATGAGGAGGTGGAGTAATACTAGAAGGATCACCGACACCCAGTTCATGACGATTCGATGGGGACATCATAAGTCTGTGTGAAGACTGTGTATCTGAAGAATCACAAGTACAATCACCACCCTCATCACCAGAGGGAGTATCACCCTGATCATCATGATATGATGGGGTAGTACTGGATGAAGACTCATATCCATCTGTCATATTCCCATGATCTTGCCTCGCTTCCAGTAGCATGGTAGCTCTGATGATATGATGCATTAGAGTCATCATATCACAAGAAAATTCACTCAATAACTCCATGAGCTTAGGATCTATCTTGATGTCTCGAGTTGTTTCTCGACGAACTCCCTACTCTATCTTAAATATGACACCAACCCTACGCACCCGCATGCCCATGCTCATATGCATCTGAGGATGTTCCTCACCCTCAATGGCCTCGGCCATCCCCACATCTCGCTCCGGTGTGGGAGAAGGCATGTCCTTAAAAAAACTATTGATGTCTACAAAATTTACAGTACACAACAATAACTAGACAATTTCATTAAACAATTCAGTAAAAGAAAGCAAAGAACATGCTAGAATAAATTTTATTCTAAATAATTAAGACAATAAAATGAAACTATAGTAATTTAAATAAAAAAATAATATTTCATCTATCATGTACAGGCTCATAAGGTGTGAAAAGGATGTGTGCACACTATCTCAATCTATCCCCAGGACGTTGCACCAAGAAAAACATGTAGTCATCCCGACTACCTAGTATCCTAGTGCCTTTGTGGAAATCCTGGTCAGATACTTTGGTAGGACCCTCTTAGGAATCATCTTTCCCACATGGGCATCTACACCTCAGCCATTGGCCTAGGAGGGTGACAATCAAAACTAGTCCTCGTCTCTGGAAACCTCTCAAAAGATAAACAAAAAAGCTCTGATGCCAAAGGGAAATTTTACCTCCCATGTATCATAGCATGAAATATATCTAAATCTATACAAAACTTCTGGAAAAAAAATGGCAGACAATCTGATACATTGTGGACTTTGCACCAAAGAATCAACATAAAAAAAGGAAACTAATGTGCTACCCATCACTAGTATGTGCAGTGGTACTGGCTAATAGTGAGAGTCACCTAACCTCATCTACACCAAAAGAAGTGATTCATAAATTTCCATGAGACACTTGAAAATATGTTGCACGTACTACATTATCCCCAACATATCTCTAAGAGTAGACTAGTTGACTCTTGCTTGCAACACAATGGGGGAAATCAGGGGACTAGAGAAAATCCTCCCCTCGCCTAGACAGGATAGTCATGAAATATATGTCCTCCTAAGTGGGCCCATACCATATGTTAGGCTAATACAATGAGCATGTTAGTGGGAATCCCACCGACATATCAACTTCACCAACAACCCAAAGTGCTCCATCAGGGATGTATCCTCCTCATAGCACTTAAGGAGGCTTACATTCCTCAATAGTACTAGGGTCACTGTGGTAATAGGGTGAGGGTATAAATCTCGCTCCCTGTCTTATTTCTCCGATGGTCAGACTACATTGTATTTGTCTTCCATTTTCTCCTGCTATTATTTATCTTCCTTCTTTTTTCGTCTATGATGCATAATTGACATATAAAATACATCAGCCTCATATATAATATATATGTTTTTTTAATTAAATGATTTTTTTTTATAAATATGGGAATATAAATTTCAATAAAAAAAATTCCTTGATGTGCCAAAAGGAACAGTAAAGCAAAGGAAATGTTGCACCACAAAACCCAATAAAGCACCGAAAATGGTGAGTACAATTACTTCATGCACTGTTTAAGCATTGGCATTTTATTTCTCAATGCAGTGCATCGACATACAATAGGCACTGATGCATATTAATAACCTTTTCACATTGAAACAAAACATTAAGAATATCAAACACATTGAGCTATATTTTTTAAACTTTTATGCATGTGGTGCATTTGATAAAAATAAATGCACTGGGAAGTAGCTTTTACAGATCCACCACCGTAAAAATTATAATGTTCCTAGTGCATATAAATTTACCAAACACACCACTCAAACATTCCTTTTTTATTTCTCAATGTGGTGTGTATGAATAACCTTTTGCACCAAGATAGAAAATTGAGGTTAACAAATACACCGAGATATATTTTTGAGTATTTATGTATGTGATGTGTTTGGTAAAAAAAACACACCAGGAAGTAGATTTTACAAATCGCACCATGAAAAAAAATATAACTTTCCCGATGCACATTAATTTACCAAATGCACTGCAAAACTACACTGCATTAAAATAACACATCAATTTGTGGTGCAACCTGTAAATTTACAGGGTGCACTACCATTGGTGCAAGCTAAACCATTCAAATGTACTACATGATAAAGTGAAATATCTCATAAAACAATTGTAGTGGAAGCTTGGTGTAGTGTAGTATAAGAGGCTACAATAGTATTAGTAGTAGTGGTATGGTATGCAGCAGAATATGATGGATGGTTAACTACCTCAAGAGTAAAACTATGAGGTGGAGGAGAATGTGGGTAGTCTTCTCTCTAAGGATCAGAAACATGAGGTAGTGGGCTATCATGAGGTGAAATATGAGGAGGTGGAGTACTACTAGAAGGATCATTGAGACCTAGTATATGATGATTTTATGGGGTCGTAATAAGTCTGGGTGAAGACTGTGTATCTAAAGAATCACCAATGGGATCACTACCCTCATCACCAGAAGGAGCATCACCCTGATCATCATGATATGATTGGGTAGTACTGGATGAATACTCATGTCCATCTGTTGTATTCCCATGATCCTCCCTCACTACCAGTAGCATGGTAGATCTAACGATATGATGCATTAGAATCATAATATCGAACAAAAAGTCCCTCAATAGCTCCATGAGCTTAGGATGTACCTTGATGTCTCAAGTGGTTTCTCAACGAACTCCCTCCTCAACCAAAAGTATAGAGAGTTGGTCACAATACTCTATCTTAAATATGACACCAACCCTACGCACTCATATGTCCATGCCCATCTACATATGAGGATGTGCCTTACCCTCCACAACCTTGACCATCTCTGCATCTCCCTCTAGTGTGCAAGGAGGCATGTCCCTAAAAAAGCTATTGATTTCTACAAAAATTATAGTACACAACAATGACTAGACAATTTCATTAAACAATTTAATAAAATAAGGCAAAGAACATGCTAGAATAAATTTTATTCTAAATAATTAAGACAATAAAATAAAATAATATTAATTTAAATAAAACACTAATATTTCCTCTATCATATACATGCTCATCAGGTGTGAAAAGGATGTGTGCACACTATTACAATCTATCCCCAGGACATTGCACCAAGACAAACATGTAGTCATCCTCACTACCTAGTATCCCTAGTGCCTTTGTGGAAATCATGGTCAAATACTTTGGCAAGCCCCTCTTAGGAATCATCTTGCTCCACATGTACATATACACCTTAGTCATTGGCCTAGGAGGGTGATGGTAAAAATTAGGCCTCGTCTCTGGAATCCTCTAAAAATATAAAAAAAATAAAATATCTGATGAAAAATGTAAATTCGCCATCCCATGTATTAGAGAACGAAATCTATCTGAATCCATACAAAACTTCCAGAAAAAAATGGCAGACCATTTGATACATCGTGGACTTTGCAATAAATAATTGACATAAAAAAAAGGGAAACTAATGTGCTACCCATCACTAGTATGATGTGCAGTGGTATTGACTGATAGTGAGTGTCACCTAACCTCCTCTACACCAAAATAAGTGAGTCATAAATGTCCACGAGACACTTGAAATTTTTTTTCACGCACTATATGATCCCCAACATATCTCTTAGAGTAAACCAGTTGACTCTTTCTTGCAACACCATGGGGGTCGTCAGGGTACTAGAGACAATCCTTCCCTCTCCTGAATAGGCCAGTGATGAAATATATGTCCTCCTCAGTGGGCCCATACCACCCGTTAGGACCAACATAGAAGGCATGTTAGTGGGAATCCCACCGACGGATCAACTTCACTAACAACCCGAAGTTTTGTAGTAGGGAAGTAGCCTCCTCATAGTACTTAAGGAGGCCTACATTATTCAATAGGAATTGGTTCACTGTGCTAATAGGGTGAGGGTATAAATCTCTCTCCCTCTCTCATTCCTCCCATGGCCAGACCACTTTGTACTGGTCTGCCATTTTCGCCTACTATTATTTCTCTTCACTCTGTTGTTATCTATTTTGCATAATTGACATACAAAATACGTCAACCTCTCACATAATATATATATATATATATATATATATATATATATATATATATATAATGAAAAAAATGTTTATAAATATGGAAATATAACTTTCAATAAAAAAACATTCTTGGTGCGCCAAAAAAAAACAATAAATCACTAGTAATGGTGCGCCACAAAACCCAATAAAGCATTGACAATGGTGTGTACAACTACTTGACGCATTGTTTATGCATTGACATTTTATTTCTCAATGTGGTGCATGGACATACAATATGCATTGATGCATATTAATAACCTTTTCGCATTGAAACAAAACATTAAGATTAACGAACACACCAAGCTATATTTTTTTAAGTTTTATGCATGTGGTGCATTTGATAAAAACAAACGCACTTGGAAGTAACTTTTACTCGGTCCACCACAATAAAAATTATAATGTTCCCGGTGCATATCAATTTACCAAACACGCCACTCAAACATTCTTTTTCAATTTTTCAACGCACCGTGTATGAATAACATTTTCGCACCAAAATAGAAAATTTAGGTTAAATAATGCACATAGCTGTATTTTTTAATATTTATTCATGTGATGGATTTGGTAAAAAATAATGCAGGAGGAAGTAGATTTTACAAGTCACTCCATGACAAAAAATATAACTTTTTCGGTGCACATAAATTTACCAAATGCACTGTAAAACTGCAGTGCGTTAAAATAATGCATTGATTTGTGGTGAACCCTGTAAATTTATAGAATTCACTACATTAGTGTGAGTCAGACCATTCTAACGCACTGCAGAGGAAAAAAATTAAAAAAAAATGGATTTGTTAACCTAATTTTCAATTCTGCTCCCCTATAAAGTTAAATTGAATAGAAACATGGAAATTACCTACACATTTTCTCGTCGATGATGCATGGTTTCTACATCAAATAAAAAAAAAATGAGCACCATTTGAGAAAAATCGAAAGAAACACACTAATAAATGGATGGAAGGATGGAAAGTAAGGGAAGCATCACCAATAGGTAACTGGATAAAGGAAAGAATAACATCAGTGCTTGCGATATCCATAACACTACAAATGGTAAAAATGAGTTCTTACGGTCAGTAGATTTTTTTATTTAACCCTATTTTGGGGTGCTAAGGTAACCACACTAGTGTGTGCATGTTCCTAAACAAACCACTATTTTTTAATTAAAAACCCTATCGCGGTGCATGTTGTTGTTTACGCATTGGTGCATTTGAATGCATTAGGAGAATTGGTGCATCATTTTAGTATAGCACCGAAATGGTGAAAATTATTTTTACAACTAAAATTTTTAAAATTTAATATTTATTTAGTGTTATCGAGTAGTATATGCATTATTGTGTTGTATATAGGTAGTGCACTGTTTTTTTTATATTTCTACAAAACTCACACTGCAATGATGCGCCACTTTCTATTAAGCACTAGTGCTCTATATTTTTTATGCACCCAGTTATTCATTTACATGTTTAGCATTGGGGCATTATGAGAGTATAGCACCAGATAGGGAAAAATGAATTTTATGACCGTCATTTTTTTAAATTCAACCCTTCCTGGTGCTATTGAGTATTATACGCACCAATGCACATTATGTAATTAGCACACCATTATGTTTTTTTATTTTTTATAGAAAAAAATTCATGTTGCACCATATGGTATTAAGCACCATTTTGTATTATTATATAACACATCAATGCATTTTGGGTATTGTAGACGCAATATTAAAAAACATCTACCCACACATCTCTGCTAGTGACCTTTGCTACAAAGGTATTTTTTGGCTATTTGTATATATTCCACAAAAACCTTTCCCAAAGGGTCTTTTCCTTGTAGTGTAACCCAGTGTCTAAGGAACCTTACCAAATGAGTATCCCAAAACTACTATAAGTGAAGATTCAATTGCATAAATTACTTGATAAAGGTTATATAAAACGTAGTGTTTCACCATAGGAAGCTCAAGTAATACTTGTGAAAAATAAATATGGTACATTTAGAACATTCATAGACTACAAGAAATTTAATGAATTAACCATTAAAACAAATATTTGTTTCTCTGAATTGATCATATATTTGATCAATTGAGAGGAGCAAGAATGTTCTTAAAAATTTACTTGACAATAAGATATCATTAGTTGGGGATAAAGTATGAAGACATTCACAGAAAAACATTTAGAACCAGATATGGAACCTATAAATTTGTACTTTTACCATTCAATCTTACTAATGCACCTGTGATTTGTATGTCTTTAATGAATAGCCTGATTAGTAAGTACTTGGATAAATTCGTGTTGGTTTGTATAGATGACATTCTTGTGTATTTTGAGAATCAAGAACATGAATATCATTTGAGAATAGTGCAAAAAACTTTGTGAGAACAACAATTATATGGGAAATTCCGTAAATGTGAGTTATATAATTACAATATACAATATTTGGGTTACGTCATCTCAAAGGAAGGACAATTTGTTGATCGAGAGAAGGTTAAGGCCATTTTAAACTGGCTCATACCTAAGGATGTGTCAGATTTCAGGCCCTTCATGGAGAGCACACAGTATTATAGAAGGTTCATTCAAGGCTTTTAAAAATTGTCTTATCCTGTTTATTCTTTACAGAAGAAGGGAGTAAATTTTTAATGGACAACCAAGTGCCAACAAATATTTGATAGATTCAAAAAATTTCTAAATTTAGCCCCTATTTTAAAAATTGCAGATCCTAAAAAATAATTTTTGGTGTGTACTGATGCATGCCTCGAAGGACTAGAAGGTGTCTAGGTAATTCAAGATGGAAGATCAAAAACATAAAAAAAATTAATAGATCTGGCATACTTTAGTGTTCTAGTTAAAATTTCTCGCAATAAAAAAAATTGAACACAATGGGATATAGAAATGCAATGTTTATTTATATTATTAATTGAAAAAAAATACTACATTCCCATACATGGCTTCTCATCATATGAGAAAACAAGGAAATTCATTGTTGTTCATCAAATGAGAAAACAAGGACATTGAAGCGCAATCATGAACCATGGATGGATCTACGAAAAAAAAGTATCTGGAGGGTTTTCATCCCGGGATCAAACTAGAACTAGCAAGTTGAGTTCTCAACAAAACATAAATAGATAGACAACTCATGACGATCCCACTGTGTTTATCCTCTCCCATTTTATAGCCTTGATGGACTCTATAGAAACCCTATTTTATTGTTTTCCCTCGAGAAATGAATGAAAATACAATAGGTAGATACCATGGGAAAATACCACGGTAAATACCATGGATAGATTCCATCGATTTTCACCATATTGAGGAAAGGGAATATTACACTACAAAACTATGTAGTATCCTATGAGTCAAGGAAGTTAAAAGTGCATGAAGGGAATTATGTTGTATATAATTTAGAGTTGGTTGTTGTTATGCACACATTAAAAATGTTGAGACACTACTTATTATGTAAAAAGTTCACACTTTTCACTGACTACATTAGCTTAAAATATTTTTTCAGCCAACCTGGTCTGAATGTAAGGCAAACTAGGTGGATGGCCCTTTTGAGTGAACTTGAATTTGAAATAAAGCATATTGAAGGAAAGGAAAATGAAATAGCAGATGATTTCAGTAGAAAAATGAATACACTAATGGAAATTTCTGTGAGTAGTACTAAATAACTGTTTAGTGAACATATCATAATTTCAAAATAGAAAGATGAATATTATGTGAAGATTCAACATAAATTGCAGCAAATGGAAGCGTTTGGTTATAAATAAAATTCATAAAAACTATTGACCTACAAAAAAAAATTATCTTCCAAATGAAACTAATATAAAATAACTTATTTTAAATGAGCATCATCAAAAACCTTTTGCGGCATATCGAGGATGCTAGAAAATTATTTCAACATTAAGAAAATCATTTATATTGGCTTGGTATGAAAAAATAAGTAGCAAAGTATTTGAAAAATTGTCTAAAGTGCCAACATGTGAAGGAAGAACACCAACACTTGGTTGGACTATGAAATCCACTACCCAGTTTGGAATGGAAATGGGAAGTTATTTCTCTAGACTTATTACTGGGTTGTCAAGAATTAGAAAGCATCAAGACTCTATTATGGTTGTACTAGATAAGCTAAGCAAAGAAGCATATTCCATACCTGTCCAATCTAATTTTGGAACAAGACAAGTTGTAGACATTATTATGCACCAAATTTTTTGGTTTCATGGCATATCGAAAATGGTGAATATCTGACATAGATGCCAAATTCACTTCTAAATTTTGGAAAATAATGTTTGGAGGAATGGTCACACAACTTAAGGTTATTACTTCCTACCACCCCCAAAGTGATGGAAAAATATAAAGGAAACCCATATTTTATAAGATATGCTAAGAATGTATGTAATGGATAAACCGAATAAGTGGGAGGATATTTCCTACATTTATGAGAATTTTAGTTGGGTGAAAATGTGAAGTTGGGTTACACCTTTTGCCCTTTTTTGAGAAAAAAACTTTCATTTTTTTTTTCTGTTCTTAAACTTTCTGCAAGCCAAAACCATTATTCTATTTAGAATTTCATTTTGAGATAAAAATAAAAGTTGTCATAAATTTTATTATCTTTCTATTACTTATTTTTTGGATTTTTTCTTATACACATTTGATATGTCAACTTAGAGTTTCTTTCAGTGTATGTGTTTATAACAATCAAAGGATTCATAAGAAGTCATGTTAATACACATTGTTGTATTCTTTGAAACTTTGTGTTTTTGGGAAACAAAATGTGTTACAACAATATAGAGAGAGTCTACTTCGGTTTCGTCATATTTACAAAGCCAACGGATTCATATCATAATTACTAGAATTTTTTGAATTGGTCCAATATGAAAAAACTGCATATTTTGAATATGTTTCGCGACACAAGAAATTTATTAACATGTAAGTCATAAACTAAAAGACTAAAAACTACCCATTATAGACGACGGACCAATGTAATGTGCCATAATTTTTTCAATTTTTTACAGTGCATTTCAGAAGATATAGAATTATGATTTCATTGAATCATAATGACCTTCAGAAATTGTTTACACCTATTTTATTACAAAATTAATTAAAATTAGTAAATATTTATGAAATTCCATAAAAGTTATATTTCTTGAAAGTAGATTGAATTTTGAAAATGCTTGTCTTGGTTCTAATAGTTAATTCAGAATGTTCCATGGAGTTTAATCAGTCCAAAGTTGAAGATATGTATTCAGAGCTTAGCTCTGTGTAATTGTTGATGTGTTAGTTCGGTCAAACTCTTAAAAAAAGTTCGGTCGAATTGTTTTTTGCATCGACGACCCGTCAAGTCTAACAACATAAAATTTTGACCGATTTTTTTATAAAATTTCGGCGGAAATTTTACCTGAATTTCTGTCTGCTGGAAAATACCACAAAACCCCTCCAAAAAAAAATTTTACGGCAATATAAATTGCCTCAAAAGAATTCATTATTTTCGCATATTTTCGCACATTTGGTCTGATTTTACAAAGGTCTTTGTCTGGGTTTAAGGACTTTTCTTGGAGGTACATTCAAAGGACATTTTTGCAAAGGATTGTTTTGGGTTTAAGGACTTTTCTTGGAGGTACATTCAAAGGAAATTTCTTGGAGGTATGTGATACATTTTTTGGATGTTTTTGGGCTTCATTTTTTTTGAAAGTATGGATTTGGGCTTAATTTTCATTGTTTTTGAAGGTATGGATTTGGGCTTAATTTTCAAAGGAAACTTTTTAGGCTTGATTTCGAAAGGACTCTTTTTAGGCTTAATATTCAAACGAATTTTTTTGGAAGTATTTTTTAAAGTGATAATTTTTTAGAGGCTTTTTTGAAGTATTTTTTAAAGTGGCATTTTTTAAGAAGTTGGAATTAATTTTCAATGGACATTTTTTGGAGGTATTTTTTAAAGTGACTTTTTTTAGAGTATGTGTTTTGGGTTGAAGTAAATCTTTTATAATGATTTTTTAAAATGAGTTTAAATGAATTTTTTTTGTAGGACTTGGAAGGAAATATTTTGAGCTTCGTTTCATTTTTATAAGAGATTTTTTTCTCGGATTTTTTAAAGTAAGTGTTTTGGATTGAAGTATGTATTTTTTGAAAAAAAATTAAAATGAGTTTTTTTCTTTAAATTAAATCTTTTGTGATGTTTTTTTAATTGATTTTTTGTCTAAATTTTTGAAGGAAAGTTTTTGAACTTCATACTCTATTATCATGGGAAATTGAAGGAATTGTATGAGAAAATATGATCGAAAAAGAGACCCTGAGGAATGTAGAGAAGAGACGAGAGAATCTCGCAAAAGAAAGAGAGAAGCACTCTCAAATATTGAAGGGGAAAATTAACCTCAACTAGAAGTTGAAGCAAGTATGTAAATGTAAATATTATGAATTTGACATATTTAAAATTTTCCTAGTGTAAAATGTGAAGCTTAATTTTTATTTGATGAACTAATTTGTAAAATATTTTGCAATGTAAATAGAGAGAGATATTCCTCAAAATATTGATGATGAGATACAAAATTTTGAAAGAGAAAGTGAAAGAGATATTGAACCAATGATTGAAGATGGTGAAAATGTTGAAATGAATTCGAACGAAGAAATTGAATCACAAGGTATGTACACACACACACACACACACATATATATGTTGAACATATGCACGTATTATTGAAATTATACATAATTATTAATTTAGTTATTTATTGAATATGTAAACTTATTATGTACTATTCATTTGAATATGTACAGATGAAATCAATGTCGATGATGAGATGTTAGAAAATGTTGACACTCACACATATGGAGATAAAATAGCTGACCATATTATACGATATCGTGTTAAGCGCATTTTTGATACGTACTTCATAAAGGAAAATGTGACAGTTCAAGCCCAAATGTTGAAAGGTCTCCTATCATTAAGAAAATTAAAAGAAGCTACGACTTTATTGGGTATTCAAAAATCAACCAAAGATTAAAAAAATGAAAGAAAATGTGATACAAAATATAAATAGTGTTATAAATTCAATTAGAAGATCTAGACAGAAAAATGTTTCATTTGTATGTAGAGCAATACATATGGCAGTGGTTTCATCAATTACTAAAGAGAATCTCTTGGTAAAATCTATGGCACGAGCATTAAGAACCTCACGAAAAAATTTGCATAAAAATCAGAAATTTCGGTTGCAAATAGATGTAAATGATGAACTCGCTTGTTGGAGAGCTATTTGTAGGAAACCATACAAACATAGACTTGGAAAAAATGTTAAAAAAATAATATATGAATATTGGAAGAAAAAATTTAGTGTTTCGCCAACTGCAAAGCATGTGATGCGAAGAAGAATATCACGAAATCAGTACGAAGAACATGAAAAACATTTCTTGGAAACCACTCAGATAGAGTTGTTCAACAAGTTCAAAGAAGAGAATCATGAAATTGATGTCTCAATCAGTGCTTTTTTTCAAAAAAAACCATGGTATGTAAAACCTATCACCATACATGACACTCGTTTTTGTCATTATCATGTGGAATTTGAGTTATATTATGACTCATTCCCTAATTTTGGTATAACATTTTGGAAAGATTCACCTCGTCCTTCCAGTATCCGTGATTTCATAGCTCAAATTCTATGTGAAAGACATAGCTATGAGCTATTTTACGAAAAGAAATGTGTTGGTGGTCAAAAATGCGATGATTGTGGATATTTGACTAAATTTCAAAATAAATATCGTACTGATATAAATGATCAATAATTGTCCAACATGAAAGTGAAATGGAAGAGATATGAATATATCCATACATTGATTCAAGGTGCAAATAGTGCTAAAAGAATTTAATTACAAGAAGAAATTTTTTTATAGAATTTTTGAGAAAGTTTGAGGCACAAATTTATAAATACACCAAGCATTTCCATAGAGCTCGATGGCAAGACTTGCAATTCACAAAATCCCATGAAGTTTTTCCACCAAGGACCATTTTGTCAGTAATTTATTTTGCAAAAAACTACACATTTGTTCCACAAAAAGAAATTAAGAGTGAATACTATCATTCTGAAGAAGTCTCCATGCTCGTCCATATTATATATAGACATGCTAAAAAAAACATTGATCATATAGAAAGCACCAGTGAAAATCGACATGTTATTAGAGAATATCACTTTTATATCAGTGAAAATTGTACATATGATACATATTATGTACAACAATGTTTTGGAAAGATTTATGACTCCTTGAAAAGTTGTGGAATAACATTTAATGAATATTGGATATGGTCAGATGGATGCATAGGTCAATTCAAATATGCACGATCATTCTTTTGGTTGTGTTGTCTTCATAAGAATACCTGCATTAAACATTGTTGGAATTTCTTTGAGACTGGCCATGGAAAATGATAACATGACGGTGCAGAGGCATGCATAAAACAAGCACTTCGAAGATATCAAATGAACCCCTGTGTAAGCCGACTTGTGGACACTAAAGAATTTTCTCAATGGTGCATCGCTGTTGTAAGCCATGAGACTAACTGATCAAGGGAAGTGCAAAGGTACATTCAATTTTAAGTTTTATTGGATATCTAATTTTAAACAGTGTACATTTATCACAATGATTATCTTTGATGGTATTTTGATATTATATTTACATTATTCTTTGAATTTTCCATATAAAGGTTTTTTTGGCATATTGGGATCAAAGATGTAGATAGATCAATTGGAAATGGCGTTGAAACAATAAAAGAGACTCGAAAATTGCATTCAATTAAAACAAAGTTTTCCAGAAATGTGTTTGCATTGGATAAAAGAAAATATTCTTGTTTTTGTCATGTTTGCATAGAAAACACAAAATCCAATGACGTTTGTGAAAACAAAATGTATGTAAAAGATTCGAAACATACAAAGCTAAATGCAAATGGAAAAATGTTTGTTGCAATGTTTGAAGAAATGCAATCAGAGGAGACTACAATATCATCTGATGGTGATCGAGTTTATGATCCTGTTAGAGAAGGTAACATTTGAATTTCTTTCAAATGATAAAGATCTAGAAATAAATTTAAATACATAAGTTTGTTAAAATTTCGTTTTATTGTGCAGGAAATGTTTTTGTTGTAATTTCACTTACTAACAATGATGAAAATGTTAAGTATTATTTGATACGTTGCACTGAACGAAAAATGAAATTATTAGAAAAGTATAATGATCACGGGTTTCCATGTGAAAGAGGATCTATTATACTGAAAGGTTATTTTTTTAGACAAACTAATCAAAGTGGGTATTTTGTTTACTTTGAAGACTATGAACCTGATGTCATAAGTTGTCAATATAGTCACTTGATGTGTGAAACACGCATAAAGTTGATAGAGGTTCAATCAAAGAAAAAAACGAAAAATTAAGAAATGGAAAATGTCAAAATCCGCTCATGAACGGATCATTGAAGATGGCATTCCATTGGAATTTTTCTGATTGAACTGCCCAAAAATTTCTTCTCTTTGGATTCATGTTTTAGAACTTCTAGAAATCAACTAAAAATTGAGTTTCCTTGTTATGTTATCTGTGCAAGTGTTTTCACATGTACAAATTGTTTTGGTACATGCACACTAGTATCAACTGAAAGTAGCTTTTCTATACATGCATTGATGAAAAATGTTGCATGTATTGGATATATATATATATGTTCTAGAATGTAATTAAATGTTCAAGTAGTTTTACTATGTGCATTGATGAAAAATGTTTCACGTACTGAATATATATGTTCTAGAATGAAATTAACTAAAAGTAGTTTGTCTATGTGCATTGATGAAACATTTTGCACGTACTGGATATATACAGGGACTGAATCTGACCAATTTTTCTCGTGGGCTTTTCTGGTGAAAAGTATCTACAATGTAAATAAATCATCCACAGTATAGTTTTGTACAAAGTTTCCTTTCAGACAAGAGGCTCAAAGCACTTCTCCGACTTTTGGTGGGATTTGCCCACATCTCTATTCGTAATAGAAAATAGTACAAAATTTTTCTATCCAATGGTCGGATATGTTCTAGGAAATTAACTGAAAGTAGATTTTCTATGTGCATTGATGAAAAATGTTGCATGTATATATATATATATATATATATATATATATATATGTTTTACGATGCAATTAATTGTTAAAGTAGTTTTACCATGTGCATTGAAGAAAATGTTCTTCACGTACTATTTATATATGTTCTAGAATGAAATTAACTCGAAAGTAGCTAAATTCTATCAGCATTGATGAAAAATGTTTCACATACTAAATATATATGTTCTAGAATGAAATTAACTGAAAGTAGCTAAATTCTATTAGCATTGATGAAAAATGTTGAAGTACTAAATGTATATGTTCTAGAAAGCAATTAACTATTCAAATAGCTTTTCTATACATGCATTGATGAAAGATGTTGAACGTACTGGATATATATACATTATAGATTGCATTTTTAAATTTTTATGATTGTTTTCAACACATCTAACAAGACCTAGAATCTTATTATTGTTTTTAGATATATATATATATAAATATATACATCAATATGTATTGTACTTCAATCGTTTTAAAATATATATTCAAATATGTGTAAAATCATTTCTACATGTACATATATTCTTGTGAATTTTTTTTTGTTTGGAAAACAACAACTTGAATTTTAAAAACAAAACATAATATCATAATCACATGCCAAATGTAGTTCAACCATCCAAAACTTGAGTTTTAAAAACTTTTTGATTATATCACAACATTACTTCACATGCCATGCCAATTGTAGTTCAACTATCTAATATAAATATTTAACATTATATCACATGCCAAATATAGATCAACCATCAAAAAATTAATTTTTAATTTAACAAAAAGTTATCGATCACAACATTACTTCACATGCCAAATGTACTTCAACCATTAAAAACAAAAAAAAATTATATAACACAACATTACTTCACATGCCAAATGTAGTTCAAAAGAAAAACATTAATATAGATCACAACAAATTACTTTACATTCCAAATGTAGTTCAACCATCCAAAACTTAAGTTTAAAAAAAAAAACAAATTATAACACAACATTACTTCACATGCCAAATGTAGTTCAAAATAAAAACATTAATATAGATCACAACACCACTTCACATGCCAAATGTAGTTCAACCATTCAAAACATGAGATTTTCAAAAGAAAAACAATAATATAGATCACAACATTACTTCACATGCCAAATGTAGTTCTTGACTATCCAAAACTTATGTTTTAAAAACAAAACAAATTATAACAGAACATTACTTCACATGCCAAATGTAGTTCAACCATCCAAAACTTAAGTTTTAAAAATATTATATTTCACATTCACATGTACCAAATGTAGTTCACATAAAATATGTCCAAAATTTGTAGATCTCACAAGTATCAAGTATCAAGTTATATATGACTACATCTAGATAATATATAAAAAAATAAATTTAAGACTATAAATCTATTGAAAATACAATGTTGCATGTGTGCATGTATATCATCCATCAACTACAAATGGATGTAGTGTCTTTCCCAGCAAAGTCTCAATCCACGAGTTATCCTGCGAAGCATGGCGAACCTATACACAATGTGTACAAACATTAAAATTTCATATTTTAAAATTGAGTAAGAATATACAGAACTTCATGAAAAAACAAAATATAAAAAAAATCATGCAATACCTCATGAGGTTCCCTCTCCATTTGTTGCTCGTCGGTTACAACTTCCCCCATGGGAACATCTCCAACAGTAAATTGTACAATATACATGTACAGTCATATATATATATATATATATATATATATATATATTGAAAATTTTCAAATTTCAAATGAATATATATATAAACTTATTTTCAATAATATTAAAAAAAAATTAGACAACTTGTTCAAATGGTTGAAATGGTGTGGATGTTCCTATCTCCATCGCTAGAGTCTGTGGAGAAAATAAGTCCTCTATAGAAACCTAAAATTCAAAAAATTTATAAGTATAAAATGACTCAAGATCAAGATCTCAATTTATAATAAAACTTTTAAACTTGAATTTATAAATTATAACTTAAAAACATATATATATATATAAGTGAAAAATTGAATAGTTCTGCACGTGGATTTGGCACATCTCCTAACAGAGGCTCCAAAAGAAAGCTCCAAAAACCTAAAATTAGAAAATTTTAAAATAACTCAAAATCTCTAGATCTCAATTTATAATAAAACTTTTAAGCTTAAATTTATAACTTATAACTTAGGAGATGTTCCAAATCTGACAGCACAATTGAATGTTTCACTTTTAAATATATATATATATAAGTGAAAAATTGAATACTTGCACTGTCGAATTTGGAACATCTCCTAAGAGTGGTTAAGAAAGAAAAACTCCAAAAACCTAGAATTCAAAAAATTTAAATAACTCAAGATATAGATATATCTCATTTTTTAATGGAACTTTTTGAGGTGGAATATATAACTTAAAAACATAAATTTCAAAAGTGAAAAATTGTCCATACTTGTTGTTGTGAATCTGGCACATCTCCTAAGGAAGTTGAAGGTACATCTCCCAAGGAAGAAGAAGGTACCGCCATCCCAAAAACATCGAATAGAATCAGAATCTGTTAAAAAAATTTATTATATATACATGTGTACATGTACATGTGTGCATAATTATTTATTTTAAAAATATCAAGTTTAAAAAACACTAACATTTTCCAAGATATCATGATGGTGAGACCCATCTTGATTGTTTGAACCAGAGGCTCCAAACGTGATATTAACATTTTCGTCATTCATCAAGGGTGACAACTACAAATGGTGTTAACATATAATGATACATTTTTGTTAGATTAATGTATACAAATAAATGTATGTATATATGTATTTATTAAAAATTGTATGTACGTGTTAAAATAATTGAACCCTAACCATTAACACATATCGTTCCCATGCCCTCTTCCTCATGAACAATTAGGTCATGCCAACCATTGCGACAATTCTTTGAATATGTTTTGAGATCTTCAACACTCATGTTGTTAATCTCTTCATCTATATAATACACAAAATTAATGTGTGCATTTTCACGTTCTCTTTGTCGATTCAAAAAAGCATCGAATCCACCCAATCCACTGTGAACATTGTCGATGATGGCATCCCTTGCTTCTCGACTAATTTGAGAAGTGGATTCCATCTTTGACCACAATGTTTCGACACGAATAGGTCAACTAACCAATGGTGGCTCAGGACGAGGCAACTCAGTATCATGCCTAGCGCCTCTATAGTCACACAATTGGCCTTTCCTAGGACCAAAAAATTGATGTACGAATAAAGAACACACAATTCCTACCAATCTGTTCATTGTAGAAAAATGTATAAATTTTTTCTGAGGCCCTCACTTCCCTTATAAAAACTAGTTTGCTTCTTTATTCCATAACTTTAATCGATGTCAAAATTGCCGAAATACTCCCCACATAATGATGTAAACATATCTAGACCACATACCGTCTATTCTTGTCAGAATGGAATTTTGTTTCAAACCCCGTAGAACTATATTGTTTACAATTAATCATTGCAAATTTGAATTCATTAAAGAATTCGAACAACATGAAATTCCAACCAACATATATGATAGCTGAAAAAAACATATATGATGGTTTATTTACTCTACCATACACAGACAAATGTTGACAAAGGATCTTTTAAACGCTATCAATGGTTTGAAACCACATACTAACACATTTTAAAACCATTAAAGCCAGATTTCATTTCACCTTTGGAAATATCATTGACCTGTAATATCCTTTCAACGTTTATTACAACTATAACCGCGCCATGTAATGCTTCAAATTTCACAACGCAACACAACCTCTCAATGCATAATGTTGTGGTCTGACCCTGCATCAATTCCAGAGATTCATATGAATCAACTCCGGCATTTGATATCGATGTTGTCACGAGTTGGAACGCAACACATCGACCAAACTATGGTCCTTTATACTATTAACACCATCGTCCAATCACCTATCGTAGCACTAATGCATGTCAAGGCATTCGCTTCGATCAACACCGTTCAGTGCTCAACACTAACTGCTGACACAGGCCTTCACATAAATGCAACTCTTGTAATTCAGCTATAGATATAATGTATGAATCAAAATCCAATGCAGAGTTCTGCTCCTGCGTGTGCTCCTTCACAGTGACAACAGGGCCGTAGGTTTATGCCCATCCCACAACAATACTGTGATGTGTAATCCCCACAAGAATGTTTACCATAGTTTGGAACTTGTGCCTTTAACCTGCAACACGTCAAACACGTATACAATATACACAAAAAATCGAATTACATTCAGAAAATAAATGGACGCTTTAACATTCCAATCAATAGAGTATTGCATGGGCTAATAAGCATTAGCTTCCCCTCTGCAATTTCAATAGCTAATTGAGATTCTCTGTTATTTCTCACATACACTCACACCCTATTCATCTCCAGCTTCTCTAATTTATACAAAATATGAGAAACTACTCTTCTCGGAATAGTATTCTTCTAGAATTTCTCAACAAATCAATGCCTCCCTATTATTTAGTATTTGTCCCTATTTTGACTCTATTTCACGTAGGGAAAGAAACCAATTTCTATTATTATGCCACATCTAATTAAATATAAAACAAACTAACAATTCTCTAAAAATAAATAACAAATTTAACAAAATATATTATTTAAACTATTTCTAAGTCTATTTTATTTCTAATTAGCCACAACATGTGACCAAGATGTCACATTGCTGGCTAGGTGCTTGATGCTCCTGCATCAGACTCTCAGGGAAGAAAAACTGATCTTGTAGTACTTTGGAGTCGATCCCCAATCTCTATAGTTCTGCTGCAATCATCCAACTGGTGTCTTCCATTTGCTGTCCTTTCCACTTGACTAAATGAGTTTGGCTCCTCACTTTCGTTGACTCACTATTTTCCCTTTTTCCTGCTTTGGGTTTTCTTCTGTTATGGCGTCTCCTTGTGGTTCTTCTTCTGGGTTTTGGTATAGGTATTAAGTCACCTATTTTGAATTTCCTTTTCCACCTTTTCATATCTGCTTGCTGCTTGTCTGTACTATTACGTTCCTTCCTTACGTTCTTTTGCTTCTAGGAGTTATCCAATTCACGACAGCTTGGGTTTTCTTCAAATCCGCTTTCCACTCTTCTTTAGAGACTGCATATTCCTCCAAAACTTCATTCATCAACCTGATGATGATTTTCTTTATGGCTCAAGAATCTGTGTTCATGTGCGATTCATCTTCTTCCATTGGACTGAATACTATTGGTACTCCACATGGATTAAGGCTTCCTCTTACTAACCCTTTATCCATCAGTTCTTAGACCTGTCTTCCAATTTTGAATTTCTCCTGCGGTGTTAACTTGTAGGCTACTTTATTCAGAAAATTGGCTCCTGGGATTAGATCAATATGGTGGCTAATGCTCTTGATGGGTGGCAACTCGTTCGGCAACTCATCCAAAACAATGTCAGCAACATCATTCAACAAATTCTGAATTTCTTCAGGTAAATCTTCTAAATTTGTAGAAGTTAAAATTACCTTGGGTCTCCCAACAATAGAAAAATGCATTTTCTCGCCCTTCTCATCTTCCTACAACAGATTCTTCCCACTCATCAACATAATGTTGTCTCCAGATGTCTCCTCATCAGCTTCAGCTTTCAATGGCAGTAGTGTATGCTTATTCCCATCTTTCTCAAAAGTATAAGTGTTTCTTCTGCCATCATGGATGGCATTTCGGTCAAACTACCATGGTCTCCCTAGTAATATGTAACACACATCCATCGGCATTATATCACATAAAATAACATCCTTATAAGTACCAATCTAGAAGTCAACTTTACATTGTTTAGTTACAATAATTCGATGGCCTTTCTGAAGCCATGATATTTTATAAGGAGTGGGGTGTACTGTTCTCTCCAACTTCAACTTGTCCACCATCTCTGTAGAAACAAGGTTGTCAGTACTACCGCTATCAATTACCAATTTGCAACACTTACCTTTTGACTTACATACAGTTTTGAACAGATTCCTTCTTTGAGCTAGATCTCTGGCTTCTTTAGCTTCTTTAAGAAATACCCTCTTCAACAACAAGGATTCTCCGGCTTCAGGTGATTCCTCTTTGGCTTCAGGATGAGGAATCTCTTCCTTGGCTTCAACAACATTCATGTTACGCTGGTTTCTGATCTCTGATGAGGAAAATCCCATTGTAAATGTCCCCATTGACCACATGAAAAGCACCGAACATCTCTTCCTCGGCCTCTGCCTCTGGGCACGAACCTTCCGCGGCTAGAATCTCCTCTTTGTGGTGATCTATTGCTCGCACTCCATACCTCATTTTGAGAGTGTTGAAATCTGGATTCAAATGTTCCCCCTTCTTTTGCTGGACTCCTGCCTTTATTTCTCTGGTTTTGTTTGCGCAACAGTTTTTCCTCTGCCCTCAAGGCTGCTTGATAGGCATCTTCAATCGACTTTAAATTTAATAAGCTGATCTCATCCTGTATTTCATATCTCAAACAATTTATATATCTAGCTACCTTTTCTAGATCATCTTCAACATGGCCAGATCTAATACTCAACTTATAAAATTCTTTAGTATATTCCTTGATTGCCATCCCTTTCTGTTTTAAGTTCTGCAATTGTCTAAACAAATTTAATTGGTAATCCTTCGGAAAAAACTTACCCTTCAGCTTACTTACCATCCTATCCCATTGCTTGATTTTGGGATTCCCTTTTTTCTCCCTGGATAGCTGCAATTCATCCCACCATAAGGCTGCATGGCCTTTCAATATCGTGGCTGCAAACTTCACTTTCTTCTTGTCGTAGACTTCTTCATAGTCGAAGTATTTATCTAACGAACTGATCTAGTCCATTAGCACCTCCACACTAAGAATTCCATCATATAAAGGTACTTCTACCTTTGGTTGGTTGTTGACCTTTGCGAGCATCTTCATGACTTTCGCTGCCTCACTTTCCTCCTCCACTTCTTCGTCAGTGGTCTCTTCTTCATCAGCACTGGCAATTCCACCATCCGTTGCTCTCCTTTGAGTGGTTTCTACTGTAGCCAATCTCGTGCATAAATTCTGGATCTCATCTAGCAAAACTGCATTTGCTATAGGTCTCCCTTGACCTATCCCGGCTCGTCTCCTAGGCGGCATTCTATGCAATGCTTCAAAAACAACTTAACAATATCTGATACCAAAAATGATGTAGGAATAAAGAAAACACAATTCCTACCAATTTGTTCACTGTATTAAAATGTATAAATTTTTTCTGAGGCCCTCACTTCCCTTATAAAAACTAGTTTGGTTCTTTATTCCATAACTTTAATCAATGTCAAAATTTGCCAAAATATTCCCCACATAATGATGTAAACATCTCTAGACCACATACTGTCTACTCTTGTTAGAATGGAATTTTGTTTCAAACCCCGTAGAACTATATTGTTTACAATTAATCATTGCAAATTTGAATTCATTAAAGAATTCAAACAACATGAAATTCCAACCAACATATATGATAGCTGAAACAAACTTATATGATGGTTTATTTACTCTACCATACACATACAAATGTTGACAAAGGATCTTTTGAATGCTATCAATGGTTTGAAACCACATACCAACACATTTTAAAACCATTAAAGCCAGATTTCATTTCACCTTCGGCAATATCATTGACCTGTAATATCCTTTCAATGTTTATTACAACTATAACCGCACCATGTAATGCTTCAAATTTCACAACAAGACACAGCCTCTCAACGCATAACGTTGTGGTCTGACCCTGCATCAATTCCAGAGATTCATATGAATTGACTTCGGCATTTGATACCGCTATTGTCACAAGTTGGAACGCAGCACATCAACGAAAATGTGGTCCTTTATACTGTTTACACCGTCTTCCAATCACCTATCGTAGCACTAATGCATGTCAAGGCATTCGCTTCAGTCAACACCGTTCAGTGCTCAACACTAACTGCCGACATAGGCCTTCACATAAATGCAGCTCTTGTAATTCAGCTATAGACATAACATATCAATCAAAAGCCAACGCAGAGTTCTGCTCCTGTGTGTGCTCCTTCACGGTGACAACGGGGCCGTAGGTTTATGCCCATCCCACAACAATACCATGATGTGTAATCCCCACAAGAACGTTTACCATAGTTTGGAACTTGTGCCTTTCACCTGCAACACGTCAGACACGAATACAATATACAAAGAAAATCAAATTACATTCAGAAAATAAATGGACGCTTTAACATTCCAATCAACAGAGTATTGCATGGGCTAATAAGCATTAGCTGCCCCTCTGCAATTTCAATAGATAATTTAGATTCTCTGTTATTTCTCACACACACTCACACCCTATTCATCTCTAGCTTCTCTAATTTATACAAAATATGAGAAACTATTCTTCTCGGAATAGTATTCTTCTAGAATTTCTCAACAAACCGATGCCTCCCTATTATTTAGAATTTGTCCCTATTTTGGCTCTATTCCACGCAGGGAAAGAAACCAATTTCTATTATTATGCCACATCTAATTAAATATAAAACAAACTAAAAATTCTCTAAAAATAAATAACAAATTTAACAAAATATATTATCTAAACTATTTCTAAGTCTATTTTATTTCTAATTAGCCACAACATGTGACCAAGATGTCACATTGCTAGCTAGGTGCTTGATGCTCCTACATCAAAAATTCAGAGGGAAGGTTATTGTAATTGGGGTTTATTTGAAAAAAGAATTCTGGATAAAATAATTTTTCAAAATAAAGTGGAACCTCGTTTTTCCATGGGAGTCTTCCATAGGCGGCAAGGTGTCTATCGTACAAATAGTGAGCTATATCAGGGTGCTTGAAATATTGCACCTTCAACATCTTTCTTTTCGGCCCTTCTTTGAAATTAAACGTAGAATTTTCCATTGTTGTTGTAACTCTTTATTTAACAACCTCCCATTTATCAGGATCCATCACTGTTTCCTTTCTTTTTCTCATGACTTCCACAAAAGTATCAGTGGTTCGCCCAAGCTTGCAGTGCACATCTAATAGTTGGCCTAAAGAGTGTGTAATTATTTCCAAGCATTGTCGACTCTCAACAGTTAGAGTCAAAGCCACGAGATCTCTCTGCAATTTTGCATGAAGATGTTGACACCTTTCTAAGGTGCATTGCTGCATGTTTCTTTCCCAAGGTATATCAAAAATGTCGGCTGGATAAGTCATGGTGGGTGGACAAACTTCTTCTTGAATTACGCGTTTTTCCCTACGTCTTTTTTTACCAACATCTGGAGCATTTTCATCCTCTCCATCAATATATAAAATTTTGTATATTAGAAAAAACACATGTAAACAATTTTTTACAAATTGAATGAAAAAAATATTCAAATTGATGGCCACCTCAATGTGGTTGGCTAGCATCTTGCCCACCCTGAGACTATTGAGAACCAGAACAACCGTGCTGAGAACCAACATGACCATCTATTGATTTGCCTGGGGAATAAATATCACCACCTCCACGCAACCTGCTAGCACATACTAATGGCCCTCTAAGGGGATTTGAACCACTACCAACCTCTCGAGACGAGAGATAAGCTTCATAAACAAATATAAATTTATAATCAATTGAAAAATGCATTCATACATATAAATACATGTACATATTCATTGATTAAATTGCATGAACCATACCACCACTAAGTGAATCATCGGCATGGTCCATTGATGGAGTAGAGACCCTTCTCCTCTTAACTCCTAAAAAATAAAAATGAAACTTATTAACAACTAATTTAACTCACAAAGTTGATAAAAAATCAATTCCATATGTACACACATGTATGTATATGTATGGAGATTTAAGATTATATTTAAATACCATGAACATCCCTGGATCCATGATCCCCCTCTCTTGTAGAGATATGGGATTGTGTTGATCTTTGTCATTCATCCTCCATGATATATATATCTACAGTGGACATTTACAATTATTTTTTTTAATGACTAATTTAAAATAAATTCGAAATAAATATCAGAAAATTAATGTAATTTAGTGTACACAAATTATGTAAAACACAACTTTCAAAGCACTAATTGAACATGTGTGAAACTCAATTTAAGAAAAAAAAATTATAATAATGTTAAGTTCACTAAATTTCTCTTTACATGGTGGGAGCACACTTGGTACAAAATTGAAAAAAACACATTGTCATTAAAAAAGAAGTGAAACTCCATTTAAACAAAAATTTGTTGAAGTCCCCGCATTTTAATTTTATAAAAATGTGAAGTTCACCACTTGTTGCAAATGTGAATTTCACCAAGTTGCGCTTTACATGGTGTGGTGGGATCCCACTTGTTATATAATTGAAAAAATCACATGGTCATTAAAAAAGGATGCATTTATAATTACACAACACACACATATCCAAGATATGTTACGATCTCCATCAATAAATTTTGAAGGAGAGTGTCTCAACACTAATTTAGATTTGAGAATGAATCTTGATTTTTTGAAGAAGCGAATCTCAAAACTAATTCATCTTTGAGAGATGAATCTTGAGTTTTTGAAGAAGAGCGTCTAAAAAATAATTCATCTTTGAGAGATGAATCTTGCATTGGCATTGCCCCATATAATTCTAATTCATCTCTTAATTCATCTTTGACAGATGAATCTTGAATTGGCATTTCCCCATGCAATAGATCAACAGACATATTATTCACATTTGTACAATTTCTTATACTAAAAAATCGAAATTGGATAACAATATTGTTTGATATTCCATGCGGTTCTTTTAGCCTATCCTTCTTAACTTGGTACACAACATTCATCTGGTTGCACACAAGTTTAGAATTGGTGAAAACTACAATTCTATTTGATCCATACTCCATAGTTGTTCCCAAGCCTTCTATCAATCCAATATAATATGCCTCATTGTTTGTTTTCCTTCCCGGTATATTCATTTTCCTTTGGATGACTTCGCTAGTCGCAATATTGGAAAGCACATATGTAATCATTGCTTTCCCTGGATTTGGATAGCAAGAAACATCTATGCATAATTTCCATTTTTCAACCATATTTAATGGTTTTTTTATCCCTGAAAAAAAAAACAAATTCAATAAAAATATATATTAAATTGACATTTATTGCAAATGCATGGGAGAAATGACACATGTGCGTGAGATAAATGACATATGCATGGTTTATCTTAAGTTTGACGTAAAAATTTCATGGTAGAATTCACATCTAGAATTAATGGAAGGAAGCCTTTAGTTTGTGGGATAAATGAATTTTATGCACTTACTAAAATAACTAATTATGTCAAAAGTCACACCTTTATGAGTTTGTGGGAGAAATGAAATAGAAATGACACATGCCTTAAAGTTTGCCTAAAATTTTATGGGAGAAGGGAGAAATGACACATGTACAAGGTTTGCATTAGAGTGGTAGTGGTTTATGGATATGAAAATGAAAAACTTCTATTTAGATCTGTTACAGAGATTGACCGTAGGGGAATTTACTAGATATGTCACCTTTGAGAAAAGATGAGATCCAGAAGCTACCTGGCCCTTTATAGACTTTGCCTTTAGAACTTGTAGAAGTTAACACTCAACAGACAGTAAAATCCTATGGAAGTTCAAAACCCTATGAGAGTTCAGCCACTTTAGGCTCAATTTTTAGGCCTTAAAGTTTGAGAGAAATGAAATTTACATGGTTTGAAAAATTATTTTATGCACTTACAAAAAACATGCTTTAAAGTTAATGAGAGAAATCCAACATGACATGCATGTTTTAAAAACTTTGCCTAATAATTTATGGGAGAAATGACACGTGTACACAATTTTTCTTAAAGTGGTTGAGGTTTATGGATATTAAAATGAAGAACTTATATTTAGATCTTTTACATAGATTGACTGTAGGGGCATTTACTGGATATGTCACCTTTGAGAAAAGATGAGATACAAAGGCTACCTGGCCCTTTACAGACTCTGCCTTTAGAACTTGTAGAAGTTAACACTCAATAGACAGACAAAAATCCTATGGAAGTTCAAAATGCTATGAGAGTTCAGCCACTTTAGGTTCAATTTTTAGGCCTTAAAGCTTGAGAGAAATGACATTTATATGGGTTGCAAAATTATTTTATGCACTTACAAAAAACATGCTTTAAAGTTAATGGGAGAAAGCCAACATGACATGTATGCTTTAAAAAATTTTCCTAAGAATTTATGGGAGAAGTGACACATGTATACAATTTTCCTTAAAGTGGTTGAGGTTAATGGATATTAAAATGAATAACTTCTATTTAGATCTGTTATAGGGATTGGCTGTAGGGGAATTTACTAGATATGTCACCTTTGAGAAAATATGAGATCCAGAGGCTACCTGGCCCTTTACAAACTGTGCCTTTAGAACTTGTAGAAGTTAACACTCAATAGACAAACTAAAATCCTATGGAATTTCAAAATCTATGAGAGTTCAGCCACTTTAGGTTCAATTTTTAGGCCTTAAAGCTTGAGAGAAATGACATTTACATGGTTTGAAAAATTATTTTATGCAATTAAAAAAAGAATTCTTTAATGTTAATGGGAGAAAGCCAACAAGACATGTATGCTTTAAAAACTATGCCTAAGAATTTATGAGATAAATGACACATGTACACAGTTTGCCTTAAAGTGGTCGAGGTTAATGGATATTAAAATGAAGAACTTCCATTTTGATCTATTACAAAGATTGACTGTAGAGGCATTTAATGGATATGTCACCTTTGAGAAAATATGAGATCTAGAGGCTACTTGGCCCTTTACAGACTCTACCTTTAGAACTTGTAGAAGTTAACACTCAACAGAGAGACTAAAATCCTATGGAAGTTCAAAATTCTATGAGAGTTCAGCCACTTTAGGTTCAATTTTTAGGCCTTAAATCTTGAGAGAAATGACATTTACATGGTTTACAAAATTATTTTATGAACTTACAAAAAACATGCTTTAAAGTTAATGGGAGAAAGCCAACATGACATGTAGGCTTTAAAAACTTTGCCTAATAATTTATGGGAGAAATGACACATGTACATAGTTTTCCTTAAAGTGGTTGAGTTTTATGGATATTAAAATGAAGAACTTCTATTTAGATCTATTCCAGAGATTGACTATAGGGGAATTTACTAGGTATGTCACCTTTCATAAAATATGAGATCCAGAGGCTACCTGGCCCTTTACAGCCTCTGCCTATAGAACTTGTAGAAGTTAACACTACCTATCCCAATTATACCCTATGAAGTGTGTAGAGGACCCGTGGAATCACTCACACTACTTTACTTACAGACATAAGGGTGTATAAGAGTGTACTAAGTTCAAAAATATGGTCATATTATTGGATATATTTCCCAAGAGCCCAAATGTACTCCTTAAGTATATGTGGGGTCTATATAACCATCTACAAAAACAACTATGAAGTGTGTAGAGGACCCGTGGAATCACTCACACTACTTTACGTACAGACATAAGGGTGTATAAGAGTGTACTAAGTTCAAAAATATGGTCATATTATTGGATATCTTTCCCAAGAGCCCAAATGTCTCCTTAAGTATATGTGGGGTCTATATAACCATCTACAAAAACAAGTGATTCTTTCCAAGCTAAGGATAATGTATTCCATGTGTATACGCACATTATCTAGACACCATCTAGGCCAGAATAAATGGTACTTCAGTGGTTTGAAGAAAAAATAGCACCAAGAAGCTTTGAAGGAGGGGAATAAGAACTAGAAATAGAAGGATAAGAATAAAATAGCCACTACACATCCATGCAATGGCAGTAGAAATAATTCTAACCATTGCAACATTGATGGTCACATTAAGGAGAATTATTGCATGTTTGGTATGTCTTATATTCTTTATGTGAATACCCCCATGCACTATATATTTTTCTAAGCACAGTGGTTTGAATAAAATGGGCAGAAAGGACCCCCACTTTAGGGTTTCATATAGACGAAAAATTCCCCACACACAGGTGTTCAGGGGTAGTGCCCCAAAAAAACGTTTTTGGGAAAAAATGAGCATATTTTTGAGATATATAAGTCCAAAATGGAATAGTTGTTCGTGAGCAAATATCTGTGGATCACTATGGATATATCTGCTTCATTAAAAGGGATTTTTCTAGAAGGATGTCCACTAAGTTGGAAGGAAGGGAAAATATCACAATTATATACATTAATGCATGTGTTTTATATTTAATATTTTTCATTTTATTAAGAAAATATTTGAAACAATTAACTATATAAGGTTAAAACCTATGTTTTGTATCAAATCACTTTGGTTTCAATGGAAAATTTTTATGGCTAATGTGTTTTTCTCGAAATGTGATAGACCCCATTAAAATGGGAGATATATCGAAATGATTCCTCTGGTGAAATAAAATAGTTGAGTAGTTTAAAGATATAGATATATAAATTCAATGAGCATAGTTTTGAGATATATAAGTCCAAAATGGAATATTTGTTGGTGAAAAAATATCAGTGGATCACTATGAATATATCTTCTTCATGAAAAGGGATTTTTCTAGAAGGATGTCCACTAAGTTGGAAAGAAGGGAAAATATCACAATTATATGTTAATGTTCATGTGTTTTACATTGAATATTTTTAATTTTATTAAAAATCTATTTGAAACAATTAACTATATAAGGTTAAAACCTATGTTTTGTATCAAATTATTTTTGGTTTCAATGGGAAACTTTTATGGCTAATGTGTTTTTCTAGAAATGTGATAGACCCCATTAAAATGGGAGATATATCAAAATGATTCTGATGGTGTTATAAAATAGTTTCAAGTAGTTTAAAAATATAGATGCATAAATTCAATGAGCATAGTCTTGAGATATAAAAGTCCAAAATGGAAGATTTTTTTGTGAACAAATATCAGTGGATCACTATGGATATATCTACTTCATTAAAAGTGATTTTTCTAGAAGGATGTCTACTAAGTTGGAAAGAAGGGAAAATATCACAATTATATGTTAATGTGCATGTGTTTTACAATGAATATTTTCATTTTATTAAAAATCTATTTGAAACAATTAACTATATAAGGTTAAAACCTATGTTTTGTATCAAATTATTTTTGGTTTCAATGGGAAACTTGTATGGCTAATGTGTTTTTCTCGAAATGTGATTGACCCCCTTAAAATGGGAGATATATCAAAATGATTCCTATGGTGTAATAAAATAGTTTCAAGTAGTTTAAAAATATTGATGCATAAATTCAATGAGCATAGTTTTGAGATATAAATGTCCAAAATGGAAGAGTTGTTTATGAACAAATATCAGTCGATCACTATGGATATATCTGCTTCATTAAAAGGGATTTTTATAGAAGGATGTCCATTAAGTTGGAAAGAAGGGAAAATATCACAATTATATGTTAATGTGCATGTGTTTTACATTGAATATTTTTCATTTTATTAAAAATCTATTTGAAACAATTAACTATATAAGGTTAAAACGTATGTTTTGTATCAAATTAATTTTGGTTTCAATGGGAAACTTTAATGGCTAATGTGTTTTTCTCTAAATGTGATAGACCCCATTAAAATGGGAGATATATCGAAATGATTCCTATGGTGTAATAAAATAGTTTCTAGTAGTTTAAAAATATAGATGCATAAATTCAATGAGCATAGTTTTGAGATATAAAAGTCCAAAATGGAAGATTTGTTTATGAACAAATATCAGTGGATCACTATGGATATATCTGCTTCATTAAAAGGGATTTTTCTAGAAGGATGTCCACTAAATTTGGAAGAAGGGAAAGTATCACAATTATATGTTAATGCATGTGTTTTTCATTCAATATTTTTCATTTTAAATTAAGGATATATTTGAAACAATTACCTATATAAGGTTAATACCTATGTTTTGTATCAAATCACTTTTGGTTTCAATGGGAAACTTTTATGGCTAATGTTTTTTCTCTAAATGTGATATACCCCATTAAAATGGGAGATATATCGAAAGTATGTGTTTTTCTGGATATTTTGATGGGGCTTCACAACACTCCAGGTGTGGGTGTGGTGCTTGGCTCATGTTATCCCCGAGCTGCCACTATAAGATTTATTGGCACGAAGGATGTGGAACAAACATGAGGGGTGAAGTCCTGGCTCTATGGGGCTTGCTTTGGTTTGCCAATCAACTCTGTATCGAGAAAATTTGGGTTTACAGAGCTTCAAATGTACTGACTAATCACCTCAACAAGGGCATCACACTAAACCCGAGCGATCTACAATCATTTTTGGATCGCATCAACAACTTAAGGTCCAGTTTCACCTCCTTACATTTCAAACATATCTTTCGTGAAAAAATTTGCCAAGCGGACAGTTTATCTAAGAAGGTTCTACATGGAGTTTTTGGGGTTATGCAATACGAGCTCTCTGACTCAAATGGTATGGGAGCATATGGGATGGTAATTTTTAACTGAAGAGACATATGTTGTCATATATTACCATAGTTTTTGGAGTTTTTGGGCACTTAGAATCCGTTTTATGTTATATTTTTGCAAACTTTTTATCCCATGTTTACAAAGTCTTTTAATGAAATATCTGTAACTAGTAGGAACATAGTGACTCTTGGAAGCATCATGCAGACATATGCCTATGTACCTGGATTCCTCTGGGGAAGATGTCGATATGTTTTTCCACATAGTAAATAGTTTACTTGGTGTCTAGTTATATAATTTATGCAGTCAGAAGAAGTTTTGTAGGGAAGGCGGAATCTGATACTCTGTTTTTACAAGGATTTTATGACATTAAAAGTATAACTATTTGATCTGGTACATTTATATAAACCAGAGTATTTTTCAAAAAAAACCGAGGCACAGTTGACAATATATCAATGGATTTTTACTATATGGTAAAAAATAATAAGTTCTTCCACCAACCCTCAGTCACCAATAATGAATGACATATACTTTCAGCAACATCTTTAATAGTTCTTCATAGCCGAGAGGAGGGAGGAGACTCTTGGCTTACTTATTCTTACCTTGTGTTAATATTTACATTCATATATATACCAATATATACAAAGTTGGATTGGTAAATAAGGACCTTAAGCAGACTCAGGTAAGGCAAGATTAAGAATTCTAAATACTATGTGCATATATTTAAATATAGACTGTAGATGTAAATTGAATTTATATTGCAATTACACAATACAGGAAACTTAGATACATAAATTCACAGAAATTCACAGAGATACAGAAATTCGCTATAAACATTAAGCTATGTCATTACATTGAACTATAAACATAGATACAGAAATTCATAGAAATTCACATGCTTATGATACATACTTGGAAATTCGCAGAAATTTGCAGACGAACCCTGGCGATCCCTGAAGACATCATGGAAGATAACCAAATTCCCTGTGAACAAAAAAACTTAAATTAAAATCAAATTAAAAAAAAAAAACAAAATAATTACAAAAAATAAAAGAAACTTCAACTGCAAAATCAAACAAAATCAACAAAATTTACCTCAGCGTCGCGGTGCCATTGCAAATCAACAAAACTCCCCTCCTCATTATGGTGCGCAACATAAAAATAGGAGCAAGAAACAAACAAGACATAGACGCGCCAACAAAACCCCCTCCTCGTCGTGTTGTGCAACAGAAAAAAAGCAGCAAGCAATGAACAAGACACAGACACGGGAGACCAATGTGAACAAGAAACTTGTAAAAGTTTGTGGGTTGATATATTTATACAATGCGAGTTCGGTCGAACTATCTTAAAAGTTTTTCCGAACTAATAGTCCAGCCGAACATTTAGTTCGACCGAACTTTTGTTGTTGGTTTTCCCATCTCTGGCCAAAAATCTGTTTGCCATTGTTGTCAGTATGCCTTCAATGTAAATAGTAGAACGAGTTTGGCCAAACTAATTTCAAAAGTTCGGTCGAACTCTCAATAGTTTGGCCAAACTTTTACGAAATTTCGGCCGAACTATTGAGGAAAAAAAATTTCCGCCCCCGTTTCTCACAAAAGTGTTTCCCAACTTCACATTTTTACCCTATAACAATATTTACCAATATTACGTAAAGATGAGTCCTTTCAAAGAACTATATGGAAGTAAATTCCATACTCCCTTAAGCTAGAGTCATCTATAAGATATGTGGGTATTGGGACCTAAAGTGTTACAAGAATGGAATAGGTAGTGAAGAAAGTGAGGCAAAATTTGAAAGTTTCCCAAGATCGACAGGAAATTTATGTCGATCATAAGGGAACAAAAAAAAAATTTAAAGTAGGAAAACATGTGTATTTGAAAGTTAAATAAAGGAAAATTACTCAGAGGCTAGGAACTTGTGCTAAATTAGCACCAAATTTTTGTGGTGCTTTTGAAATTATGGCTAGAGTTGGGCCAATAGCTTATCAGCTAGCATTTCCCAAAAATATTGAAGCATATAATGTTTTTCATGTCTCCTTACTGAGAAAATAAACTCATTATTATTCTCATGTAATTTATTGGAATACGCTAGAACGAGAAGAAGAGTTACAAGTAGAACCACTTCAAATCTTATATCAGAGAGAAACCATGCTCCAAAATCAAGTCATTCCCTAAGTTAAAGTGCAATGGAATAAATTTACCCCAGAAGAGGCTACCTGGGAGATGGAGGATAAAACATGAGAAGCATTTCTAGCCTTTTTCCATGATAAAAATCCTATCACAAATTTGGGAAACTTATTGTTAATAAAATGAAATAAGTTACATGTAGTAGGTGAAGCGATCCAGCAAGCTAACCCTCAGTACAATCAAACATTTTTTAATTATTAAGTGAACTATATTAAGGAATTTACTAATACAAACTGAAGAAATGAAACGAATAAATGAAACCAGAATATTTTGAGGAAATCATGGCGAAGTCATGGCTATGATATCCGATTTGAAGATAAACGAAAGCCACACCTTTGAAAGTGCATACTAACTAGTCTATGTAATATACCAAAGGAAAAATGGGATTGGTAAACCCTTGCAGCCATACCCTATGTCTCGACTAGGGATACCATAAGAAACTGACAAAAAGGAAATACATAAAATAACCCTCACCTATAATCATGTCATTTGAATGTGAAGTCATTGTAACTTTCCCTAACCTCAGGAAACAAGAGGTCTATTATAGACAATTCAAAAGTTTAATAAATTTATGTTCATAAAATCACTAAGATACTTATGCACATACATGTTCATTGTTTGATTCATAGAGGCTTTGTAATTCACCTTTGGAACCTCATAGGAGGCAACAGAAAAAAAGGAATTTCAAACCCTTGAATCACAAAAATAACCAGCAAAAATCCATCATATAAATTCCCACAACACCGTAAACCTCCAAATGATACTATTAATTTAATTAGAGTGACAAAAATGGAGTGGGAAGAAATAAATTAGGGAAATAACTACAATAAAGTTTTTACATACCTGAGAAACCATATGAATGAGCTCTCCAAGGAAAACAAGACTCGTGGTTACTGGAACATGAAGGTCAACAAGGGTCAAAGGGCTAAAAGATTCAAACTAGGGCCTAAAGAAACCCTACGACATCAAAACCATCAAAGCGACGATCCTCTATAGTAACATAACGAAATTAAACTCCTACCAATAGTCATGAGGGAAATACAATTAAGGTTCCCATCTCATAATCACAATTATTGATGTTCAAGGAACAAATCACCACCATTAAAGAAAATCAGGACAATTTTGATGTGAATAACATGTGAACAAGGCCATGTGGATATTGATCCATAGGTCAGGTGGACTAGGAGTTTCATATAAAACATGAAGGGAAATACAATTAGTTCCACATGGGATACTAGGACTATGAAAAAACACATTCAAAATCCCAATGATATATTCCATTAAATCAAATATGAATGTGCTTGGATATTGAACTATAATACATAAGTTTCCTATGGTAGATAACTTAATAAGGATTGATGTTATTACATGAATCATGATTATGAAGCTTAGAGGAAACTTTTTCATTAATGATAACAATATAAATATGTATGAGGAATTTCCACGAGAGAAACAAGAAATAATTATAATGAAGAAAAGTAGGATAGGAACCAATTATAGTGAAGAAAAGGATTAAGGTTGAAAGAAGACCATTTTTAATATGTGGTCATTAATGCAAAGAAAACTTAGGAATTCCACCAATCGTAGCTACACACAACCTAACTAATCACTTAAGGTGATAACTTGAGTGGAACAATATTATTTGCCAAGCCAAAGATAAAAGGGAAAAAACAATTAATGAGGAAATTGGGTATGTTACAAGAACAATGATTTGTCATTGTCAAGGTTTAACAATGTTGAATAATATTAAGATTAAATAAGTTGAATATTATTATTATTATCTTTATTTTTATTATTATTAGTATGTCACTTAATATACCAAAAATAGTTGACCATTATTAAACTTGGTCAACCTTATGTTTACTCTAGTTAACAATACTTAACCTTGTTCACTCACAATGTAACTCGGCCATATTGACTTATGGTCAACCATGTTTGAAAAAAATTCAATCAACAACAACCCTTAGGAAAAAAACATAATTTCCTAAGTTTTCATCATTTCTTTTGATGTAACATTTTATTCCAAAGACCGTGAAGTGCTTTATTGAAGTTCTTCTTCCATACCATATTTCATAGGGAGTTGTGTTGTTGTTTACTTTAATATGTCTCTTATTAAGTATGTTTACTATTATTTTAACTACTTATCTCGAAAAATTATTTGACACTTTTGACTCATCAAGAATCTCTCTATCCATTCCTTGAAAAATCATGTTTAACCTCCAAACCACACCAATCTCCTGAGATTTTTCTATTGAAAAGTTTCTCTTATTCACATTTCTCTCACAAAAAGCATTAAATTCATCAAAAATAATTTCTCCTCATCTATCTGATCTTAAGAATTTAATATTCATGTCCATTTAATTCTCAATTTGTGCTTTGAAGGTTTTGAACTAATAAAAGGCATCATAGTTCTCTTTTAGTAAACCAACCCATGTCATTCTAATACCATCATCGATTATGAGCATGATGTATTCTTCACCTCATGTAGATTGAGTTATTATGGGTCCACAAAGATTTATATTAATGAGTTAATGGTCTTGTCATTGAATTCTCGTTTTCCTTGAATTGAACTCATGTTTCTTTTCGAAATTGACATGACTTGCAAATAATATTATTTTTCTTTGAGATCTTAGCCATATCTTATTCAACAATTTTTTTTCCTAACTTAATAAGTTGATCGAAGCTAAGATGACCTAGTCTCTTGTGCCATAACCAACTCATCCATTTTTCCCATATAACAAATCTCTTTGCCTCCTTCCAATACATATAGATTATTTCAGGTTCTAATTCCCTCATAATTATTTTACTTGAATCTTCATTCTTTATTTCACAACCATATAAATGAAATATGAAATCATATCCTTGGTCACACTTTTGGATAACACTTAAGAGATTATGTTTAAGACCATCCAGATAAAATGCATTATGAGCTTTGGTCTCTCCCTTGTCCAAAACAATTATCCCATTTTGCATTATTATTATTGGTGCATTATTACCAAAAGTAACACTACCTCCTCTATCTTCATTCAAAGATAGAAACTTCCTCTTGTCTCCTTTGATGTGCTTTGAACAACCACTATAAATTTGTCTTTCACCAACGCATATATAGCTATTTCTCCTTTGGATAAGGGGATATCAATGTTTATTTGTACTTTGAAGAGTGTTTCACCTCCAAAAATTTTTCTTCTTGAAGATGCCTAAGCCGCCATTGGTAGTTGTCAAAGGATGTACGAAAATTTTTCTATCATTTCATTCCTCTATCACATGAGGGCTTCCTTGAGAAACAACTTGATTGGATATCTTGCTCCGTCATTTCTTTTTTCTTTATTTATTGAAAGTCGATTAGGTTCCATGTGAAACTAGGTCAAGAACCATATTTTTGTACATTGACCTCATTGAGGACATACACTGAGATACAATAAGGAGCATACTTCTTTAATACTACTTATCTAGGTTTTACAAGAAATGAGTTGAGATGCAAGAATGTAAATGGAACACACCCAAAGAAATGTGACAAAGTTTTCAATGATATGGAAAAAACATAATATTCTATTAAAAAATGAAATAATAAAATATTGGCTAGAATATTTTTAGGTATATCTAAACAAAGAGAGATAGCATGAATTCATGAAAACTATTACAAGAGTATGAAAGAATGGCCTTTTAACATAAAGAAAGAACTCTAACAATTCAAAAACCTAGCCCTAAGAGATGAAATCCGAAAATATTTGTGAACCTCGAGGCAGTTACCTTCAGAGATGAAATTCGAAAATATTTGTGAGCCTCTAGGTGGTTACCTTAAGAAATGAAATCCAAAAATATTTGTGAGCCTCTAGATGGTTAGTTGGTTTATCAACTATCTGGAGGTGTGACTTTTGTATACAATATCAATTTGGAATGCACAATATCTCATTTGAAAAAACTATATGAAAACAACAACTCTTAACTGTGGCTACTATATGAAAACAAGAAGTCTTGACTATGGCTACTATATGAAGACTACAATTCTTGATTACTACTATATGAGACAACCTTAAATGTTTGGAACCCACCAATCATAAAAAAAAAACAACTAAAAAAAAATTTGGAACCCACAAATCATTTAAAAAAACAACAACAACTAAAAAATAAATAAAATGAAAGAGATAGATAGCTAACCATACTTACTTAAATCAAACTAACAAAAAATAAATAAAAATATATCATACAAACTAAAATAGTTAAACTCTTAAATCAAAATTTATGTGAAAAAAATATACCATAAAAACTATAATGGTTAAACCCTTCAAAATTTACGATAAAAGAAAAATCTATTAATACAAAGTTAAGATAATTTCACTTAAAATACAATACTATAGTGAACCTTCACTACCTTAACTATAGTGAACCCTGACCACAATTTCCTAATTTAGGATAGCCTAGCACGGACCAATAAAACTAAGTGCAAGAGGCATACTCTCGGGAAAGCGCAATTTACAGTTCACCTTCACTCATGACATTCTATGAAAAAATTCAATGTATGCACATTAATCATGCTGCTATCGCCTACCATATTTTCCTTTTCCTCCTGCTGCGAAATCACACATCCCATGTGTTTCTGAGACTGAATCATACGATATCTCCGACCATATATTCTTTTTTCTCCGATCTTGAAAGTGTGTTTCACGTCCGCTTGCAATGTTACAAGAATCATTGTGTCATTCCTGATTTAATTAGGAGGTAAACATTACGCATGAACCTTGAGGTTGCTTGGTCCGTGACATTTTAAGGTGAATGATTTTCAGACCCAGCCGTTAAGATTGAAATTTTTGGTCAGCGTTAGGTCTTATCGATCCCTGCATTGAATTGACCATGTGTATCACCCGTCTCCGCTATCAATATTCATAGAGATATATTTCTATTAATGTTACCTGTCTCAGCTATCAATATTCTTAGAGCTATATTTCTATTAATGCACAAGACAGTATGGCAGCAATGGCTAAACCTGTGAAACTGGAAAATGAAGATGGAAACTATCCTTCTCCTGCAACTCACACGGTTGAATTGGTTGTTGAGCGTAGATGCAGTGTTCGTTCAATCTGGATTATGTCTGTCTTACTGCAAAACGGATTTTGATAAATAAATCCGTTAAAATCCGTTACTGAAATTTAATAAATCCGTTAAATTTTGAAGTTGCATTCTGTATAGATAAAATTGTCACCACATGAATATCCTCATCCGTTAACACTCTGGCCATGTGCTCGGGTTACGATAATGTTGATTAATTATATATTTCACTTGGTCGGTTACATAGAGCATTTGTCGTTTGTCAAATATGAAACGAAATGTAATGATATGGACGTACATGGTCAAATCTCGTTTTGTATACTGACGCTACTTTCCTGGTTGGATGGGTTTCTCTGGCGTTGTGGGTCATTGTGTTCAAATAAATTTCATGCCTCTTTCCTTCATATAATGGCTTGATTTGGCATTATAGTCGTAAATTTCATGTCACTTTTCTTCATTGAATTGCATCATTTGGCATTACGGTCACGAGAACCAAATATAATTTGCAGTGTTTTTCCTAATTTCAACTTGAAAGTAATCAGTAACTATTTGAAGTCTTATTCTAATTTCAAGTTAAAAGGTATATTGTGGTGAGGTTCCTTAGTAAATTCAATTAAAGAAATATATATGTGTGTAACGAATTTTTTTTCCCGTAATAATTATTTTTGGAAAAACATTTTAGAATAAGTAAAAAAAATTAAATTTTTTATATAAAAATTTAATAATTTCTTAAATTTTAATTTCTTAAATGAAAAAAAATACTGATAATTTTTAATGACTTAAGGTAGATGTAGTGGATATAATTGGTATGGTTTGGATGTTGTCATAACTTTATGTCTTATTCTAATTTAAGTTAAAAGGTATATTGTGGTGAGGTTTTATGGTAAATTCAATTAAAGAAATATATATTTGTGTAATGATTTTTTTCTGTAATAATTATTTTTTGAAATTTTTTTAGAATTAAGTAGTAAATTATTATTTTTTTTTTAATAAAAATTTAATAATTTTTAGAATTTAATTAAAAAAATTACTGATAATTTTTAATGATTTAAGGTAGATGTAGTGGATATAATTGGTATGGTTTGGATCTTATCATAACTTTATTTGTATAGTGCAAATCATCTATTTTTTTCCTCTTCATTTATGATTTACTTTAATGTACTATAGTCGTCATACTTTTTCTGGTTCCATTATGTTAAGTTTTACCTAAGAATAGAAACTACATATTTTCATATCTATATTATGGGAGTAATTGTTGATAAAATTACCATTCCCATATAACCAAGAAAACATACCATATGATATAAGCTTATTTCCTAATTACTATTAAGCCCCTCAACTTCCTTCTTACTTAGGGAATCTGATTTAATGTTATGTCACCCATATACATTGTATAGTTCTTAACTTATATTAAGTGGTAGATTATCTCTTGTTTTTCATGGTACAGTTAGGCTTGCATATACATACATTTCTTTTTCCATCCATTATAAAAAATTATTATCCTTGTTGGTGCCACAGGGGCTTGACTGGGAGAGCAATACCATACCATGTGGGTTCATATTGGGGGATATATATTGAGGAAAAAGAGACATAATATATTGGGGGATATATAGGGGGTAAAGGGGTTTTATATTGACAGGTATAAAAAATGGAGCTCAAAGTTAATGAAAAAATATAAATGCGTATAAAAATATAAATGAAAAAATGGATACCTACAATATCTAGTGAAAGTAGAGGTTTTTAAATTGGAAAGGTGTTTTCGGTACATATTGGTAGGGGATTAAATAATGTGATTTTTAGAGGTATTTTATAATATGTAGTCAAATTCGGGGTATTGTCTAGTATGCCATGAATGCATGCAATATGACATAGGTTCATTGAGTGAAGCCCCCGTGGTTGCTGCATTGTACCCACACAAGGTTCTCAGCATATCTCCCATGGTATTTCAAACTTGACTGTAGATATTAGTGATGATTTCATGCTAATTTCCATTTCTATGACTTGTATTCCACTCACGACATCAACGTGGAATCCGTTATGTCTATATCATTTAAGCCAAATTAATTTCATGCTTAAATGGGTACATCTCCATGCGCTAGATTAAAGTGTATGATGTTGTTCGGATTGGGTTCACGTTCTGAGAGCTGACCGATTACTGCCCATTGGATTCCCTCGAACTGAACACCATACCATCCAACTCCACGCGTCCTTGTTCATGTGACAATCCTTCTCCCTCCTACAGTGATCATAGTGTATGTGTGTTGTACTACGGGTTAGTTGTAGTACAACTTGGCGGATGAGCCGGATTACCCCATTGAAATCCAACGGTGAGTGCATGGGGGTTTAAAACCATATTGCCTTCGCCAACATTTTCTCGCTCATTCTGTCTATAGGATGGTAAAATGTATCAAGCTTTTGTTCTGTAACCACTCCCGGTATCATCTTTCCATAAAAATCCTTCTACCACTTCATAACACTTGGATACACTCGTGACAGTGAATCGGGCCTAGAGGTAAGCTACGAAACTAGCCTATATTATCTATGTTTTTTCTTTTCTTCTCTTCTTCCCTAACTTATGTATATGTTCTTTTTTTTGTTTTTCATTTCACTCTTATCTTGATTAATACCTTATTTTTCTACCCATGTTTCATTGGGGAAATGGTAACGAGGTAATAGTGCACGGATTTAATCATGCAATTCATCAAGTTTAGTTTAATTCCAAAATTCCCCCTCCCCCCTTTTTTATGTCTGGGTTTTCCTTTCTTTTCCAAAATTTTGTTCTCTAGTACCGAGTATTAAACGAATTATCGAAACAAAGGATTTCTTGGCTCTTCACCCAAAAAGGAGGATTATTGTCATATTTTTTCATTTTCTTCCTTGTTCAATAGAGAAAATTTAACCATTATTTTCTCCTTTGTTTCCTATAGGTATAGAGGTTCTAGTTCCCAACCTATGAGGTATCTTTTGTCCATACCAACTTTAGGGTTTCAATTATCTTTTCATGTTTCTAATTAGTTATTTTTTTCTTTTCTATCTTTATTCGGTGCCTTTATCGGTTACAAAAAATATATTTTCTTTATAACTTCTATTACTAGCATGTAAAAGGGAACAAAGTGAAAGGACGAAAATAGATTAATAATAATTTTCCTATCTAAACTAAGAATAATACTTGGAATATCCAACTAGGAATTTGATAGCCTTCATTAATGAGAAATCCAAATGATAAAAAATAAATAAATATATTTGAATAGTAAGGAAGAACATATATAGTCCCAAGGTTATGGATTGACACAATATATATATTAATAATAATCAAATAAGAAAAATAATGGTAACATTCATATAGTTGCTCCCAGGACTTCGCCCAAACTTAAAGAGTATCCATTTAATAACAAGAAGTAAATGGGGTTTTGAATGGTTGCATATAAATCCTATATTATATTACAACAAGCTATCATGATGAAAATAAACCTTGGTTAGGTTTGGGAAATCAATTTCCTTCACTGTCAAAACCCTAACTTAGGGTTAATGAGATGATTTGTGGTAGAAATCTAACATGTAAGCATCACGATGCCACAAGTCAGAACTTTGGAAAATTTGGTAAGGTAAATCCTTCATATTGAATGCATTAATGTTGAAACAATACTTTCATTCCACATAGTCATTACAAATTAGACACTAGTGTGAAAACCCTTCATGATAAAAATCCTATAAGAAATTTGGGGAAAATTTTGTTAAGAAAATGAAATAAGTTACCTATTATAGGTGAAGCGATCCAACAAGATAAACCTGGTACAATCATACATTTTTCATTCATTAACTGGACTATATTAAATAATGCACTAATACAAACTGAAGAAATGAAACCAGAAACTTGCCAAGAAATCATGGCGGCGTTGTGAGTATAACATCCCATTTGAAGGGACACTAAAGCCATGCCTTTAAATGTGCATACTAAGTAGTATATGAATATATCAAAGGAAAAAGGGGAGCGGTAAAGTCGTGCAGCCATACCCTATGTCTTGAATATGGATACTAGAATAAATTGACAAAAACGAAATACATAAAATAACCCTCTCCTATAATCATGCAGTTTGAATGTGAGGTTGTTGTAACATTCCCTACCCTCAGAAAATGAGAGGTCTATAATATAAAATTCAAAAGGTTGTGATATTTATGTTCATAAAAATGCTTGTGTACATACGTATTCATTATTTGAGTCACAGAGGCTTTGTAATTCACCTTTGGAACCTCATAGGAGGCGATAGAAAAAAAGGGAGGTTAAAACCCTTGACTGAAAAAAATGACTAGAAAAAATCCATCATACAAAATTCCCATGACACCCTAAACCTATAAATCAGGCCATTAATTTAAGTAGAGTGACAAAAATGGAGTGGGAAGAAATGAATTAGGGAAATAACTACAATAAAATTTTAGATAACCGAGCAACCATACGAACAAGATCTCAATGGAAGATAAGACCCATGGTTAATGGAACCTGAAGGTTAGCAAGGGCCAAAGGGCAAAAATATTCAAACTAGGGCCTGAAGAAACCTTACAACATCAAAATCGTCATAGCGACACTCCTCTATATTCACATAACCAAATGAAATTCGTACCAATAGTCATGCGGGAAATACAATTAGGGTTCCAATCACATAATCTCAATCCTTGATGCTCAAAGAAAAAATCTTTTCCATTAAAACAAATCAGTACAATTTTCATGTGAATAACATGTGAACAAGGCCTCATGGATAATGATCCATATGCCACGTGGACTAGGCCTTTCATATCAAACATGAAGGGAAATACAAATAGTCCCAGATGGGATCAAACAACTATGAAAAACCACATTCGAAAACCCCAAGTCATATTCCATTTAATCAAATATGAATGTGCCTGGATATTGGACTATAATACATAAGTTGCATATGGTGGATGACTTAACAGGTTTTGATGTTATTACATGAATCATTATTATGAAGCTGAGAGGTACATTTTTGGACTATAATACATAAGTTGCATGTGGTGGATGACTTAATAGGTATTGATGTTATTACATGAATCATTATTACGAAGATGAGAGGTACCTTTTTCATTAATGACAACATTATAAATATGTATGAGGAATTTCCATGAGAGAAAGAGGAAATAATTATAACGAAGAAAAAGGAGAAACCATTTATAATGAAGAAAATGATTAAGGTTGAAAGAAGACCATTTTTAATATGTCGTTATAAATCCAAAGAAAACGTAGTAATTCCGCCAATCATAGCTATAAACAATCTATGTAGTCAATTAGGTGATAATTTGACTAGAGCAATATTATTGGTTAAGCCAAAGATAAAAGGGACAAAAAAATTAATGAGGAAATTGGGGATGCTACAAGAACGTTGATTTTTCATTGTCAAAGGTTTAACAATGTTGAATAATATTAATATTAAATAACTTGACTATTATTATTATTATTATTATTATGTCATTTTATATATTATTAATATTTGACCATTATTAAACTTGGTCAAGCCTATGTTTACCATAGTTAACAATACTTAATCTTATTCACTCACAATGTAAATTGACCATATTGAATTATAGTCAACTATGGTTGACAAAAGTGAATCAATGAAAACCCTTAGGAAAATCAACAAAATTGAGTAAGTTTTCATCATTTATTTTCATCTAACATTTACTTCCAAATATAGTGAAGTTCTTTATTGAAGTTTGTCTTTACCATATTTCATAGGGAGTCTTGTTGTTATTTACTTTAATATGAGATTTATTAAGGATGTTTACTACTATTTGAATTACTTTTCCCCAAAAAGTATTTGACACTTTTGACTCATCAAGCATTGATCTAGGCATTCCTTGAACAATCATGTTTAACCTCCAAACCATACCATTCTCTTGAGGATTTTTTTCTATTGAAAATTTAGTCTTAATCAAAATTCTTTCACAAAAAGCATTGAATTCATCGAACATAAGTTATCCTCCTCTATCTGATCTTAAGAATTCAACATTTACGCCCATTTCATTCTTAATATGTGCTTTGAAGGTTTTTAACTAATCAAAGGATTCATATTTCTCTTTTATTAAACCAACCCATGTCATCCTAATATTATCATCCATTATGATTATGAAGTATCTTTCACCTCAAGGAGATTGAGTTATTATGGGTCTGCAGAGATCTATATTAATGAGTTCTAAAGGTATTATCATTGAATGATCCTTTTCCTTAATTTATGTAGTGTTTCTTTTCGAAATTGACATGACTTGCAAATAATATTATTTGGCTTTGAGATCTTAGTCATATCTTTTTCAACATTCTTTTTTCCTAACTTGACAAGTTCATTGAATCTAATACAACCTAGTCTCTCATTCATTTTTCCCATATAACAACTCTCTTTACCTCCATCCAATACATATACATTGCTTGAGGTTCTAATTTCCTTCATAAGTTTTTTACTTAAATCTCCATTCTTTACTTCACATCCATATGAATGATTTATGACAACATATCCTTGGTTACACATTTCGATAACACTTAATATATTATGTTTAAGACCATGCACATACAATACATTATGAGCTTTGGTCTCTCCCTTGTCCAAAACAACTGTCCCTTTCCGCATTATTAATGTTTTTGCATTGTTACAAAAAATAACACTACCTCCTCTATCTTCATTCAAAGAAACAAACTTTCTTTTCTCTCTTGTCATGTGGTTTGAACAACCACTATCAATGTGTCTTTCACCAAAGCATCTATATCTATTTCTCCTTTGGATAAGGGGATATCAAATTTTATTCGTACTTTGAAGGGTATTTCACCTCCAAAATTATTGCTTATTCAATATTCTTAGGCTACCATTGGTAGTTTTCAAAGGTAGTAGGAAAAATCGTCTAACATCTCATTCCTCTATCACATTAGTGCTTCCTTAAGAAGCCACGTGATTGGATCTCTTTCTCTGTCATTTCTATTTTCTTTCACTATTGAAAGTCGATTAGGTTCCAAGTGAAACTAGCTCGAGAACCATATTTTTTTACCTTTACCTCATTAAGGACATACACTAAGAAATAATAAGGAGCATATTACTCTTTGATACTGCTTATCTTGGTCTTACAAAAAATGAAATGAAATTTAAGAATGTAAATGGAACACATACACATAAATGTAACAAAGATTTCAATAATTTGGTAAAAAAGCAATATTATATTAATAAATGAAATAATAGAATATTGTAGAACACAAATTGGCTACAATGGTGGTAGGTATATCTAAAAGAGAGAGATAGAGGCTATATGCATTCCTAAAAACTATTACTAGAGTATGAAAGAATGGTCTTTTAACATAATGAAAGAACACTAATAGTTGAAAAACCTAACCCTAAGAGATAAAATCTAAAAAGATTTGTGAGCCTGGAGGTGGTTACGTTAAGAGATGAAATCCAAAAAGATTTGTGAGCCTAGATGTGGTTAGTTAGTACATCAACTATCTCGAGGTGTGACTTTTTCATACAATACCAATTTCGAATGCACAATTGCTGGTTTAAAAGAACTATATAAAGACTACAACTATTGAGTGCTATACGAAGGCTACACTCTTAACTGCTATTTGAAAACTACAACTCTTGATTGCAGAAAAGATATGTCATGGCAATCCATGATCCCAGAACCAAAAACCATCATTTAGAACCTTGAAAAAAGCATAAGTGTTTGGAACCCAAAATTCATAAAAAGAAAAAGACCGCTGAAACCATAAAAAATTATTAATACAATGAAAGAGATATATGGCTAACCATACTCACCTAAATCAAATTGAAAAAAAAAATATATCATACAAACTAAAATAGTTAAACTCTTCAAAATTTATGTGAAAATAAAATACACCATAAAAACTAAAATGGTTAAAGCCTTGAAAATTTAAGAGAAAAGGAATCAATTAATATAAAGTTAGAACAATTTAATTTAAAAGCAATACTATAGTGAACCTTCACTGCCGTAACTATAGTGAACCCTAACCACAATTTGCTGATTTAGTATAGCCTGGCAGGGACCAATAACACGAAGTACAAGAGGAATAGTCCAACGAAAGCGCAATTTACAGTTTACTTTCACTGATGACATTCTATGAAAAAATTCAAATTACGCGCACTAATCATGCCGCTATCGCCTACCATATTTTACTTTTCCTGCTACCGCGAAATCACACATCCCATGTGTTTCCAAGACTGAATCATATGATATCTCCGATCATATATTCCTTTTTCTCCGATCTTGAAAGTGATTTTCACGTCTATTTGCAATGTTACAAGAACTGTCAGGTCATTCCTGATTTAAGTTGGCTGTAAACATTACGCATGAACCTTCGGGTTGCTGGCTCCCTAACATTTTAAGGTGAATCGTTTTCAGACCCCGTCGTTATCAGCGTCAGGTCTTATAGGTCCATGCATTGAATTGACCATGGGTATCACCAGTCTCCGCTATCAATATTTCTAGAGTTATAGTTCTGTTAATACATACACGGGGCAGTATATACCATTCCTGGGTAGTATAGAAATTGCAGTAATAACAAAACCTGTATAGTTCTATTAGTACATACACGGGGCAATATATACCATTTCGGGGCAGTATAGCAATTGCAGTAACAACAAAACCTATATAGTTCTATTAATACATACACGGGGCAGTATATACCATTCTGGGGCAATATAGCAATTGCAGCCCCGACAAAACTTGTAAATTTAATGCACGGGGCAGTATATGCCACTCCAAAACAATATAGCAATGGCAGCAATAGCGAAACCTGTGAAACTGGAAAATGAAGATGGAAACTATCGTCCTCCTGCAACTCATGCGGTTGAATTGGTCGTTGAGCGTAGATCCAGAATGTTTGTTCAATCTGGTTTATGTCCGTTGGACTGCAAAACGGATTTCAATAAATCTGTTAAAATCCGTTACTGAAATTTTGAAGTTGTCACCACATGAATATCCTATCTGTTAACGCTCTATCCATGTACTCGGGTTACGATAATGTTGATTAATTATATATTTCACTTGCGTCGGTTACATAGAGCATTTGTAGTTTGTCAAAGACAGAAATGAAATGTTATGATATTGCTGTACATGGTCTAACCTCGTTTGCTATACTGACACTACTTACTTTCCTAGTTGGAACTGTTACTCGCGCATTGTGGGTCATCGTATTCAAATAATTCACATGCCACTTTTCTTCGTAGGATGGCTTGATTTGGCATTATATTCCTAAATTCCATGCCACTTCTCTTCGTAGGATGGCTTCATTTGGAATTATTCCTTTATGTTAAGTTTAATCTAACCTAATTCAAGAATAGAAACTACATATTTTAGTATTTATATTATAGGAGTAATTGCTTATAAAATTACCATCACCATATAACCATTACTTAACCTAATTCAAGAATAGAAACGGCATATTTTCATATCTTTATTATGGGAGTAATTGTTTATAAAATTACCATCCCCATATAACCAAGAAAACATATTATATGATATCCACTTATGTCCTAATTAATATGAAACCTCTTCTCCTTCCTTCTTACTTAGGGAATTTGGTTTAATGTTATGTCACCCATACACAGTGTATAGTTCTTTAGTTATATTAAGTGCTAGATTATCTCTAGTTTTTCATGGTACATTTGGGCTTGCATATACATACATTTTGTTTTCCATCCATTATAAAAAATTTATTACCCTTGTTGGTGAGCTCTACCCACACAAGGTTCTCAGCATATCTCCCGTAGTTTCTCAAACTCGATTGTAAATATTAGTGATGATTTCATGTTCATTCCCATTTCTATGACTTGTATTCCACTCATGATATCCACGTGGAATCCATTATGTCTATATCATTTAATCCAAATTAAATCCATGGTTAAATGGCTACATCTCCATGTGCTAGATTAAAGTGTATGATGGTGTTCAGATTTGGTTCACGTTCTGAGAGTTAACCGATTACTACCCAGTGGGCTCCCTCAAATTGCACACACCAGACCATCCAGATCCACACATCCTTATTCACGTGAGTATCCTTCTCCCTCCTACAGTTTTCACAATGTACGCGTGTTGTACTACTATTTGGTTGTAGTGCAACTTGGCAGGTGACCTAGATTACCCCATTCAAATCCAATAGTGAGTGCGTGGGGGTTTGAAACCCTATTTCCTTCCCTAGCATTTTCCCACTCATTTTGTCTGTAGGATGGTGAAGTGTATCAGGCTTCTATTCTGTAATCGCTCCTGATATCAACTTGCCAGAAAACTCCTTCTGCCACTTCGTAACACTTGGTCACACCCATGACAACGAACCAGGCCTGGAGGTAAGCTACGTAACTAGCCTATATTATCCTTGTTTTTTTCTTTTCTTCTGTTCTTCCTTAGCTTATGTATATGTTCTTTTATTTTTCATGTCACTCTTATCCCGATTATTACCTTATTTTTCTACCCATCTTTCATAGAGGAAATGTTGACGGCATAATAGTGCATGGATTCCATCGTGCAATTCACCAAGTTTAGGTTAATTCCAACCCCCTGCCCTCCCCCTTTTACGTATGTGTTTTCCTTTCTTTTCCAAAATGTTGTTCTCGAGTACTGAGTTTTAATAGAATCACCTAAACAAAGGATTTATTGCTGCTCTCACCAAAAAGGGTATGGTGGCTTTAAATTGTGGAAGTTTCAATGTGCTTTAGGTAATTATGCTCTTATTTGCATATTTTTTCATTTTCATCCTTTTTCAATAGAGAAATTTAACCATTATTTTCTCCTTTGTTGCCTATAGGTAGAGAGGTTGCATTTCCCAACCTATGAGGTATCTTTTGTCCATCCCAACTTCGGGTTTCAATTTTCCTTTTATAGTGCCAATTAGTTATTCTTCTCTTTTCTGTCCTTATTCGATGTCCTTATGGGTTACAAAAAATATATTTCCTTTATAACTGCTATTACTAGCATGTAAAAGAGAACAAAGTGAAATGGAGAAAACAGATAAATAAGAATGTTCCTATCTAAACTAAGAATAATACTCGGGATATCCAACTAGGAATTTGATAGCCTACATCAAGCAGTAATCCAAATGATCATAAATAAATAAATATATTTCAACAGTAAGGAAACACATATATAGTCCCAAGGCTATGGATTAAGTTTGAAAGAACGCCATTTTTAATATGTGGTTATAAATCCAAAGAAAACTTAGGAATTCCACCAATCATTAATAATATTGAATAATATTAATATTAAATGAGTTGACGATTATTATGATTATTATTATTATGGGATTTAATATATTATTAATATTTGACCATTATTAAACTTGTTCAACCCTATGTTTACCATAATTAACAATACTTATCCTTGTTCACTCACAATGTAAATCGACCATATTGAATTATATTCAACCATGGTTGAAAAAGTCATTCAACGACAACCCCTAGGAAAATCAACAAAATTTCCTAAGTTTTCATCATTTATTTTCATGTAACATTTGCTTCCAAAGACCGTGAAGTTCTTTATTGAAGTTCATCTTCCATACCATATTTCATTGGGAGTCTTGTTGTTATTTACTTTAATATGAGCCTCATTAAAGATGTTTACTACTATTTGAATTAATTCTCCCCAAAAATTACTTGACACTTTTGAATCATCAAACATTGATGTAGACATTCCTTGAACAATCATGCTTTACCTCTGACCCACACCGTTCTCCTCGGATTTTTTTTCTATTGAAAATTTTCTCTTAATCACATTTCTTTCACAAAAAACATTGAATTCATTGAACATAAGTTCTCCTCCTCTATCCAATAGTAAAAATTCAACATTTATGTCCATTTCATTCTTAATATGTGCTTTTAAGGTTTTGAACTAATAAAAGGATTCATATTTCTCTTTTAGTAAAGCGACCCATGTCATTCTAATATTATCATCAATTATAAGCATGAAGTATATTTCACCTCAGGGAGATTGAGTTATTATGGGTCCAGAGAGATCTATATTAATGAGTTATAAAGGTCTTATCGTTGAAAGATCCTTTGCCTTGAATTGAACTCATGTTTCTTTTTTAAATTGACATGACTTGCAAATAATATTATTTGTCTTTGATATCTTAGTCATATCTTATTCAACCTTCTTTTTTTCTAACTTGACAAGTTGATTGTAGCTAATATAACCTAGTCTCTTCTGTAATAACGAACTCATTAACTTTTCCCTTATAACAACTCTCTTTACCTTTGTCCAATACATATAAATTGTTTGAGGTTCTAATTCCCTTCGTAATTTTTTTACTTAAATCTCCTTTCTTTATTTCACATCCATATGAATGAAATATGACATCATATCCTTGGTCACACATGTGGGTAACACTTAAGAGATTATGTTTAAGACCATCCACATACAATACATTATGAGCTTTGGTTTCTCCCTGGTCCAAAACAACTGTCCCTTTCCACATTATTCATGTTGGTGCATTATTACCAAAACTAACACTACTTCCTCTATCTTCATTCAAAGAAACAAACTTTCTCTTGTCTCTTGTCAAGTGGTTTGCACAACCACTAGAAATGTGTCTTTCACCAAAGCATCTATATCGATTTATCCTTTGGATAAGGGGATATCAAAGTTTATTCGTACTTAGAAGAGTGTTTCACCTCCAAAATTATCGCTTCTTGAAGATGCCTAGGCTGCCATTGGCAGTTGTCAAAGGAAGTGGAGAAATCGTCTATCATTTCATTCCTCTATCACATTAGTGCTTCCTTAAGAAAAAACTTGATTGGATCTCTTGCTCTGTCATTTCTTTTTTCTTTCGCTATTGAAAGTCGATTAGGTTCCAAGTGAAACTAGCTCGAGAACCATATTTTCTTACCTTTACCTCATTGAGGACATACACTAAGAAACAATAAGGAGCATACTGCTTTGATACTGCTTATCTTGGTTGTACAAAAAATTAAATGAGATACAAGAATGTAAATGGAACAAACACACAGAAATGTAACAAAAATATCATTAATATGGTAAAAACCCAATATTGTATTAACAAATGAAATAATAGAATACTGTAGAACATAAATTGGCTATATTGGTGGTAGGTATATCTAAAAGAGCGAGATAGAGGCTATATGCATTCCTAAAAACTATTACAAGAGTATGCAAGAATCGTCTTTTAACATAAGGAAAGAACTCTAATATTTCAAAAACCTAACCCTAAGAGATGAAATCCAAAAAGATTTGTGAGCCTAGAGGTGGTTACCTTAAGAGATGAAATCCAAAAAGAGTTGTGAGCTTGGAGGTGGTTAGTCCTACATCAAATATCCTGGGGTGTGACTTTTACATACAATATCAATTTAGAATGCACAATTACTAGTTTGAAAGAACTATATAAAAACTACAACCTCTTAATTGTGGCTACTATATAAAGACTACAAGTCTTGACTACATGTAGGATATGTCATTGGAATCCATGATCCCAAAACCAAAAATGATTATTTAGAATCTTGTAACAAGCATAAATGTTTGCAACCCAAAAATCATAAAAAAAATACAATACTAAAACAATAAAAAATTATTAATACAATCCAATAGATAAATGGCTAACCATACTCCCCTAAATCAAATTGAAAAAAAAACATGTCATACAAACTAAAATAGTTAAACTCTTACTCCAAAATTTATGAGAAAAGAAAATATACAATAAAAACTTAAATGGTTAACCGTTAAAGCCTTCAAAATTTAAGAGAAAAGAAAAATAAATTAATATAAAGTTGAAACAATTTAATTTGAAAAATACTATAGTGAACCTTCACTACCATAACTATAATGAACCCTAACCACAATTTGCTGATTCAGGATAGCCTCGCAGGGACCAGTAACAGTAAGTAGAAGAGGAATAGTCCAGCGAAAGCGCAATATACAGTTTACTTTCACTGATGACGTTCTATGAAAAAATTCAAAGTATGCACACTAATCCTCCTGCTACCGCCTACCATATTTTCCTTTTCCTCCTGCCGCGAAATCGCACATCCCATGTGTTTCCAAGACTCAATAATACGATATCTCTGACCATATATTCTTTTTTTCTCCAATCTTGAAAGTGCGTTTCACGTCTACTTGCAACGTTGCCAGGATTGTCGGGTCATTCCTAATTTAAGAGGTAACCTTGGGGTTTCTTGCTCCCTGACATTTTAAGGTGAATGGTTTTCAGACCCAGTCGTTCAGATTGAAATGGTTGGTCAGGGTCAGGTGTTATCGGTCCATGCATTGAATTGACCATGCGTATCACTAGTCTCTGTTATCAATATTTATTAATGCATGGGATAGTATATTTATGCATGGGACAGTATATGCTACTCCTGCAAGGCAGTATATCAATGGCAAAATCTGTGAAACTAGAAAATGAAGATGGAAACTATCCTCCTCCTGCAACTCACGTGCAACTCATGTGGTTGAATTGGTTGAAATTTTGAAGTTGAATGCTGTATAGGTAAAATTGTCACCACATGAATAACCTATCCGTTAACACTCGGGTTACGATAATGTTGATTAATTATATATTTCACGTGCGTCGGTTACATAGAGCATTTGTCGTTTGTCAAAGATGAAAACAAAATGTAATGATATGGCCGGACATGGTCAAAATCTCGTTTTGTATACTGACGCTACTTACTTTCCTGGTTGGATCGATTACTCTGGCTTTGTGGGTCATCGTAATCAAATAAATTTCATGCTACTTTTCTTCGTAGGATGGCTTGATTTGGCATTATATTCCTAAATTCCATGTCACTTTTCTTCATTGGATGGCTTCATTTGGCATTATGGTCACCGGAATCAGATACAATTTGAAGTGTTTGTCCTAGTTTCAACTTGAAAGCAATCAAATACTATTTGAATTCTCATTCTGATTTCAACTTGAAAGGTATATTGTGAATCAGATACAATTTGAAGTGTTTGTCCTAGTTTCAACTTGAAAGTAATCAAATACTATTTGAATTCTCATTCTGATTTCAACTTGAAAGGTATATTGTGGTGCGGTTCCTTAGAAAATTCAATTAACGAAATATATATTTCTGTAATGTTTTTTTTTCCATAATAATATTTTTTGAAAAAACATTTAAGAAATCAAGTAATTATGGAGTTGTTTTTAGTGTTATTATTTAAACTTTTTGGTGCAGGAATTTTGATATATTTCTGTAATGTTCTTTTTCTCATAATAATATTTTATTTAAAAAATATTTAAGAAATCAAGTAATAAATTATGGAGTTGTTTTTAGTGTAATTTTTTAGATTTTTTGAGGTGAAATTTTGATTTATGTTATTTAAATTGGTTTTTTGAGTGGAACTTCTATTATGTAGAGGTTATCCATCAAACTTGTGGTTCAATAAATACTCCTCCATAAAATCTCACTAAAAACACGTTAAATTATTAATTTTATATAAAAATTTAATAACTTATTAGTATTTTAATTTCTTAAAAGTTAAAAATAGCTTTGAATGATTTAAGGTCGATATAATTGCTATGGTTTGGATTTATATATAAATGATGCTACTTTGTTGAATTTGGAGTACAAAACAAAAATAAATAAGGAGCAATGATTTAATGAATACATATATGTTATTAATTCACTATTTTGTGCAATTTTTTATTTAAATGTGTACAATTTAAAAAGTGTGTATTATTAAAAAAACGCTATTATATTTAAAAAAAATATTTATGATTTAAAAATATATATATATATTTTTACTTTGATATATTTCAAATTAAATATAAAAAATTTATTTTAAAAATGGAATAAGAAAATAATTCATTATGTTGTGGTATCGAGAGTTTTAGGAATAATTGTTTCGACAATAGTTTGGGTTAAAATTTGGGTAGCCTATGCTTCTCCTCTACATAGGTTTGGTTGAAGTAGCTATTAATTAATGATGTAGCTTTTGAGCACATTCACATAATATTGTGTTTTTACTACAAGCATTGTCAATTACTTGAAACATACTATATATGACCCCAAAGTGGATGTCAAGTAAATTTAGATTTTAAGCTTAAGTATATACTTCAACACCTATAGTTCAGTAATACATTGGAGTAATTTGGGTCCAAGGTTAAATATTTTAGTTGCTACCATGACATCAAGAATATATTCAATTATCCAAAAGCTCGACATACTAATAGCTTATGACTTAGCAGGAGTTAATACATCACCAAAGAAATGGGGCACCTATTCTGCAAGCTTTATTATAATGGTCATGTTACCTCAAAATCTAGTGGGTCTTGTGAGGTTAGCTCACAAGACAAGAGCTAGACCAAGGGACAAGAATGAGGTGTGGTCCATCATCACCATAACCATTAACTCATGCTCTTCTGTGGAATTTAACCACTAAGGAGGCTTCCCTTTAGTAGATTATCTATAGGATTTTTCAAGTACAAGGGATAAGGTGAAAAAATAGGCCAAAGGCACACAACTCTACTTAGGGACAAGGCATGGCAAGTAAAATAGGGCAATTAACATCCTCCAAAATGCGTAATTAGGGCATAATGTAGCCTAGGGATTAAGAAATAGCAAGCGAAAAGGATCATACTAAGGTCACAAGGCAAAGAAAAGGCTTCCAATCAATGTATATCATCAAACTATGGAACAATTAGCCTTTAATAAGCTCCAAGTTGAATCCTAGGACAAACTAAGGCCTTTATAGTGAAAAAATTACATAATGAAAAATATTTTATCCTAATATAGATGGATTAGCCACTAAAAAGGGCTGGTTTTGAGGAAATCACCTCTCCTTTAGGTATTGAATCCTTCCAAATTCCAACAACTTCAAACCTAGTTGAAATTTATGCCTTAGCCCTAGCTAGTGACTTATCCTTGAGGGGCCAAACATCATATTTAAGGAGAGAAAATGATATTTAGGTGAAGTTTCATAGATGACCAACAAATTGACAAATACTACTTCCTAGTGCTTGGGTGATGGAGTCCATGAGAGTGTAAGAACTGTTAGATCCTGGCCAAGAGTGAGGGAATAATGAAACCATAGGCTTCAAAATGCTAGCTATCACTTTTGTGAGGGAGAAAAATCAATTGGGAGAGCTAGTTTAAATATTCACCAATGGGATTTCAATTCACATTCTATATGTCATTAATGCATGCAATATTATCATCTAGAATCCACATAATGATTTTCAACAACAACTAGTAGAATATAAACCCTAGATAATTAACCAGTCCATGCATTAGACACAAAAAGTAAATATTTATCAAATCTAACATATTCTTGCAAGATAGAATGCATGAAAAAGCCTTTATTACTCCAAAATGAAACCTCCAAGACTAAAGAAATAGCTCCAAATAGAAAAACACGCCATATAATAACATCTCCACAAGATACAAGAAGGTTGCAATTCTCTAAGAGGGTCAAAAAATAATCGTAAGTGATGATAATGAAATGAAGTGTGCCTATACTCTATTTATATGATTATTAGGACTAATAATTATGCCTATAAAGCCCCTAAAACAAGTTTGATGCTAAAATTTACTTTAGCTACAAGCCAACCTAGTAGATTTACAAAAATAGGCCTGAATGTTCCCACATGTGTGAGTCGTATCCTCTAAAAAGATGACATCATCTAATGTAGGTGCTCAAAATGTCATTTACAAGGGTGATGAGGTGTGCAAGAAGGTGTAGATTCTTGTAAAGTCCATGTTTTAACGCTCTGACTTCAAATTAACCTTAGTACCTCTTGTGGGGTCCCAAGATCCATATTTGGTGCCAAGAAGTGGTCCTTATGGGTCTCCATTTGTTAAACATGCTTCATCCTGTGCAAAGTTAGGGATTCTTCTAATGCAACTAGCCCTCCATTGCCTCTCATTATGAGAATTTCCCCATCTTCACTCTAAATAAAATCATGCCCATCAAGTTGTGTCAGGGTCATCCTTAAGGCATGCTAGGTCCAACTATGACATCCTGAAGAATCCTTAAATTTTGGTCAAATTCAACCAATGTCTTGGTTCTTGGAGTTGTTATGGAACATGTATTATATAATAGTGTTTTTGGGAGGCTCCTACTCTCAATGATTCACTTGTATAGGGAAATATATATATTTGAAGGGATTGGGTATGTATAGAGTGGGCTCCCAAGCCTGGTCTACTGAACCACCTAACAAGAACAACACAGATTCTAGTGAAAGAAACTAGTCATTAGGGACTAAATAGATCAATAATGAATCTAAGTGAGCTAAAGTTGATATCTAAGGGAAATATAATACTTCAAATAGGAATATGTTTCCAAAATCAAGACCAAAATCCTGCAACGGTGTTTTCTCCCTAAGTAGGGGTGGCTAAAGGTCAACCCTATTAGTGCTTCCAACCACTAAGGGGAAGTAAAAATTCCCTGGTTCACAATTCAATTGATAGGTTTTAATGAATAATAATGTGGTAATGGATGGAAAAGTGCTTCATAGACAAGTGTCATGGTCAAAGGGGCTAGTTGATGGGGGCATCCAAATCCAAAGTGTATAGATGCAAGGAGAGAGCATTCCTGGATGCATGAGTTACCAACTAACCCTTGAGTTTTTCACCTATTTTTTGCACCTATTACTTCTTCTTGATTATTCCTTGTATTACAACTTATTGCTCAAGGGTTAACACTTTCTTTTTATGATGTAGTAGTTATATTACCCCTTTAAGGTGAGTCATTTTATCTCTCATCAAGGTTGGGACATGCAAGGGTTCCTTCCTTTGATTTAATGGAGAAACATGTGCTTAAGAACTAGGTGATGGCCATATGAGTTCTCAAAATTATGCCCAGAAATGAAAGTTGTCGGAATGGTGTGGAAACTAAATGATCGTCTAAATCTCCTCGTTCTGAAACTAACGCAACTCGTTTCATGTAAAACCGACACCGTATTCTCCCAAAAACACGTTCTATCCACTTTTTCAAACATGAATTTTATTTATTTTAAATCAAGGAAAACCGAGTCAGCAGTCTGCACATCTGAGTGGGCATGCCTACGTGGTAGGGTGACTATGCAGTTTGACTTGGTTAATGGTTTTCCTCTGGCATATGGTATTTTTCCAAGTGGCACATTTTTGTTGGCTTGAAATTGCGAAGTTTGATTGGGTTTCATGATGGCTAGTCACAGGTTGCCACTTGGCCTAGCCATGGCCCACCACGTGGAAACTTGAGGGCCACTAAAATTTATATGGGAGGCCGAGCAGAGGCACCGGGGGTCGAACCCGTGACCTTCCCAAACAAAGGAAAAGTCTTACCAATACACCATCACGTTGATTCTTATTAAACTATGGTAGCCAATGGATATTATGGTGTGTCTATTATGAAAATGGGGGTGGGGGATGGGGTCTAGCCCTAACCTTGTTCACCACCTGTGGGCGAGACTATGGACATGAGGCTAGCCCCGTGTCCCCAACAAAACTGCTACTACAAACTGTAATCGTGACTTAGATATTCCATGTGCCCGGGGAAGCGAATATTGTAGTTTATCGTAACCACTGGAGCTGGAACCAATAGCACTTATACTACCTGAGCATGTGACCACCTCCAACACCAAGGTTTGATGGCTGCTAATATATTGAGAGAGGGTAGGAGTTAAGAACCCGAACCCCGGTCTCACGCAGCTCCATGTGGCCACAAAATTGAGAGTTAATGCCTTGGTGGCTAAATTATCGCTCCGAAAATTTTGCCTGGAGTTTGGTGGAATTCGAGCTCAATTAGCTCAATTTCGGCCGAATTTGTAGGATTGTGCCGGATTTTGGGGAAAATGTGGAGCAAATAGTGCATAAACTTTGGGAAGTTATAACTAAGTTAGTTTTTGGCCAAATTCGATGGAGAAAGAGGCTACATAGGAATTTTTGGGTATTTTGGAGAGGATGTAATAGGTTTCAAAGTTATTTGAGCATTGTAAACATATGTAATTACACTTTTGAGCATAATAGAAGAGGGAAAGCCATTGGAAGTTGGACCAAGGAGAATTAGCCCAGGTGGGGTGAACTCCTTCATCATGTGTTATTGTGTTACTATTTATAGTGATGTTCGGTTTTTTTTATGATAATTTTCTCATAAAATTCACATAAAAACTCATGTTAAACTTGAAATTAACCTCATAATCCTCAAGCTCTTTGTTTATATTCTGAATTGGATCTTAGCACGGAAAAAACTAATATTCTCATTCATATCAAGTTGGTATCAGAGAAATAGGTTTACTCATGCAAGGATGATTTAATTTTTTTGCAAGTGTTTAAATGCTTACAAGGTTGAAGCTCAAGAGAGGAGAAGGAAAGCTTGTGGGTGCAGGTTCTCTAGTTGGATCAAGGAGAAGGAGGGCATAGTTCCACAATCTCCACCACAAGATTAAACTCCAATTGCAATAGAATATTCAGTAAGCATGTCTCATGAAGCAGGAAATGATAACATGTCAGAGGATGAGAAGGATTTTAGGAAGGCTTTCTTTGACATTATAGATATGGTGAAGGTCTTCTATGAACATAGGAACACAAGGTTGCACGGCGAAAGCTCCAAGCCTCGAAGAGGATAGGGTTCTCCATGGAAATGGTGATAAGCCACCATCTACTCCACCATCATACTCAACACCATATTCACCTTTAATCTGAATGGAGTATTAGTGAATGCTAGGCTAAGTACCTATTTCAAATTTTAAACATGATTGATTCTTATGTGCATATATTTGAACTAAACAACAGGTTACTTCAATGGTTTCTTTTAAGTGTCTTTCAAAGTGTAATTCTATGAACAAATTGTAAAGCATGAAATCAAAAAACCGTTGAAAATAAATGTCCATCAAACAACAAGACAAAAGCCATTGATGAAGGAGTTCACCCCTCCTGGGCTACATCTCCTAGTTTGTCAACATGAATAGACCACTCTTGTATTCGGTGTCAAAAGTACATATCAGTTTTATTCCAATAAAATGTGGCTATTACCCCTTCAAGGTAATTTTCTTTTGCAAATAACTCTCATAATATGGACAACACAACATATCTCCTATAGAGATGACATTATTTCACCGGTGAGAGCTAGAAGCCCCTCACATAAACCTTTCAATTCCACACCGAAGAATACAATAAACAACTTCATGAATAATGAACTCAAACTAGAGCTAAAACATGCTGGTCACAACTACTGCAAAACATTTTCTGGAATTGGGAAAACCCATACAAGGTCTCCTCCATGCTCAACAACTTCCAAAACTACTTCAAACATCTGATTGATCCATACACCTTACTTTTCAAGCCTGCAATATGAACCTAAAGATGTTCTCAAATCAGTAAACAGAGATTACCAATGGATTCATAGCATCCAAAAACCCCTAAGTAGCCTATTCTCTCTCTTCAATTGGTCTTCAGGTGAAGCATATATGGCCTCCTCTTTTGGTGGCCCTAGGCATCTTTAATCTTCAAGTTGGAAAAATCCCTTCCTAAAGTGCTCCTCTACCTATGAAAAATGCACCAATGAGTCAGGAATACTTTAAAATGGCTACCTAGCCCCTTCCTATGCTCCATTTGGTTGAAAAATTCCCAAGTTATAACTTCTTCTACTTTCTCTTAGGAAAACTCCGCTAAAACTGGAGCAACTCCAGTTAACTCCGCCAGAAATGGAGATCCTGCCGAAACTGGCAGACTCCTCCAACTTAAACTGGATGGATAAACTCACATTAATTAGATAATAATGGTGGTTAACTATGTCTTAGTAACGTTTAGAGCGCTAACTCCGCCATTAGGGATAGGCCTCTGCCGTGGTCCTGAGCCGAGGGTCTCGTGGTAAGGGGTTGGCTGCTATTTTCTTCTGAAAGAAAATATTTGAAATTGCATATAGAATTTCTAACCTTATTCTTATAATAACTAATGTTGTGGTCTATTGGTATGGAAGTTGCGTGTTGTGGGAGAGGTCGCGGGGTTGACCCCTACCTTCGTCCATCCTCCCATATGAAAATTTATTCAACCATACAATGTCATTTTGACCTTTGGGAGGGGCATGTGGTGGCCTCCAGGGTAGCCACATGTCATCAGCTGATTGGTCCAACCAAAACCCAATCAAATTGCAAAAAATCACCAACCTCATTAACCAATCCCAAAATGACTCTTTTCAGCTCCTCATTCAACTGGAGAAAAAGTCAACTTGACCAAAATTGACCTTGCACAATCAGTTTCCACGTCAGTAGTTAAGAATTCTGACTCGGCATCTGATTGCCTCTTCTTCTTTTTTAAATTTACATGTTTGTCAAAGCAGACAGAATTTGTTTCTAGGAGAATACGTCAACCATTTTTGTGAAACTAAGTGTGTCACAATCAGGATAACGAGCATTACGCGGTCGTTCAGGTTTTGAGGGATTCTGAGAACTTTTATTTTTGAGCTTAATTTTGAGCTCTTGATCATATCTCCCCACTAAAAGTCTTTTGGTCTCCAAAAATTCATTTTCACCTGTTTAGAAATTGAAGGTATAGTTCCTCCATTCTTCTAAACTCGACCCAATTGAAGTTTGAAGTGCCCTGATGGCTCTTTTTCATGTTGAACTTGAATTATAACTTGGCCAACGCATTCAAGTTGGTTGTTTTTCTCAACTTGTCCATGTCACTATGACCATGCATAACAACATCCTCTCCAATAAGAATTCAATGGTGTTTATCTGCAAAAATCCTTACTAAGGATAAAATCCAAAAGAATTTGACATAAACAAATACAAGCTGCACATAACAAATACTTGTAGAAATTGAGTGTTGGGCACATTTCCACATACAAAATATTTTGTGACTACTCATACAACAATTTTCAAAAATTCTTTCTGACATAATCAAAGAGAAATGCATTTTACAACATGGAGAAACTTGACACCAAAATTTTCCATTTCAATTGACTAACAACCAAGCTAAACTAGCACAAACATGCTAAAGAAACAATTGTTACATGTAAGTGATTTATTCATGAATTATCAATTTAAAAATTACCATTATGGGGATATGGAACTAGTGCAAACAAAGACTTACAAAATTCAGCTGGACAAATAGTCTGAACAATTCTTACCCAACATGGTAACTAAACCCTCTATTTGACCATTTTCTTCTTTTGAAGTTGCTTCATGGATGGTCGCATCTTGCACCACTTTTTCTTTTGTCGCTTCCTCTTCTGGTGCTTGCATGACTTGCTTTCCCTTACTATAATGAAGTTGTGGAAACAATTTCCAACACTTTTAAACCCAATGCCCATTGATATTGCAGTGATTGAAAATTTTCCTTTGAGCTCTTCTTAGCTCAGATGCCTTTTTCTTCGATTGATTTTTCCTCTTCTTGTTCTCAATCTCAAGAGAAATAAACATCTTCTTAATGATTTATTTTCTTTTGTCACACTCATCTACACAATGGTTATAAGAAATGAAAAAAGTGCATGGAGACATTCTCCTCAACATGTCACTCAAATCAGCAGGTTGCTTTCCTTTAGGAGAAGCATTTGGATGAACAAGATGAGTATACATTTTCTTGGCATCCTTGGGCTTATGCTTCCTAGATGATGAACTTGCATGACAAGAAGAACTTAAATCAGTTTATTCTTCAACTTTTTCATCTCTCTGTGTAGATATCTTCAAGTCTCTCTTGTATTTGGAGAACTAAGGGGGTACTAGTTCCAGATGAAAATTCCAACACCTTTCCTTCTCATGTCCTCTTTTGTGACATAAGGTACACGATACACAATTGCTGTCATCAGAAGATCATTCTTCTGGTGCAACATAGCCCAAGCCTTCATACTTAGGTTTATATTTTAACTTTATTGGGTTCTTGATGCCTTGTTGATTCACTTTAAGACCTAAGCCTTCCTTGTAACCCATATTTTCCAAGAGCTTGGACCCAATTCCTCTATTGTGTCTTTCAAAGGCTGCAAAAGAATTTACATTAACATATGCATGTAAATAAGGAGCATATGCATGCTCACCATTTGTCTCATCTCTTGATTGAGGCACAAAGATGGTTTCATGCTCCTTTCTGATTCTGAAGGTGTCCTCTTCGACTCTTTTTTTATCTTCATTCAGCTCCTTAACATGAGGTGTTGATTGAACTTCATCCTCCACATCATGTGGATGAAGTGCACAAGTATGTCCATCTTCCATCTTGGAAGGACATTCTACATTAGCATTTTGCATCAAATTTGTAGAAAAAAATGAACTTTGTGGAGAATATGGTGGTTTATCACCATTATTTTACCTTATTCCTTTTTTGGAGAACCTTCTCCTCTTGAAGATCTAGAGCCTTCACCTTTCAGTTGTGAGTTCCTCTCTTCATAGAGGACCTTAACCATCTCTGATATGTCCCAAAAATACCTTTTTAAGCTTTCATATTTTGTCAGTATTATAGGCTCCCCTCCTTGAGACATGCTTACTAAAGCCTCAAGAATATTTAGAGGTGGAACTTGAGGTGGAACTTGTGTCAAATTTGGCCTCCTTCTCCTTATTCCAACATGGGAATCTACACCAACAAGTTTTCCTTCTCCTCTCTAGAGCTTTAACCTTGAAAGAATTTTCACCCTGCAAATAGTCAAACCCTCTTTGCACAAGAAACACAAGCTAACAATAAACATGTAGCTCTGATACCAACTTGATCTGAATGGAGGAGTATTAGTAAATGTTATGTTAAGTACCTCTTTCAGATTTTAAAAATTCTTGATTCTTATGTGCATATATTTGAACTAAACAACAGGTTACTTCAATGGTTTCTTTTAAGTGCCTTTCAAAGTGTAATTCCATGAAAAAATTGTAAAGCATGAAATCATCAAACAGTTGAAAATAAATGTGCATCAAACAACAAGAAAAAATCCATTGACGAAGGAGTTCACGCCTCTCGGGCTACATTTCCTAGTATGTCAACATGACTAGAACACTCTTGTATTCAGTGTCAAACGTACATATCATATTGTCACCAATAACATGTGGATATTCCCCCTTCAAGGTAATGTTCTTCTGCAAATAACTCTCACAATATCAACAACACAACATATCTCCTACAGAGGTGCAATTCTTTCACCGGTGAGAGCTAGAAGCCCCTCACATACACTCTTCAATTCCACACTGAAGAATACAATAAAAAATTCATAAATAAGTAAGTCAAACCTGAGATGAAACATGTTGGTCACAACTGCTACAAAATTTTTTGTGGAATTGGGAAAACCACAACAAGGTCTCCTACATGTTCAACAGCTTCCAAAACTGTTTCAAACATTTGACTAATCTATACACCTTACTTGTAAAACCTGCAATATGACCCTTAAGATGTTCTCAAATCAATAAACAGAGGTTACAATGGATTCATAACATCCAAAACCCCTAAGTAGCCTCTTCTAGCTCTTCAATTCGTCTTCACGTGAAGAAGATATGGCCTCCTCTTATGGTGGCCCTAGGTATCTTTAATCTTCAAGCTAGAAAAATCCCTTCTAGAAATGCTCCTCTGCCTGTGAAGCCTACACCAATGAGTCAAGAATTCTTGAAAATGGCTACCCAACCTCTTCTTGTTCTCTATTTGGTCAAAAAATTCCCAAGTTATTGTTGGGTATGTGCGATAGCCTCCCTTGTACGTTGTGTTGGGTGCAACATCAGGGGGGTCACAAGGGGGGCGATAGCCCCCCCTGTCAGGGTCTGGGGCAGTGCCTCAAAATTTTTTTTTTGGTCCTTATTTTCTGATGGGCAGATCCACCCATGGTTTTGTGCATGGGTTTGCACATGGTTTTCGAGTACGATGGTTTTCAGCCCCTGGTATTTTGTAGATCTGGTCAATGGAACTACAGTTATGTTCTAATACAGGGTTAATGGATTAGGGTTTATGTATGCTTCGGCATGTATATATATGCGTTGTAACACTAAAAGGAATATAATGGAAAATCAAGCTGGTCGTCCCGATTTGGGATCCAGGGCAAAATCTCTCTGTTTATCTATTTTATGTTTTATGCTCTTGCTATTTTTTATTTTCTCTTTTAAGATTCGTTTGTAGATAATTTCTGTACAGGGTTAAAACCTACATTTGGTATCAAAGCAGTTGCGGCTTCAAGGGGATGCCTTTGCTGTTGAGGGGTTTTTTTCTTGAGCCTGAGGTAGACCCTGTTCAGTGGGAGATCCGTGGGATCAATTCTTGCGGTGAAAGAAGATGGCGAATAGCGGGAAGATAAAGATCGAGAAATTTAATGGTCAGAGTTTTGAGTTGTGGAAGCTCAATATGGAGGATCTTCTGTTGGATAAAGAGTAGTGGATCGCGGTAGATTTGGGTACTAAACCAACGATAATGTCAGATGAAGACTAAAAGAATCTGCATCGGAAGGCAAAGAGAACATTACGATTGTGTGTCTCAGATTTAGTATTGTTGAATGTATCTGGGGAAGCTATGGCAAAGACCTTGTGGGACAAGCTAGGGACTTTGTACCAATCTAAGTCTCTGGCGAATAAATTGTTCCTATGGAAAAAGTTGTATAACCTGAGGATGAAGGATGGAGACTCGGTGACAGAGCATTTGAACGCCTTCAATACTATGGTAAGTCAGCTGTCATCTATTGATATTAAAATCTCAAATGAAGATAAGTGCATCAGTTTGTTGTGTTCTCTATCAGACTCGTGGAAAAATCTGGTTATTGAAATAGGTAGCAATACAACTACCTTGAATTTTGATGACATTGTCTCAACCTTGCTGTCGGAGGAAATGAGATGGAGAAATATGGAGGGTCAAAATGGAGTTGCCTTATCTGTACGAGGAAGGTCCCAGAACATAAACAAGAATAAGTTTTGGAGTGGGAGATTTAAATCTAGAGGGAGATCTAAATCTCCTAGAAGGTTTGTAAAGGTGTGCTGGAAATGTGGAAAGGAAGGGAACTACAAAAAGGACTGCAGATCTAAAGCTCCTAAGAAAGGAAAGGGATGTGATGATGCTCCATTTTCAGAGGCAAAAACCACATCGGATGAAGGTGGGGATGTGTATTTGGCTTCTTCTGCAAATACACATGTAGATCATGAGTCATGGTTGATTGACTCGGGCGCATCCTTTCACTTCACTCCCCATAGGGAGTGGTTCTGTGAGTATGAGAAATATGATGGTGGTGATGTCTTCTTAGTTGATGATAGGAAGGCCAGAATCGTCGAACGTGGAAAATTCAAGCAGAAGCTGCAAGGTGGAAGGATTAGAACACTTCCTGGTGTTCTGCACATTCCTACATTGGCTAGAAATCTGATTTCTGTAGAAATATGGATGATGCAGGTGTAAAAATAGTGTTCGAGAAAGATACCTGTAAGATGGTTTGGGGAGAACTGGTACTAATGCAAGGAGTTCCTATTGGATCTCTGTACAAGCTTCAGGGCAACACTGTTATTGCTGGGTGCAAAATTTTTTTGGTTCTCGAAAGTGGAGTGGAAAGCCTAGCAGTCTCTAGACAAAATACCATGCAATGGCATCAAAGGCTTGACATATTGGAGAGAAGGGCTTTCAGATACTGCATGGAAATGGTATGGTAGAAGGTATGTCTAATATCTCTTTGGATTTAAATTTCTATGAACATTGTGTATTTGGGAAGCAGAATCGGGTGAGTTTTCCTTCTGATGCTAAGAGGGTTAACAAGATATTAGAGCTTGTGCACAGTGATGTGTTTGGACCTGTGTCGGTTCCATCACTGGGTAATTCTATGTACTATGTTTCATTCATAGATTACTTCTCAAGGAATACGTGGATATATTTCTTGAGGAAGAAATTTGAAGTCTTTGACAGATTTAAAGAATTTAAGGCTTTGGTGGAAAACTAGACAGAGAAGAAGATAAAGGTGTTGAGGACAGATAATGGTGGGGAGTTCTGCAAGAAGGAATTTGAATAGTTCCGTAAGAAGTGTGGTATAGCACAGCATAATACTGCTCCATACACACCTTAGCAAAACAGAGTTGCAGAAAGAATGAATAGAACGCTGATGGAAAATGCAAGAAGCATGCTTAGTGGTACCGAGTTAGGACAAGAATTCTGGGCAGAGGAAGTGGAGACTGCATGTTACTTGGTTAACAGATCACCTTCATCAGTGTTGAAGGATAAGACTCCACATGAGGTATGGACTGGTAAGAAACCCTCTCTTTCACATCTGAGGGTAAATGGATGTGATGCATATGTACATGTTCCAAAGGAGAAAAGGACCAAGTTGGATAATAAATCTGAAAGGTGAATCTTTATTGGGTATAAGGATGGTTTAAAGGGTTACAGGCTTTAGAACCCAGAAATAAGGAAGGTTGTGTACAGCCAAGATGTGGTGTTTAGAGAGGTGAAAGACGTTGTTAAACATGAAGTCCTACCAAAGGAACCTAAGAAGATAAAGTTTGAGCTAAAGGAGGATGAATTAGACTCTACAACAGAAGAAGACTCAGAAGAGGAAGATCCACAAACTCCAGCTCTGAGAAGATCAGCTCGGGAAAGAAGAAAACTAGAAAGGTATAGTCCATCTGCGTTTTGTTCAAATCTTTCTGTAATTATAACTGATGATGATCCCAGAACTGTCAGGGAGGCAGTAGATTCAGAGGATGGAAAGCTCTGGAAGGAGGCCATGGTTGATGAAATGGCATCCTTGCATAAAAATGAGGCATGGGACCTGGTGGAGTTGCCGGCTGGAAGGAAGCCCATCGGGAGCAAATGGGTGTTTAAGAAGAAAATGAATGTAGAAGGAAAGATGGAGAAATACAAAGCTCGATTGGTAGCAAAAGGTTATTCTGAGGTGCAGGGAATTGATTTTGGTGATATTTTTTTCTCCTGTTGCCAAATTTACTTCTATTAGATTACTTTTATCTGTTGCTGCTGCATTTTATTTTGAGGTAGAACAGATGGATGTGAAGACATCATTTCTTCACGGGGATCTGGAAGAGGAGATCTACATGAAACAACCTGAAGGCTTTATGGTGAAGGGGAAGAAATAACTAGTATGCGGGTTAAAGAAGTCTCTGTACGGGTTAAAACGGTCACCAAAGATGTGGTATCAGAAATTTGATACCTACATATGGGGACTTGGCTTCACCAAAAGCAAGGAGGATCACTATGTTTATTTTAAATTAATTGGTGATCGTGTTATTTATTTGGTCTTGTATGTGGATGATATGTTGTTGATTGGAAATGGAAATGAAAAAGAAATTATCCAAGATTTTAAGACCCAACTCTTCTCCAAATTTGACATGAAGGATCTTGGTGCTACAAACTTTATTTTGGGCATGGAAATTAAGAGAGATTGGGCAAAAAGGAAGCTCTGGTTAAACCAGAGGAAGTATGTCGAGACTATATTGCAGAGGTTTAATATGCAGGATAGTAAACCGGTGAATGTTCTGATTCTTGTAGGTATAAAGATGTCTATTGAACAGTGTCCCAAGGCACAAGAAGAAGAGGAGGATATGTCTTGTGTTACATATGAAAGTGTAGTGGGTAGCATGATGTATGCAATGGTCTGTACTAGACCAAACATTGCACATGCAGTGGGAGTATTGAGCAGGTTTATGTCAAACCCATGGAAGGAGCATTGGACAACAGTGAAGCGAGTTTTCAGATATTTACGTCGCACTAGTGATTATGGCTTGTGCTACCGGGGAAGACTGGGATTGGAAATAATGTTGGACATTCGTGGTTTTTTTGATGCAGACTGGGCTAGAGATCTGGACCAAAGAAGATCTACAAGTGGGTATGTGTTTAGCCTATTTGGAGGTGCAGTCAGTTGGATGAGTAAAAGACAGTCCATAGTGGCTCTTTCAACTACAGAGGCAGAACACATGGCAGCCACTCATGCAAGCAAGGAAGCAGTTTGGTTGGAAATATTGTGTTAAAGTATGGGGTTGGTGCAGTGAGCTATAAGGATAGAATGTTATAGCCAAAGTGAAATTTTCTTGGCTAAGAACCATGCTTATAATTCAAAGAAAAAGCACATTGATGTTGAATATCACTTTGTGAGATATATGGTTGAAGCTAAAAGGGTGTTGCTGGTAAAGGTGGACACTTTGAATAATGTTCCAGATGCATTGAAAAAGTTTGTGAGCACTCAAAAGTTCTCTTGGTGTAGAGAAACAATGGGTGTTGCAAAGATGGGCTAATGACTCAGCTCTCCTGTGGAAAGAAAACAACAAGCGAGAGAATGTTGGGTATGTGTTATATTCTTTCCACGACTAATCACGTGTGGGGGGGTCATAGGCGGAACGGTAGCCCCTCCTGTCGGGGTCCGGGGCAGCGCCCCAGAAATTTTTTTTTGGTCCTTATTTTCCGGTGGGTGGATTCGTCGATGGTATTGTGCATGGGTTTGCACATGGTTTTTGGGTACGATGGTTTTCGGCCCCTGGTATTTTGTAGATCTGGTCAAGGGAACTATTGTTATGTTATAATCCAGGGTTAATGGATTGGGGTTTATGTATGCTTCGACATGTATATATATGCGTTGTAACACTAAAAAGAATATAATGAAAAATCAAGTTGGTCGTCCCGATTTGGGATCCAGGGGAAAATATTTGTGTTTATCTATTTTATGTTTTATGCTCTTGCTATTGTTTATTTTTTGTTTTAACGTTCATTTTCAGATAATTTCTGTACATGGTTAAAACCTATAGTTATGACTTCTTCCAGTTTCTCCCAGGAAAGCTCCACTAAAACTGAAGCAACTATAGCTAACTTCGTCAAAACTAGAGATCCTGCTAAAATTGGCAGTCTCTGCCATCTTAAACCGCATGAATAAAATAGCATTAACTGGAGATTTGTGGTGGTTAACTATGGTTTCAGCGCATTTAGAGCACTAACGCCGCCATTAGGGATAGGCCTCTGTTGTGGTCATGAGCCAAGGGTCTCATGGTAAGGGGTTGGCCCCTCTTTTCTTCCGAAGGAACATATTTGAAACTTTATATAGAATATTTAACCTTAGCCTTATAAGAAATAATGTTGTGGTCTATTGGTATGGAGGTTGTGTGTTGTGGACGAGGTCGCGGGGTCTACTCCGACCTCTGCCTGTCCTCCCATATGAAATTTTATTCGACCATATAATGCCATTTTTACCTTTGGTACGGGCACATGGTAGCCTCAGGGCTATCCATGTGTCATCACCCGATTGGTCCAACCAACACCCAATCAAATTACAGCGAATCACCAACCTCATTAGCCAATCCTAAAATGACACTTGTCAGCTCCTCATTCAACTGGAGAAAAATTCAACTTGACCAAAATTGACCTTGCACAGTCAGCTGCCACGTCATTGTTACAGACTATTAACTGGGCATGTTACTGTCTCTTTTTTTTTTTTAATTTACCTATTTGGAAAATTAGATAGAAGTCGTTTCCTGGAGCATATGATGACCATTTTTCATGAAACGAAGTGCGCTGGAATGAGGACGGGGAGCACTAGGTGATCATTTAGGTTTCGAGCGATTCCAAGAGCTTTGATTTTTGAGTTTTTTTTGAGCTCGTGATCAACCTTCATATTCATCCTCTTTCACCACTACAACCCTTACTCATACTCATCCACATACCTCAAAAGGAATTGGTAAACAACCCTTTTTAGAACTTGATATTAAATTTCAGCTGCCTATGTATAATGGTGAAGTTAATGCAGAGAAGCTTGAAAATTGGGTTTGTCAGTTGGAGGTTTACTACAGGATTCAAAACCTTGAAGATGATGACACAAAGATTCAATTAGCTTCCTTGAGATTGGAGGGTGCAACACTAGTATGGTGGGAAGCCAAGACACAAGAAGAGATGAAAAACCATGGTAAGATCTAAATCTCTTAGTTTGATTTCGTCGTTGCAATTAGAAGGAAATTTTACCCTCTAGCATATATAGAGAGATACATAATGGACTGGCATAATTTTAGACAAATAAAGGGACAAAGTGTTCAAAATTATACACAAGAGTTTAGGAGAAGAGCACTAGTTTTGGGTGTCAATTTATCTTCCTAAGACACTTTGTTAAAGTATATTGGGGGTTTGCACAACTATCTTAGACATATTGTTCTCATTTTCAATCCCACAACCTTTGATGAGGTTTTTGTTCAAGCCATACATCTAGAAACAAGAGGGAAACCTAGTGCAGATGAGAAAAGTGATAGTTTCCTTGAGTATGAATGTAAAGGAAAGGGTAAGTTTAATAGAAAAGGAAAGAAAAATAGTTCTATTAAGTTAGAAAAAGAGAAACTCACATGTAAACATTGTTTGGAAAATGGCCATGATGAATACCCATTAGGGGAATTTTGCGGTCTAAAATGGGCCTCCTAAGAAAAATGTACAACAAAAATAAACTTTATAAGAACCAATAGAGTTCAAGATGATGAATTCAACCATGGGGAATGACTCACTATTTTTTAAGTAAAAGGGTAAAAATATTAAAAAATAATAAAATAATAAAACTACTTTTTCAACTCGTATTTTCAACTTATCTCCCAAAGCCTTTACTCAAATTTTGAGTAAAGGAGTACCCATATTGCATACTTTTGATGGGTCCTGTTACATGAAAAATAATAAATACATAAAAAACAAAAAAACATCATTACAATCACATCTTTTTTATGTATTTATTATTTTTTGTGTAATGGGACCCATCAAAAGTATGCAACATGGGTACTCCTTGGATTAGGACTTAAATTTTTCACCCAACGAATACTCCTGCTCGAAATTTGAGTAAAAACTTTGAGAGATAAGTTGAAAATATGAGTTGAAAAAGTAGTTTTTTATTTTTTCCCTCTAAAATTTGATGATGTAATCAAATATTATTTTATTATTTCCACTATTATTTTATAATTTCCTTAGGAGGCCCATTTTAGACCTCAAAATTCCCCTAATGATTGTTTAAAACTCCATCCAGAGTTGAAGCCCAAAAAACTTAAAACCAAAGAGAAGGAGAAAACAACAAAAATCATTGAACATGACTTATGTTCAGATTCAGGAGATGAAACCAAGATTACGGAAATGACTTTGAAAGGTAGGAACTTAACAAGCACTAGTTCTTCAAGTTCTTAGAATTTAACTCAAGATGATGATACAAGTATTGAAATCTTTCATACTAGATTAGTTTCAAGGCATACTAAAATAGACACACTATTTGATAGTGATTCTCAGACCAATTTGATTTTTGAAGACTTAGTTAAGAGGTTAAATCTAGAAACTATTACACATCCAAGACCTTATCCTTTATGCAGGATATGCAAGAATGAAAACTTGAAAGTAACAAGGAAGTGCATCCTAAGGTTTGCAATCAAGTTTTTCTTGAAGTGAAGAAGTTGAACTTGATGTAGTTCTGCTTGAGATTTCAGGTATTGTTTTGGGAAGTCCTTATCTTTATGATAGGAGGGCAGTATTTCATCTTCATGAGAATAAGTACCACTTGTTCAAGAATGGAATTGAGTACATATTTAGAGTTCATAAGAATAATATGAGTTTGTCTCTTATACATGCAAGAGAAATGAAGAGAATAGTAAATGCAAGTAAAAATTTGGCTTTGTTAATGTTCAAGCATGGTGATGTTTTGAATGAGACCTTTCAAGAATATGCATCAAATGAACAAGATGATAACATTTAAGTTGCTAATGTTTGTAATAATATGTTGACTTTGAAAAGTGGTAAACAAGATGTGAAAAATTTGTAGCAGTCCACATGAGTGTTGAACAATGATGGGAACAAAATGCAGGTGTTGAATGGTGCAAAAATAAAAGAACAAGCACCAAGGAAAGATTAAAAAGAAGGCATAGGTTCCAAAATTAATTATTTTGGGTTTCAAAATGGTACATGGCGATGGCAAAAACACTTGGTCAAAATTCGATGCAAGTACAATTCAAGACAAGCTAAAAATAGTCATGTTGGCAGTGTTCAAGTTGAGAAAGTTTTCAAGTTATTCAAGTTTCCTTTGATTGACGACCGAGTTGGGAACAATTTTTTTTCTTCAAGGACAAATTGTTGTTTTTCAAATTCTGGAAAATTGCAACATGATGGTATCCACAACAGCAAGATAGGGCCTCCATAAACTAGAAAAAAGATTAGTTTTCATGAAAAGTTCAAATTGTTGAATTCAAGCAAATTCCAGTGGATTGAGACTGGAAGGGTGAGGGGGTTGTAACCTCATCTACATGCTTAGTAATGAAATAGATTTTTGGGTCCAAAATCTTCCAGCGGGGAGGAGTGATCAACTACTCAAAATTATGCTAAAAAATGAAAGTTGGCAGAATGGTGTGGAACCTAAACGATAGAGTAGATCTTGTCGTTCTGAATATGGCACAACTTTTTTCATGGAAAGCCAACACCGTATGCTCCTAGAAACACGTTATGTCCACCTTTTCAAACATGAAAATTTTAAAAAAATGTAATACAATCCATTCAGTAATTTGTACAGCTGATTGGGAATGCCTACGTGGTAGGGTGAATGTGTAGGTTGAATTGGTCAATGGTTTTCCTCCGGTGTATGGTATTATGTGAAGTGACATGTTTGTGGTTGTTTTAAATGGCGAAGTTTAATTGGGTTTCATGATGGCCAATTACAGGCTGCAACATGGCCCAGCTAGGGGCTGCCATGTGGAAGCCCGAGGGCCACCAAAATTTATGTGGGAGGCTAAGAATATCAGGCGCCGGGGGTCGAACTCGTGACCTCCTCCAAACCACAGATAATTCTTACCAATACACCACCGCATTTATTCTTATTAAACTATAGTAGCCAATGGATATTATGGCATGTCTATTGCATAAAAGGGGGTGGGGCCAGGGTCTAGCCCTAGCCCTAGTCACCACCTGGGGGAAATACCAAGGGCGAGAGGCTAGCACTGCACACCCAACGTAACTGCTACTATAAAATGTAACTGCAATGGAGATATGCCACATGAACAGGGAAGCGAAGTTCGCGGTTTTTCGTAATCACCGAAGCTAGAACCACCAACATTTATATTGACCTTGCATATGACCACCTCCACCAGCAAGGTTTAATGTTTGTTAGCATATTGGGTGGGGTAGGAGTTAAGAACCTGACCCCCGGTCCCAAGTGGCCCCATGTGGCCAAAAAATTTGGAGTTAAGGCCTTGGTGGGTAAATTAACACTCAGACAAGTTCGCCTAGAGTTTGGCAGAATTGGTGCTCAGTTAACTTAATTTTGGGCAGATTTGTATGATGGTGTCAGATTTTGGGGAAAATGTGGAGTGAATAGTGCATGAACTTGGGGATGTCATAACTCAGTCAGTTTTGGAAAAATTCGATGGAGAAAGAGTCTACAGAGGAATTTTTGTGCATTCTAGAGCTTATGCAATAGGTTTTAGAGTTGTTTGAGCATTGTAAACATATGTAATAACACTTTTGAGCATAATAGAAGAGGTCCAAGCTATTGGAAGCTGGACCAAGGAAATGTAGCCCAGGCGGGGTGATCTCCTTCATCATGTGTTGTTGTGTTACTATTTATGGTGATGTTCATGTTTATTAGATAATGTTGTTCAGTGTTTTTTTATGTTAATTTTCTCATGAAATTCACATAAAAACACACAAAATCTATTGTTAAACTTGCAATTAACCTCACATTACTCAAGCACTTTGTTTATATTCTGAATTGGATCTTAGGATAACAAACACTAATATTTCATTCAGATAACTCATGCAAGGATTTTTCCCATGTCCTAATATTTATGTCCCTCACCATATTTTTCATTTTCATTTTATTTCTTTTTATTGTGGCCATGATTTTCTCTTTCCTTTTATTTTATTTGCGTCAACCTCCTTGGGAAATCTTCCCAGGCCCTACTCTAGCTATGTGAACATTTGAGTGCCAAACACCCAAGAAGCAATGAGAAGTTATACCCAAAGAATGGAGGATAGGAATAGGGCCTGTAATATAGGATGGAAGGTCTTAATTATGAATATGGGAAGATTGGACAAAAATATCTCAATCATGGATTTCTAGGTGGTGCCACTTTTATAACCTGAAATTCCTTAAGGAAGCTCCCACTAGACTAGGATCAACGATTAACCCCATAAGTAAGGTGAGAGAATAGAAATATTTTCAAGCTCTATCAATATTCTATATCACCCCATCATCCATACTAAATTCCCAACAACAAATAAGTATAAGCACCCAATTGTGAAATTATCAAAGTACCTCTTCAGTGGCAACCCACCTTCTTCCAAGTTCTAATGTTGGATGGGTGAGAATTACGTAGTTGATGGAAGTGGAAGAGGCACATGGAATATCATCATATAATGGTGATTGGAAGGGGTTTTTTGATGTTTAGATGACCAACTAGCCATTAAATGTAGAAGAAATTTTTTCTCCTAAGGGGTTATGATTTTTGGTGGGTAACAAGGCCAAAATGTTCTTCTAAAAGGAATTGATCCTAGGTGAAGAGGAAAGAAAAAAAAAATCCCAACCATTAAGGATACACCCACTATATTATTATCTTGGATTTTCATGTGTAAAACAAATTGTGGGTAAGAAAAATACTGAATAGATGTATCTTTAAAAACAAATCCTAGGATCTAAAGCAGGATTTTCAATTCTCATCATATATCATTCCCCTCACCACTTTTGAATTGTGATAATTTTTTGGGGTACATTGCACTTAGTTCTTCATCAGAACCTCACTAGGACCTACACTTTAGCCATAATTAGACACTCTGCCATAAATTATTAGGGGAACATATGCCCACTTTTTATTCGCTACTAGGCATTCCTAATCATTTGACACATTTTTTGTTTTCAATATTTTCTATTTTTTGGTACGTCTATTTTTAGTATGGTTTCAACCTTGGATGATATGTGGGCTACATAGACATTGATTGGAGAAAAAAATGAGTAATACCACTCCATTAATTTGAATTATCCCATACTTAGGTCTCCTAGAGCATCTATGCAATTCCTCCCACAAATTCAGTTGCTTCCACCTAACTTATTTTTCCTCCCTCCTGTTCATTGATTTTTAATGCTTTTTCGGAGTTTAACTGAGTGTAGCGAAGTTTTTTTCCTTTTAAGAATTATTAATGACTTCTAACAAAATTATAAATCCATTTACTTATAATTCACTTCATTTTAGTAAATTTTTCTAATTTTGGTTCTCTCATTTTAATTTTAAACTTATTGTCAACCAATGAGAGATTGAAATAATTCAAAATTATGGATGAGAACTATGGGATACTTATTTTTTCTAAATCCCCTTACCTACTACTTTATCTTGAGTTTTTCTCAACACCTAAGGAAGATCAAACAAAACTAGAGGTAATTTTGGAAAACAAGATGAGTTGGGAGGAAATTAGCTAGAAAGTGAGATGATTAATCTAGATTCAAACCAATTTGATAACCTAAGGAACCTATTCTCAATATTTAAAACTTTAATGGCATAGTATAAATCTTTTGGGATAGATGAGGAGGAGGAAGTGGTAATTTTTTTATTTTCTAGACTAGGTCCTCAATATTCTATCTTCGTCTCTTCTTTCCATGCTACTAAAATATTCATGAATAAAAATTGGAAGACACCATATTTGGATGATTTAATTTATTTCTTAATACACAATAAAAATAAGATCATAATCATTGGGGCATTTATGTCTTACACATCCTATTCACTTACAGTGAAGGATGATACTAAATAAATATAAGTAGAAAACATGGCATCTCGATCATATATATGGTGAAAGCTCTCAATCAAGCAAGGAAACTAAGATTCCCAAGAGAATAAAATATGAAGAGAGAAAAAAGTTAAATTATTACAATAGGGGGTTCCATTGAGAGAGTTATTGTATGATGCAGGTAATTGAACTCGTACTTTAGTAGCATAATCTATATGAGTACCTTCCAAATAATCTCAAGAAGAAGACTGAAGACAAGCCACTAGAGGATCAAGGCATGTGTTATTCTTTAAATATTATTGATTCATTATATAATAAATGAATTTTATACTTGGGTTCCTCTAATCATATGGATACATAAAATCATTATTATTTTATACCTTGCACTATTCCAACTACAACAACTTCTTTAACACCTTCTTTTGAGGGAGATATTCAAGATGATTTTACATACTCTGTGCATTATATTTCTAATCAAATTTTAATATTTGATTTAAAATTACATCAACAATGAATTATGGATCCATATCACATGTTATGCAGGGCACATCATATTATATATCCAACTAGCCAATGTATGGGTGAAGCTGCCGAGTAACAAAGAATTATTTTTTAATTTTTTGGTACTCCAGTGGTACTCCATGAGTGCTCATTGCTACAATTAGCAAGTATGAGGCTCAACCTATAGAAAAAGGATTCTCATATGATGGTATAAAATATATCCAAGGATTGATTCTTAATGGATTTGATCATCACCACCATCATTCTTCATATAAACTTCTTATATATATATATATATATATATATATATATATATATATATATATATATATAGAGAGAGAGAGAGAGAGAGAGAGAGAGATGGTGTTACAAACTGTAGCAAGGAAGGGTTAATTTGACTTGTGCATTGGTCAAATTTAGTAATTCGATATTCCACACCAGTAGGATGACTTGGATTGCAGTTAACTTGTGTGACATGGCCTTGTCTAGTAGTATACTTAGTAAATTAAATTTATAGACTAGAAGTAGAGTTATGCATGTAGTGATTTTTAAAATTTAGAAATCTAGTTCAGTTATTCCGATTTTGACTCAGTTAACTGAGCTCAGGTACCAAGTTGAGTATTTTGAATTTCATTTGAGTAGAATAATTGTTGTTAACTCAGTAATTTCTCAAGTATACTAGTCAATCAACTAAGAATATCCCAAAAATGCATGGAATATGAATTGCCTAGCTGGAATGGAGGAAAAGGCACATTGTAATTATGAACTGTAGACTAGTTGAGTGTACAACCTCGGAAGTTAAGTAGGTGAATCATTCCTTGGTAAATGTGAAAGAAAATAGGAGAAAATTCTTATCTTTCAGGAGCTAATTTCCTCCAGGATTGCGCAAGGAAATAAGATAAAGTTTGGGCCTTGGATTGGTTAAGTGTTGGCCAGAGTAGGACAATAAGCATGGGAACAAGTTTACAGTGTATGGTGTGCTTCATTATTGAAGCAAGACATTATAATAGTTTCTCATTCCCATATGATTAATGAAAATATGCGGAGGGATTTTTCCTAGTTGGGTTCCCTTGTAAATGATTGTGTTTTTGTGGTGTTATAATGGTTGCATGTCATTATATGTGTTTATAAATTGTGATCTTCATTCCGCATAATAGTAGAGGAATTTTTAATATCTTGATTTCAGTTTTATTCATCAGTAGTAGAAAATTTCTCTTAATTTCTACATAAGGGGTTGGTGGGGGGGTTATTCCCATTGGGTTTTCCTTCTTTATCTCACTCTTGTCATATTATGTCTTTCACAAGTTCTCTCATAAGTACCTAATAGGGTTACAAATGTATAGGAAATTTATTGTTTCTACATAGTTTTGTACATGAGTATCTAACATGGCTAAGAATTTCTCAAATCCATTCACTAGAATACTCTCTAGTTGGGCTTCAGGGAGGTTTTTGGGCTACATTACAGTCATTGGTTCATCAAGACTTGAATTTGAACATTATTATACCCTCTTCCATACATTATTATGGGCACATATGACTAATTTTCATTCACTACTAGACATTCCCTATCATCTAACACATTCTCTACTTTTTAGCAACGGTGCCACTTATGATGACATGTCACACTGAATGAAAATTGTTTGGAGGATAAAATCGTTAATTCCACTCCATTAATTTTAGTTATCCCATGTCTGAGTCTCCCTACAATGAGTGCATAATCCTCTCCACATTATATTTAGTAGTTGCCACCTACCTTATCTCACCTTCCACTAGTTAGTTGACTTTTAGTGGTGTTTTAGAGTATAACTAATTCAAATTTTTACATGTAATAATTATTAATAAATTATGGCTTGTTTTTAACTCCATTTAGTTCCAATTCACTCTATTTTAAGATAATTTTATAATTTTTCTAATAACTATTTATTATTATAATAAAATATCAAAGTCAAAACATTACAACAATAAATTATTAATAATTTGTAAGAGTGACCATATTTTTCAAGAAAAACTTAAAACTAATCAACAATATCATATATGCCAAAATTTTCATCCTCAAAAGGCTCATTATCCTTTTTTTTAGTTTATTTTATGCTTTCGTTGAGTTATCTTTCTCTTTCATAGGATCTTTGATGTCCACAAGTCCCCTAAAGTAATCATCAACAGTCCATATAACAATCAATGAGGTTCCTTTAAAGTTTTTTCCACACATAATTCACTAAAACCTCCATTCCTTGAACCAAATTTTTTCATTTCATCTAGAAGAGCATTAACAATATTAATTATTTGTTGAATAAAATTGTAATATAGTGGGTCATTTTCAATGGCTACACAATTTATTAATATATGTAAGGAGCATGATAATATTGTATGTAATCATCAAATCAAATATAAAATAAATAAAATTTAATTAATATAAACACACATATTTTAAAAATAATAAAGATTAAAGTTTCATTTCATTATGCTATATTATAAATCTTACCTAAACCCATGAACAAATCCAAAACTCAACCTCCCTCGCCTGAAAATATAACTATAATATAATTAATCAAAATTTGTTTCTTTTGATAAAGATTAATAATTTCCTATCTCAAATAATTTTCTTCATATGTTATCTTTCTTGGCACAAAATTATAAACCAATATTTAACTATGTTTCCATTCATCTTTTCATTGATAAGAAACGAATCATAAGTATTAACTTTTATTGAGCATGCAACATATGTGGTTTCGATATTACTTGCAAATGGATCACTACTAGAGCTACTCATATCAAGCCTTTTCCTATAAGATGAATTAGTAAAAAATCAATAAACTTATACATTATTATTATTATTAAATTACTAAACATACAATTAAAATCTCTTAACAAATAAGTTGCTTTCTTGATTTCACTTTACGCTTGAATATTGATAATAGTAATTTGTTTTGCATCAATGAAAAATCACAAATATTAAAAATGGTTATGTAGTGACTTTTAAAAATCCCATAACACCTTTATTGAAGGCTTGTAAGTATAATCATATCCAATATTTTGGATATTGTAACCATGAGGGATATATGCAATAACTCGGGAGTAATCTTTTTTAGGAAAACGATTTACAACTTTTCATAATCACCTAATATTATTTGATACTACAAATTTTTCATCCCATTACGAGTGTAATGATCAATAGTTTCATCAAGTTGAGAATTTTGAAGATGTTTCTTTTTTTATATTACAAACTCGGATTTATGAATATAACTTTTAAAGGTCTAAAATAATCCATTTCTATTCATCTTCAACATCTTTAATGAGATCAAGAAATATATACTTATATGCCAATAAGTAAGAAATAGAAAGAAACTAGCCTATAAATGAATATAATAAATCGACATACCTTTCTAATTGCAATTAAAATATATTTTAGTGTTGTTGTAGAGCTTAAATCTAGATATTTGCTTCTAAGATCATCACAACTCTCTTCGTTCAAAATTTTCATGGTTTTCTGTTGTATTGTCATATAAGTTTGTAATTGAATCAACATAATAAATAAATATATATATATATATATATATATATATATATATATATATATATATATATATATAAATAATAGAATCATTAGGAGAATTTTGAGGTAAAAAATGGATATCAAAACAAAAATGCATTAAGAAAAATTACTTTAAAAAAAGCAATAGGATTCAAGATGTTAATATCATTTTGAGGGGTAAATACTTTTGGAGGAAAAAGAGAAAATCTATTTTTTTAATCACGTTTTTAACATAACTTTATAGGTTTACTCAAATGTCAAGTGCAGGCACAATAAGTACCTTTTATACATACATTTTAGTAGATCCACATCGAGAAAAATTGAAAACATATGAAAACAACATTTTCCATGAAAGGAATATGGTTTTCAATTTTTCATGATGCGGATCTACTTAAAAGTATGCAAAGTGGGTACTCATTCGATGCATAATGTGATCTCACATGAAACAAGTACATACATTTCTCATTTGATAAACCTATAAAAACACATTTAATAAATATAATAAAAAAATAGTTTTCATTCTATCCCTTTCTGTTGGCAGGAAAAGTTCCCTAAGGTAAGCATTGAAAACCTCAACAGAGCATAACAAGATAACTAACAAGAAGAACTCATACAAGTATGCCAAACATATGAATTAATAAAATTTGGTTTAGAAAGATACTTGGAGGTCCTATGTTTGATGATGATCCTGTAGGGTCCAAACTCTCTACTTCCTCCAGAACGAATAGGTCTGCATGTCAATTCACATAAGCAAACATATAACAGATAATTCAATGTGCATACATAAAAAGCATGTTATATTATCACATATAAGCATATAAACCATTATTCATGAGACAATAACATATCAAGAATGATACATGATCTTCTTTATTTATTAATAGATATAGGTACAAAAAAGGTACAACATGATCCATTCCACAACAGTGGAAAAGCCTTCCTCTAGATCTGTCTAGCTTGAATGATCCAGCTAGATATTGGTGACCACCTGCCTATTCCACCTAATCAGTTTCATTTGTTTTCTTATTTTCCATTTTTAGGATTTTTTCGAGTCTTGAACTTCCAAAGCCATTTTGAGGTCCCAAATGATGTTTTTTGCGCATGATTCCTTCGGTGATTTCATAGAAATCACATCATGCGTTGTATTCCTTGGAGATATATTTCCAATGAAGTATCATACTTGTCAAACATAGATAATATGATGAATTTATGACCCTGGGAAGTTGGTTTCCCAACTAACCCCAACAGGGCCCATAAAATCTTGGTGTTACATCTCCTCGAGTAAGGGTTTTGGTTTTTTAGGGTTTTATTTTATTGTTAAAAAATAAAAAGGCCCTTGAGCCTCATTATAACATTGTTCAAAGGCTTTAGTTGTCACATCTCTTCTCAGAGATAAGCTACCAGCACCCTAGCTAGTTTATTTTCCATTATGTCTGTAAGAAATTTTCAGCGTTTATATTAATGAAATGAAGTTTTGTTTATGTTGCATCTATGTGTTATGTGTATTTATGTATTTCATTCCAATCCTGCATAAATATATATCAGTGGTATCATAGTGTTCTGCTCTTTGACAATTTTTCTTTGCATGTCCCCAATGAGCCCTGGATATAAGTATTTAGGGCTCGATCTGGTTGAACCTTTGCAAGATCAGCCTCATAAACCCCGACGACTGCCCATGAGGGAAGAAAATAAACACAAGGGAGCAGGATATCCTATAAAAATATTGCTCAAGGAGACCCTTAAGAAACAAAGGAACACAATGATGGATAAATTTTCCAAGATCCTTCAATGACTACCCACCGGGGGCGCATCTGCATCCAACATCCATTCTGGAGGCACCACCCCTTTCAAGGTACAAGTCAACTTTGACATTCCTATATTTGAAGGCTAGATAGATCCAGACGTGGTAGATATATGGTTGAATGTTCTGGAAGGAATTTCTCGATCCTAGAAAAGATTACTTTTTCACTCCTGAAATCTAGCCCCCATGTCAAAGATTGGTGGGAAACCTACTATGAGCAAAAGGATGAGTGGTAACAGTCTCTTTTCTCGACCGCACCCACTTGGAATTCATTCTGAGACGACATTAAGGAACAATATTACCCCGTTGTGAGCTATGAGGACAAGTACATCCAATGGATCACGCTGCGGCAAAAAAGGGATTAAGATGTGCACGAGTTAACGAATTTGTTCCATACCCTCCACACAAAGTTGGGTATTAAATATTTAGAGAAAAATTTGGTGCTCAAGTATCGTAGATGTTTTCATAGATAAATTGAGGAGGAAATGGAGTTCCTCGACATTACGTCACTTGGCATGACATATCGATATGTTGTTAATATCGAGCAGAATTTTAAGTAGAAGAAGTGAGACTTTGCATCCGAAAATCCGAAGATAGGGAAAGGTGCCCTTGAACCGTAGAACAATGGGAAAAACTAAAGCGGGGTGACTTAGAAAAACACCACAAAGCCAAAGAAGGACACAGGGAAGTGGTGTGAATTTCATAATATCTCCACTCACAACACAAGCATGTGTCGGGCCAAACAGTCGTTGGTGGTCGAACTTAAGGCATTTGAATCTGATGCATGTTCCGATTCTGAGTCAGAACCGAAAAAGGGGAATGAAAAAGGGAAGCAGATCAATTATAGATCCTAGTTCCACCATTGCTACCACAAATCTCTAGAGGGAGGATCTCATTGTTCCAGAGGAGGGGAGCACCTCTTCCATTCCCAGATGTGGGTGAACAGTTCTCCACTACAATTCCTTTTTCATAGTGGAAGCCAAAAGAACCTCTATACAACATGAGTCGTGAAGCACCTTGGCCTACCGACCACAGCACACCCAAAACCATATACAATTGGGTGGCTTCACCAATGAAGAGATCTATTCATCCACCAGCATTGTCACCTTTCGTACAACATCAAGCCCTTCATCAATGGGGTATTGTGTGATGTTGCTCCTATTGATGTGTCTGATGTACTATTAGGTCAACCATACTTTTAAAAGCGACGTGATGTGTATGAGTCTGGGCCTCATTTTATTATTATTACTTTGGGAAATAAGTTGTACATGGTACCAGAGGTAGTACCACATTACGCCATCTCTTTGAGTACTACAAAGAAATGCAGTAAGATTATCTCCAAAACTGAGAAATTTGTTTTCATTACGATTCACCGAAAAGGAAAGAAGAATATTGTGGTCGCAACCTCCAAACAGGGCTCCCATGCATGGCAACAGTAGATGGACAAAGACGTGGAGGAATACAAGGACATTTTCTCCTCACCCACAAAGGTTCCTCTACATTTTCAGGTCAAGCACTCCATTGATCTGACCCTAGGCATGTCAATGTCTGATGTTCCCATACCTCATGTGACCACACAGACAAAATCCACACATGTATTGTCTAAGGTTGATAAAGCAACCAAATTTATTAAATGGATCTAGAACGTTCACCAACAATTCCACGACACCTTGGAGAAATCCAATACCAAGTACAAGCAGCAACATGATCGACATCGAGTGCCATAGGAGTTCCAGGGGGCAACAAAGTTTTGCTGCATTTGTAAAAGGAGCACCTCACTTGGCCCCACCACAAGCTTTTACCACTCTGATATGGGCCATACACCGTCACTAATTTGGTAGGGGAAAATTCCTTCGGGTTGAGTATTCCACCATTCCTTGGTATGCACCTAGTGTTAAATGTGGACCACCTTTGGCCCTACTTTCCACCTCTACTAGACACATCTGACATGGCATAAAAAATCACACCAAGAGAGTTAAACACAGTCTGCATGGAAAAAGACACAACTGATCGGACCATAGACACATAAATCAAGAACACCTACCAGCAGAGGATCCATCTATATCAAGTTGTCAAAGAAGGTAAACACCTTCACTAGGGAAAGTGGTTCACCAAGGAGCAGGTTGAACAGAAATTTCCCCACCACATGGAGGGTCTGCATGCAATGGGAAATATTACTTCATAAGGTGGGAGGAATGATTCAGGTTGATATTGGTGGCCACCATCCTATTCCACCTATTTAGTTTCATCATTTTTCTTATTTACTATTTTTAGCATATTTTTGGGTCCTGAACTTGCGAGCGATTTTGAGGCCACAAACGAAGTTTTTTGGGCATTACTCCTCCATAAATTTCACAAAACCATGTCATCAGCTATATTCCTCAGAGAGATATTTCCAATGAGGTATCATATGCATCAAAAAAATATAATATGACCAAGTTACGACCCAAGGAAGTTGGTTTCCCAAATAACCCCAACGAGGCCCATAAACTCTTGGTGTTACATCTCTTTGGGTTAGGGTTTTTTTGTTTAGGGTTTTCTCTTATTGTTAAATAATAAAAATTCCCTTGAGCCTCATTGTAACACAGTTCAGAGGCATGTAGCCTCCACAACTCTTCTTAGAGATAAGCTACCAGTGCCCTAGCTAGTTTATTCTCCATTATGTGTAAGCATTTTTCAACATTTATATTAATGAAATGAAGTCTTATTTCTACTGCATCTCTGTGTTTATGTGTATTTATGTATTTCATTGCATTCCTGTATAAATCTGGATCTCCGATCCATGAAGACCGCCTCTCTAACAAGTGAAAAAATATGCTATATAAGGATTATGAGAATCTATGCAAAGTAAACCAAGGTTTCCTAGAAACTGGGAGTCTAGGAGGCACAGGGAAAACATACTTGATCTGGGGAGAAAATTGGATATAATTTCGATATCCTATCTCTTCCTTTCATTAGGGCTACCCAGTGGGTGTATATATAGCACCTGAAATTGTTTAATTCCATTAGGCCACAGGCTCCTATAGGTGAGATTTCGGTAAAACCCATAAACCCTGCCCAACAATAGGATATTATTTAATTTTTTCATATTTTCAAAGGTATACACAGGTGCAGTGTTATAGGACCCGTGTATGTACATGATTTAGTGTGGGAAGATTCACGTATGGAATTTAAAATATTGTATTTTAATATAATATCAGGTCTACATGGGAAAAGGGTTGTCCAAGGCCATAAAAGAGCATGAAATCTACAAGAGTGTTAAATGATGCTATAAAACCAATGCCTTTGCCAATCTCCTTATCCATAAATAAATCGGAAGTTATTCCCACTATAGTTTTTTTCACAACATTCAGCTTGGAATATGTGTCCCATGACCTTCGTATTATTATTTTTCCTTTATTACATGAATTTTTAACCCATGGATGTTACAAAACTTTTTGAGGATTCTATATAGAATCTAGAAAATATTAATAGCTTATTAAGTTAAATAATTTTATCCTATAGAATTTGGGTGCATTGGTTTTTGAAGAAGAGGAATTTGGTGAGCCATTTTTTGGAAAAAAAAGAAATTTATCCAAATGATTATTTTTTCCCTCTAAAATTTACGAATGTTCACCCATCTTGGCAATTATACATTCAATATTTAGGGTTCATATTTTCGTGTAAATTTTTGCCTTAGTACCTACTAGTATTTCTGGTTGTTGGAAATTGGATAAACGAACACTCCTCGTGTGTTTCGCGACATGGACTAACCACCTTTCGTGGATCCTTATCTCTGGCGATGCGATCGTTAACTAACACCTGCGGGTTTTGGTTTAACGGCAATCGTGATTCCCAACAAGTGGTATCAGAGCATAGGTCACGAGTTCGATACACGCCCGGCTCGCGTTGGGGGGGAGATTGTTGGACATTGGATAAACCAACACTCCCCGTGTGTTTCGCGACATGGACTAACCGCCTTTCGTGGATCCTTATCTCTGGCGATGCGATCGTTTACTAACACCTGCGGGTTTTGGTTTAATGTCAATCGTGATTCCCAACACTAATTCAATTTATTTCCCTCTTGTTTTCTCTCTACCTCTATTATGGAGATACTAATAAGGGTAAATGACTTGGAAAAAATCATTGAGTGGTCCTCTCCATTATGAGTTACCAATTATTCCTTACATCATTGGGATAAGAGACCCATATGGATTTTGGCCCTATAACCATTACTGGTTTTCCAATAGTGTTTTGAGATATGTATAATCATCACAATAGGGGGTTCTCATTCTAGGCTAAAATTAACTAATGCACTGATATTAAAATGGTCTACATTCTACTAGTAGTAATGAAAATATAGAGAAGAAATAGGAAGAAATGAGGCAGTAAACACGCAACTACACAAAAAGGAAACAATTAGTTTCAACCCACAATATAAATAGGCATTCAACTTGATAAAAAAATGCGTAATAGTCAGCATTTAGATCTAAAATTTCTCATACATAAAAGTACATAATTTGAAACAACAATTTTGTGAGAGAACCTATCTAATTTATACAATAGTTTATAGCCTTTCAGTATACATACTGCAAAGCACACACATAAATTAATTATTTAATAATGGAAAAAAAATACACCATGCATTCAAAGTATAGCTACAACAATGGGATTTCAAAGCTTCTTGATATTAATCCGGTGGGCAGATCCACCCATGGTTTTGTGCATGGGTTTGTACATGGTTTTGGGGTACGATGGTTTTCGGCCACTGGTATTTTGTATATTTGGTCAAGGGAACTACGGTTATGTTCTAATCCATGGTTAATGGATTGGGGTTTATGTATGCTTCGGCATGTATATATATGTGTTGTAACACTAAAAGGAATATAATGAAAAATCAAGTTAGTCGTCCCGATTTGGGACCCAAGGGAAAATCTCTGTGTTTATTTTTTTTATGTTTTATGCTCTTGCTATTATTTATTTTCTATTTTAAGATTCGTTTGCAGATAATTTTTGTACAGGGTTAAAACCTACAATTATGACTTCTTCCAGTTTCTCCTAGGAAAATTCCACTAAAACTGGAGCAACTACAGTTTAACTTCGTCGGAACTGGAGATCCTGCTAAAATTGGCGGTCTCTGCCATCTTAAACCGCATGAATAAAATCGCATTAACTGGAGATTAGTGGTGGTTAAATGTGGTTTCAGCGCATTTAGAGCGCTAACTCCACCATTAGGGATAGGCCTCTATTGTGGTCATAAGCCGAGGGTCTCATGGTAAGGGGTTGGCCTGTCTTTTCTTCTGATGGAACATATTTGAAACTTCATATAGAATATTAACGTTAGCCTTATAAGAACTAATGTTGTGGTATATTGGTATGGCAGTTGTGTGTTGCGATCGAGGGTGCAGAGTCAACCCCGACCTCCGCCTATCCTCCCATATGAAATTTTATTCGACCATACAATGCCATTTTGACCTTTGGGAGGGGCACATGGTGGCCTCAGGGCTATCCATGTGTCATCACCTGATTGTTCCAACCAACACCCAATCAAATTACAGAAAATCACCAACCTCATCATCTAATCCTAAAATGACACTTAGCTCCTCATTCGACTGGATAAAAGGTTGACTTGACCAAAATTGACCTTGCACAGTCAGCTACCATGTCATTGGTACAGACTATTGACTGGGTATGTGACTGTCTCTTATTTTTTTTATTTTTTAATTTACCTATTTGGAAAAGTAGATAAAAGTCATTTTTGGAAGAATATGATGACCATTTTTTGTGCAACGAAGTGCACTGGAATGAGGACGGGGAGCACTAGGCAATCATTTAGATTTCGAGCGATTCCAAGAGCTTTAATTTTTAAGCTTTTTTTTGAGCTCTTGATCAACCTTCATATTCATCCTCTTTCACTACTACAACCCTTACTCATACTCATCAACATACCTCAAAAGGAATTGGTAAACAACCGTTTTTAAAACTTGATATTAAATTTCAGCTCCCTATGTATAATGGTGAAGTTAATGCAGAGAAGCTTGACAATTAGGTTGGTAAGTTGGAGGTTTACTACAGGATTCAAAACCTTGAAGATGATGACACAAAGATTTAGCTAGCTTCCTTGAGATTGGAGGGTGCAACACTAGTATGGTGGGAAGCCAAGACACAAGAAGAGATGAAAAACCATGGTAAGATCTAAATCTCTTAGTTTGATTTCCTCGTTAAAATTAGAAGGAAATTTTACCCTCTAGCACATATATAGAAATCCATAATGGACTGGAATAATTTTAGACAAATAAAGGGACAAAGTGTTCAAAATTATACACAAGAGTTTAGGAGAAGAGCACTAGTTTTAGGTGTCAATTTATCTTCCTAGGACACTTTGTTAAAGTATATTGGGGGTTTGCACAACTATATTAGACATACTATTCTCATTTTCAATCCCACAACCTTAGATGAGGTTTTTTTTCAAGCCACACATCTAGAAACAAGAGGGAAACCTAGTGCAAATGAGAAAAGTGATAGTTTCCTTGAGTATGAAGGTAAAGGAAAGGGTAAGTTTAATAAAAAAGGAAAGAAAAATAGTTCTATTAAGTTATAAAAAGATAAACTCACGTGTAAACATTGTTTGGAAAATGGCCATGATGAATACCCATTAGGGGAATTTTGAGGTCTAAAATGGGCCTCCTAAGAAAAATGTACAACAAAAATAAACTTTATAAGAACCAATAGAATTCAAGATGATGATGTCAGCCATGGGGGATGATTCACTATTTTTTAAGTAAAAGGGTAAAAAGATTAAAAAGTAATAAAATAATAAAACTACTTTTTCAACTTATCTCCCAAAGCCTGTACTCAAATTTCGAGTGGGAGTACTCGTTGGATGAAAAATTTAATTCCTCATCCAAGGAGTACCCATGTTGCATACTTTTGATGGGTCCCCTTCCATGAAAAATAATAAATACATAAAAAAAAAAGACATGATTGTAATCACATTTTTTATGTATTTCTCATTTTTCATGTAGCAGGGTCCATCTAAAGTATGAAACAAGGGTACTCTTTCGATTAGGACTTCAATTTTTCACCCAAAGAGTACTCCCGCTCGAAATTTGTGTAAAAAATTTAGGAGATAAGTTGAAAATATGAGTTGAAAAAGAAGTTTTTTCTTTTTCCCTCTAAAATTGGATGATATAGTCAAATATTATTTTATTATTTCCACTATTATTTTATAATTTCCTGAGGAGGTCCATTTTAGACCTCAAAATTCCCCTAATTATTGTTGAAAACTCCATCCATAGTTGAAATCCAAAAAACTTAAAACCAAAGAGAAGGAGAAAAAAACAAAAATCATTGAACATGACTTATGTTCAAATTCAGGAGATGAAACCAAGATTACAGAAATGGCTTTGAAAGGTAAGAACTTAACAAGCACTATTTCTTCAAGTTCTTCGAATGTAACTCAAGATGATGATACAAGTATTGAAATCTTTCATACTAGAGTAGTTTCAAGGCATATCAAAATAAACACACTATTTGATAGTGATTCTCAAACCAATTTGATTTTTGAAGACTCAGTTAAGAGGTTAAATCTAGAAACCGTTACACATCCAAGACCTTATCCTTTAGGTAGGATATGCAAGAATGAAAACTTGAAAGTAACAAGGAAGTGCATCCTAAGGTTTGCAATCAAGTTCTGCTTGAATTGAAGAATTTGAACTTGATGTAGTTCTACTTGAGTTTCAGGTATTGTTTTGGGAAGTCCTTATCTTTATGATAGGAGGGCAGTATTTCATCGTCATGAGAATAAGTACCACTGTTTAAAGAATGGAATTGAACACATAGATAGAGTGCATAAGAATAATATGAGCTTGTCTCTTATACATGCAAGAGAAATGAAGAGAATAGTGAATGTAAGTCAAAATTTGGCTTTGTTAATGCTCAAGCATAGTGATGTTTTGAATGAGACCTTTCAATAATATGCATCAAATGAACAAGACGATTTTATTTAAGTTTCTAATGTTTGTAATAATATGTTTTAGGGTTCTAACATGTTGCTTTGAAAAGTGATAAACAAGTTGTGAAAGATTTGTAGCAGTCCACATGAGTGTTGAACAATGATGGGAACAAAATGCAGGTGTTGAATGGTGAAAAAATAAAATAACAAGCGCCAAGGAAAGATGAAAAATAAGGCATAGGTTCCACAAGTACTTATTTCAGGTTTTAATATGGTACATGGCAATGGAAAAAACACTTGGTCAAAATTCGATGCAAGTATAACGCAAGACAAAGCTAAAAATAGTCATGTTAGCAGTGTTCAAGGTGAGAAAGTTTTCAAGTTATTTAAGTTTCCTTTGATTGACGACCGAGGTGGGAAAAAAAAAATTCTTGAAGGAAAGATTGTTTTTTTTCAAATTCTGGAAAATTGCAGCATGATGGTATCCACAACAGCAAGATAGGGCCTCCATAAACTAGGAAAAAGTTCAGTTTTCATGAAAAGTTCAAATTGTTGAATTCAAGCAAATTCTAGTGGATTGAGACTGGAAGGGTGAGGGGGTTGTACCCTCATCCACATGTTTAGTAATGAAAGATATTTTTGGGTCCAAAAGCTTCTAGTGGGGAGGAGTGATCAGCTACTCAAAATTATGCTCAAAAATAAAAGTTGTCAGAATGGTGTGGAACCTAAATGATAGAGTAGATCTTGTCGTTCTGAATATGGCACAAATTGTTTCACGGAAAACCGACACCGTAAGCTCCCAGAAACATGTTATTTCCACTTTTTCAAACATGCAAATTTAAAAAAAATGGAGGACAATCCAGTCAGTAGTTCGTACAACTGACTGGGAATGCCTACATGGCAGGGTGAATGTGTAGGTTGAATTGGTCAATGGTTTTCCTCCGGTGTATGGTATTATGTGAAGTGACATGTTTGTGGTTGTTTGAAATGGTGAAGTTTTATTGGGTTTCATGATGGCCAATCACAGGCTGCAACGTGCCCCAACCAGGAGCTGCCACGTGGTAGCCAGAGGGCCACCAAAATTTATGTGGGAGGCTAAGCAGATCATGCATTGGGGGTCAAACTCACGACCTCCTCCAAACCACAAACAGGTCTTACCAATACACCACCGTGTTTATTCTTATTAAACTATGGTAGCCAATGTATATTATGGTATGTATATTGCATAAAAGGGGGTGGGTCCAAGGTCTAGCCGTGGCCCTAGTCACCGCTTGGGGGCAATACCAAGGGCAAGAGGCTAGACCTACACCCCCAATGTAACTTCTACTATAAACTATAATTGCAGTGGATATATGCCACATGAACGGGGAAGTGAAGGTCGCGGTTTAGCGTAACCGCTAGAGTTAGAACCACCAACATTTATATTGACCTTACATGTGAATGTCTCCACCACCAAGGTTTAATGTTTGTTAGCATATTGGGTGGGGTGGGAGTTAAGAACACGATCCCCGGTCCCAAGCAGCCCCATGTGGCCAAAAAATTCAGAGATAAGGCCTTAGTGGGTAAATTAACACTCAGACAAGTTCGCCTGGAGTTTGGTGGGATTGGTGCTCAGTTAAATTAATTTTGGGCAGATTTGTAGGATGGTGTTGGATTTTGGGGAAAATGTGGAGCGAATAGTGCATGAACTTGGGGAAGTCATAACTAAGTTAGTTGTTGGAAAAATTCGATGGAGAAAGAGTCTACACAGGAATTTTTGCGCATTCTAGAGCTGATGCAATAGGTTTTAGAGCTGTTTGAGCATTGTAAACATATGTAATCACACTTTTGAGCATAATAGAATAGGTCCAAGCAATTGGAAGCTAGACCAAGGAAACGTAGCCTAGGCGGGGTGAACTCCTTCATCATGTGTTGTTGTGTTACTATTTATGGTGATGTTCATGTTTATTAGATGATGTTGTTTAGTGTTTTTTTATGTTAATTTTCTCATGAAATTCACATAAAAACACATAAAATATCTTGTTAAAATTACAATTAACCTCATAATACTCAAGCACTTTGTTTATATTCTAAATTGGATCTTAGCATAATAGACACTAATATTTCATTCAGATAACTCATGCTAGGATTTTTCCCATGTGCTAATATTTATGTCCCTCGCCATATTTTTCATTTTGATTTTATTTCTTTTTATTGTGGCCATGATTTTCTCTTTCCTTTTATTTTATTTGCATCAACCTCCTTGGGAAATGTTCCCCTGCCCTACTCTAGTTATGTGAACCTTTGAGTGCCAAATCCCCAAGAAGAAATGAAAATTTATACCCAAAGAATGGAGGATAGGTATGGGGCCTGTAATATAGGATGGAAGGTCTTAATTATGAATATGGGAAGATTCTCAATCATGGATTTCTAGGTGGTGACACTTTTATAACCTGAAATTCCTTAAGGAAGCTCCCACTAGACTAGGCTCAAAGATTAACCCCATAAGTAAGGTGAGAGAATAGAAATATTTTCAAGCTCTATCAATATTATATATCACCCCATCATCCATACTAAATTCCCAACAAAAAATAATTATAAGCACCCGATTGTGAAATTATCAAAGTACCTCTTCAGTGGCAACCCACCTTCTTCTAAGTTCTAATGTTGGATGGGTGAGAATTATGTAGTTTATGGAAGTGGAAGAGGCACATGGAATATCATCATATAATGGTGATTGGAAGGGGTTTTGGGATGTTTAGATGAATAAATAGCCATTAAATGTAGAAGAAAAGTTTTCTCCTAAGGGGTTATGCATTTTGGTGGGTAACAGGGCCAAGATGTTCTTCTAATAGGAATTGATCCTAAGTGAAGAGGAAAGAAAAAAAAAATCCCAACCATTATGGATACACCCACTATATTATTATCTTGGATTTTTATGTGTAAAACAAATTGTGGGTAGGAAAAATACTTAATAGATGTATCTTTAAAAACAAATCCTAGGATCAAAAGCAGGATTTGCAATTCTCATCATATATTTTCCCCTCACCACTTTTGAATTGTGATAATTTTTCTGGGTACATTGCACTCAGTTCTTTGGACCAGGACCTACACTTTAGCCATAATTATATACTCTTCCATACATTATTAGGGGAACATATGCCCACCTTTTATTCGCTACTAGACATTCCTAATCATTTGACACATTTTTTGTTTTCAATATTTTCTATTTTTTGGTAGGTCTATACTTAGGTCTCCTAGAGCATCTATGAAATTCCTCCCACAAATTCCGTTGCTTCCAACTAACTTATTTTTCCTCCCTCCCGTTCATTGATTTTTAATCCTTTTTTGGAGTTTAACCGAGTGTAATGAAGTTTTTTTTCTTTTAAGAATTATTAATGACTTCTAACAAAACTATAAATTCATTTACTTATAATTCACTTTATTTTAGTATTTTTTTCTAATTTTGGTTCTCTCATTTTAATTTTAAACTTATTGTCAACCAATGAGAGAATGAAATAATTCAACATTATGGATGAGAAATATGGGATACTTAATTTTTATAAATACCCTTACCTACTATTTTAGCTTGAGTTGTTCTCAACACCTAAGGAAGATCAAACAAAACTGGAGGTAATTTTGGAAAACAAGATGAGTTGAGAGGAAATTAGCCAGATAGTGAGATGATTAATCTATATTTAAACCAATTTGATAACCTAAGGGACCTATTATCAATATTTAAATATTTAATGGAATAGGATAAATCTTTTGGGATAGATGAGGAGGAAGTGGTAATTTTTATATTTTCTATACTAGGTCCTCAATATTCTATCTTCATCTCTTCTTTCCAAACTACTAAAATATTCATGAATAAAAATTGGAAGACACCATATTTGGATGATTTAATTGATTTCTTAATACACAAGAAAAATAAGATCATAATCATTGGGGCATTTATGCCTTCCACATCCTATTCACTTACAGTGAAGGATGATACTAAATAAATATAAGTAGAAAACATGGCATCTTGATCATATATATGGTGAGAGCTCTCAATTCAGCAAGGAAACTAAGATTCCCAAGAGAGTAAAATATAAAGAGAAAAAAATTAAATTATTACAATAGGGGGTTCCATTGAGAGAGTTATTGTATGATGAAGGGAATTGATCTTGTACTTTAGTAGTCTAATCTATATGAGTACCTTCCAAATAATCTCAAGAAGAAGACTGAAGACAACCCACTAGATGATCAAGGCATGTCTTATTCTTTAACTATTATTGATTCATTATATAATAAATGAATTTTATACTTGGGTTCCTCTAATCATATGGATACATAAAATCATTATTATTTTATACCTTGCACTATTCCAACTACAACAACCTCTTTAACACCTTCTTTTCAGGGAGATCTTCAAGATGATTTTACATACTCTTTGTATTATATTTCTAATAAAATTTTAATATTTTATTTAAAAGTACATCAACAATGAATTATGGATCCATATCACATGTTATGCAGAGCACGTCATATTATATATCCAACTAGCCAATGTATGGGTGAAGTTGCCAAGTAACGAAGAATTATTTTTTAATTTGGTACTCCAGTGGTACTCCATGACCACTCATTGCTACAATTAGCAAGTATGAGGCTCAACCTGTAGAAAACGTATTCTCATATGATGGTATAAAATATATCCAAGGATTGATTCTTAATGGATTTGATCATCACCACCATGATTCTTCATATAAACTTCTTATATATATATATATATATATATAGAGAGAGAGAGAGAGAGAGAGAGAGCTATGGTGTTACAAATTGTAGCAAGGAAGGGTTAATTTGACTTGTGCCTTTGTCAAATTTAGTAATTCGATTTTCCACACCAGTAGGATGACTTGGATTGTAGTTAACTTGTGTGACATGGCCTTGTCTAGTAGTTTACTTAGTAAATTCGAGTTATAGACTAGAAGTAGAGTTGTGCATGTAGTGATTTCTAAAATTTAGAAATCTAGTTCAGTTATTCCGAGTTTGACTTAGTTAACTGAGCTCAGGTACCGAGTTGAGTATGTTGAATTTCATTTGAGTAGAATAATTGTTGTTAACTTAGTAATTTCTTAGTTATACTAGTCAATCAATTAAGAATATCCCAAACATGCATGGAATATGAATTACCTAGCTGGAATGGAGGAAAGGGCACATTGTGATTATCAATTGTATACTACTTGAGTGTACAACCTTGGAAGTTAAGTAGGTGAATCATTCCTTGGTAATTCTGAAATAAAATAGGAGAAAATTCTTATCTTTTAGAAGCTAATTTCCTCCAGGATGGCACAAGGAAACAAGATAAAGTTTTGGCCTTGGATTGGTTAAGTGCTGGCCAGAGTAGGACAATAAGCATGGGAACAAGTTTATAGTGTAGGGTGTGCTTCAATATCGAAGCAAGACATCGTAATAGTTTCTCATTCCCATATGATTAATGAAAATATGTAGAGGGATTTTTCCCAATTGGGTTCCCTTGTAAATGATTGTGTTTTTGTGGTGTTATAATGGTTGCATGTCATTGTATGTGTTTCTAAATTTTGATATTCATTCCACATAATAGTATTTAAGTTTTATTCATCAGTAGTACAAAATTTCTCTCAATTTCTGCATAAGGCGTTGGTGGGGGGGTTATTACCATTGGGTTTTCCTTCTTTATCTCACTCTTCTCATATTACTTCTTTCACAAGTTCTCTCATAATTACTTAACAAGGTTACAAATGTATAGGAACTTGATTGTTTCTACATAGTTTTGTACATGAGTATCTAACATGGCTGAAAATTTCTCAAATTCATTCACTAGAATACTCTCTAATTGGGCTTCAGGGAGGTTTTTGGGCTACATTAAACTCATTGGTTCATCAAGACTTGACTTTGAACATTATTATACCCTCTTCCATACATTATTATGGGCACATGTGACTACTTTTCATTCACTACGAGACATTCCCTATCATCTAACACATTCTCTACTTTTTAGCAAGGGTGCCACTTATGATGACATGTCACACTGAATGAAAAGTGTTTGGAGGATAAAATGGTTAATTCCACTCCATTAATTTGAGTTATCCCATGTCCGAGTCTCCCTACAACGAGTGCATAATCCCCTCCACATGATATTTAGTAGTTGCCACCTACCTTATCTCACCTTCCACTAGTTAGTTGACTTTTAGTGGTGTTTTAGAGTATAACTAATTCAAATTTTTACATGTAATAATTATTATTAAATTATGGCTTGTTGGTAACTCCATTTAGTTCCAATTCACTCTATTTTAAGATAATTTTATAATTTTTCTAATAAATATTTATGATTATAATAAAATATCAAAGTCAAAACATTACAACAATAAATTATTAATAATTTGTAAGAATGACCATGTTTTTCAAGAAAAACTTAAAACTAATCAACAATATCATATATGCCAAATTTTTCATCCTCAAGAGGTTCATTATCCTTTTTTTTTACTTTATTTTATGCTTTCGTTGAGTCATCTTTCTCTTTCATAGGATCTTTGATGTCCACAAGTCCCCTAAAGTAATCATCAACAATCCATATAACAATCAACGAGGTTCCTTTAAAGTATTTTCCACACATAATTCACTAAAACCTCCATTCCTTGAACAATTTTTTCTCATTTCATCTAGAAGAGAATTAACAATATTAATTATTTGTTGAATAAAATTGTAATGTAGTGGGTCATTTTCAATGGCTACACAATTTATTTATGTAATCATTTATGTAAGGAGCATGACAATATTGTATGTAATCATCAAATATAAAATAAATAAAATTTAATTAATATAAACACACATAAGTTAAAAATAATAAATATTAATGTTTGATTTCATTATGTTATATTATAAATCTTACCTAAACCCGTGAACAAATCCAAAACCCAACCTCCCTTTCCTGAAAATGTAGCTATAATATAATTATTCAACATTTGTTGCTTTTGATAAATCTTAATAATGTCCTATCTCAAATAATTTTCTTCATATGTTATCCTTCTTGGCACAAAATTATAAACCAATATTTAACTATGTTTCCATTCATCTTTTCATTGATAAGAAACGAATCATAAGTATTACCTCTTGTTTAGCATGCAACATATGTGGTTTCGATATTACTTGCAAATGGATCACTACTAGAACTACTCAGATCAAGCCTTTTCCTGTAAGATGAAATAGTAAAAAATCAATTAACTTATACATTATTATTATTATTAAATTTATAAACATACAATTAAAATCTCTTAACAAACAAGTTGCTTTCTTGATTTCACTTTACCCTTGAATATTGATAATAGTAATATGTTTTGCATCAATGAAAAATCACAAATATTAAAAATGGTTATGTTGTGACTTTTAAAATCCCCTTAACACCTTTATTGAAAGCTTGTAAGTATAATCACATCCAATATTTTGGATATGGTAACCATGAGGGATATATGCAATAACTCGGGAGTAATCCATTTTAGGAAAACGATTTACAACTTTTCATAATCACCTAATATTATTTGATACTACAAATTGTTCATCCCATTACGAGTGTAATGATCAATAGTTTCATTAGGTTGAGAATTTTGAAGATGTTTCTTTCTTTATATTACAAACTCAGATTTATGAATATAACTTTTAAAGGTCTAAAATTATCCATTTGTATTCCTCTTCAGCATCTTTAATGAAATCAAGAAATATACATGTATATGCCTATAAGTAACAAATAGAAAGAAACAAGCCTATAAATGAATATAATAAATTGAAATACCTTTCTAAATGCAATTAAAATATATTTTAGTGTTGTTGTAGAGCTTAAATCTAGATAGTTGCTTCTAAGATCATCACAACTCTTTTCATTCAAAATTTTCATTTTTTTCTGTTGTATTGTCATATAAGTTTGTAATTGAATCAATATAATAAATAATTTTATAATGATATACATAAAATAGAATCATTAGGATAATTTTGATGTAAAAAAAGGATATCAAAACAAAAATGTATTAAGAAAAATTACTTTAAAAAAACCAATAGGATTCAAGATGTTAATGTCATTTTGAGGGGTAAAGACTTTTGGAGGAAAAGGAGAAAATCTATTTTTTAATCACGTTTTTGACATAACCTTATAGGCTTACTCAAATTTCAAGTGCAGGCACAATAAGTACCTTTTCTACATACATTTTAGTAGATCCACATCGAGAAAAAATGAAAACATATGAAAACAACATTTTTCTTGAAAGGAATATGGTTTTCAATTTTTCATGATGCGTATCTACTCAAAAGTATGAAAAGTAGGTACTCATTCGATACATAATGTGATTTCACATGAAACAAGTGCATACACTTCTCATTTGATAAACCTATAAGAACACATTTAATAAATATAATAAAAAAATAGTTTTCATTATTTCCCTTTCTGTTGGCAGGAAAAGTTCCCTAAGGTAAGGATTGAAAACCTCAACAGAGCATAACAAGATAGCTAACAAGAATCACTCATACAAGGATTCCAAACATACAAATTACAAAAATTTGGCTTAGAAAGATATCTAGAGGTCCTATGTTTGATGATGATCCTGTAGGGTCCAAACTCTCTACTTCCTCCGGAACTAATAGGTCTGTAAGTCAATTCACATAAGCAAACATATAACAGATAATTCAATGTGAATACATAAAAATAATGTTAGATTATCACATATAAGCATATAAACCATTATTCCTGAGACAATAAAATATCAAGAATGATACATGATCTTCTTTATTGATTAATATCAATAGGTACAAAAAAGGTACAACATGATCCATTCCACAACACTGGAAAAGCCTTCCTCCAGATCTGTCTAGCTTGAATGATCCAGCTGGATACTGGTGTCCACCCACCTATTGCACCTAATCAAGTTCATTAGTCTTCTTATTTACTATGTTTAGCATTTTTTCGAGTCTTGAACTTCCAGAGCCATTTTGAGGTCCCAAATGAGGTTTTTTGCGCATGATTCCTTCGGTAATTTCATAGAAATCACATCACAAGTTGTATTCCTTGGAGATATATTTCCAATGAAGTATCATACATGTCAAGCATAGATAATATGACGAATTTATGACCTCAGGCATTTGGTTTCCCAACTAACCCCAACAGGGCCCATAAAATCTTGGTGTTACATCTCCTCGGGTTAGGGTATTGGTTTTTTATGGTTTTATTTTATTGTTAAAAAATAAAAAGGTCCTTGAGCCTTATTATAATGTTGTTCAGAGGCTTATAGTTGTCACATCTCTTCTCAGAGATAAGCTACCAGCAACCTAGCTAGTTTATTTTCCATTATGTCTGTAATATTTTTTCAGCATTTCTATTAATGAAATGAAGTTTTGTTTCTGTTGCATCTCTGTGTTATGTGTATTTATGTATTTCATTGCATTCCTGCATAAATATAGATCAATGGTATCATATTTTTCTTCCCTTTCTCGATTTTTCTTTGCATGTCCCTAATGAGGCTGAGATATAAGTATTTAGGGCTCGATCTGGTTGAACTTTTGCAAGATCAGCCTCATAAACCCCGAAGACTGCCCATGGGGGAAGAAAATAAACACAAGGGAGTAGGATATCCTATCAAAATATTGCTCAAGGAGTCCCTTGAGAAACAAAGGAACACAATTACGGATAACTTTTCCAATATCCTTCAATGACTGCCCACCGGGGACGCATTTGCATCCAACAGCCATTCTAGAGGCACCACCCCTTTCAAGGTACAAGTCAACTTCGACATTCCTATATTTGAAGGCTAGATAGATCCAAACATAGTAGATAGATGGTTGAATGGTCTGGAAGGAATTTCTCGATCCATGATTTCTCCGTCCGAGAAAAGATTACTTTTTCACTCCTGAAATCTGCCCCCCATGTCAAAGACTGGTGGGAAACCTACTATGGGCAAAAGAACGAGTGCTAACCCTCTCTTTTCTTGACCGCACCCACTTGGAATTAATTCTGAGATGACATCAAGGAACAATATTACCCTGTTGTGAATTATGAGGACAAGTACATCCAATGGATCATGTTGCGGCAAAAAATGGATCAAGATGTGCACAAGTTGATGAATTTGTTCCATACCCTCCACACAAAGTTGGGTATTAAATATTTAGAGAAATATTTGGTGCTCAAGTATCGTAGATGTTTGCATAGATAAAGTGAGGTGGAAATGGAGCTCCTCGACATTACTTCACTTGGCATGACATATCGATATGTCGTTAATATCGAGTATAATTTTAAGCAGAAGAAGTGAGACTTTGGATCTGTGAATCTGAAGATAGGGAAAGGTGCCCTTGAACCACAGAACAATGGGAAAAGCTAAAGCGAGGTGACTCAGAAAAACACCACAAAGCCAAAGAAGGACACGGCGAAGTGGTGTGAATTTCATAATATCTCCACTCACAACACAAGCATGTGTCAGGCCAAACAGTCGTTGGTGGTCGAACTTAAGGCATTTGAATCAGATGCATGTTCCGATTCTGAGTCAAAACCAAAAAATTGGAATGAAAAAGGGTAGCAAATCATTGATGCAGATCCCAGTGCCACCATTGCTACCACCAATCTCTAGAGGGAGGATCTCATTGATCCAGAGGAGGGGAGCACCTCTTCCATTCCCAAATGTGGGTGAAGGGTTCTCCACTACAATTCCTTGTTGATAGCGAAAGCCAAAACAACCTCAATAAAACATGGGTCGTGAAGCACCTTGGCCCAAAACCATATACAATTGGGTGGCTTCACCAATGAAGAGATCTATTCATCCGCCAAAAGTGTCATCTTCCGTACAACATCAAGCCCTTCATCGATGAGGTATTGTGTCATGATTCTCCTATTGATGTGTCTGATGTATTATTAAGCCATCCATACTTTTATAAGCGACGTGATTTGTATGATTCTAGGCCTCATTTTATCATTATTATTACTTTGGGAAATAAGTTGTACATGATACCGGAGGTAGTACCACATTACACCATCTCTTTGAGTACTACAAAGAAATTTAGTAAGATTATCTCCCAAACTGAGAAATCTGTTTTCATTACGATTCACCCACAAGGAAAGAAGAATATTGTGGTCACAACCTATAAAAATGGCTCCCATGCATGGCAATAGTAGATGGAAAAATACGTGGAGGAATACAAGGACATTTTCTCCTCACACACAAAGGTTCCTCTACACTTTCAGGTCAAGCACTCCATTCATCTGACCCTAGGCATGTCGATGTTTGATGTTTCCATACCTCATGTGACCACACAGACAGAATCCGCACATGTACTGTCTAAGGTTGATAAAGCAACCGAATTTATTGAATGGATCTAGAACATTCGCCAACAATTCCATGACACTTTGGAGAAATCCAATACCAAGTACAAGCAGCGACATGATCGACATCGAGTGCCATAGAAGTTCCAAGTAGGCAACAAAGTTTTGCTGCATTTGTAAAAGGAGCACCTCACGTGGCCCCACCACAAGTTTTTCCCACTCTGATATGGGCCATACACCATCAATAATTTGGTAGGGAACAATTCCTTCAAGCTGAGTAATCCACCATTCCTTAGTATGCACCTAGTGTTAAATGTGGACTGCCTTTGGCCCTACTTTCCACCTCTACTAGACACATCATGACATGGTATAACAACTCACACCAAGAGAGTTAAACACAAACTGCATGGAAAAAGACACAACTGATCAAACCATAGACACATAAATCAGGAACACCTGCCAGCAGAGGATCCATCTATATCAAGTTGTCAAAGAAGGTCAACACCTTCACTAGGGAAAGCGGTTCACTAAGGACCAGGTTGAACAGAAATTTCCCCACCACATGGAGGGTCTGCACGCAATGGAGACCATTGCTTCATAAGGTGGGAGGAATGACTCAGGTTGATATTGGTGGCCACCATCCTATTCCACCTATTCATTGTCATCAGTTTTCTTATTTACTATTTTTAGCATATTTTTGGGTCCTGAACTTGCGGAGCTGTTTTGAGGCCACAAATGAAGTTTCTTGGGCATGATTCCTTCAGAAATTTCACAAAATCATGTCATTAGCTATATTCCTCAGAGAGATATCTCCAATTAGGTATCATATGCATCAAACAAAGATAATATGACCAAGGTACGAACCCGGGAAGTTGGTTTCCCAAATAACCCCAACGGGGCCCATAAACTCTTGGTGTTACATATCTTTGGGTTAGGGTTTTTTTTGTTTATGGTTTTCTCTTATTGTTAAATAATAAAAATTCCCTTGAGCCTCATTGTAACACAGTTCAGAGGCATATAGCCTCCACATCTCTTCTTAGAGATAAGCTACCGGTGCCCTAGCTAGTTTATTTTCCATTCTGTGTAAGCATTTTTCAAGATTTATATTAATGAAATGAAGTATTATTTCTATTGCATCTCTGTTTTTATGTGTATTTATGTATTTCATTTCATTCTTGTATAAATTTGGATTATCGAGCCATGAATAGAACCTCTCTAACAAGTGAAAAAATATGCTATATAAGGATTATGAGCATCTATGCAAAGTAAACAAAGGTTTCCTAGAGACTGGGAGTCTAGGAGGCATAGGGAAAAGAGACTTGATCTGGGGAGAAAATTGGATATAATGTGGATATCCTATCTCTTATTGTCATTAGGGCTACCCAATGGGTGTATATATATACCACCTAAAAAATTTTAATTCCATTTAAGCGACAGGCTCTTATAGGTGGGATTTCGGTAAAACCCATAAAACCTTCCCAAAAATAGGATCTTATTTAATTTTTTCATATTTTCAAAGGTATACATAGGTGCAGTTTTATAGGACCCCTGTATGTACGTGATTTAGTGTGGGAAGAGTCACGTATGGAATTTAAAATATTTTATTTTAATATAATATCTAGTCTACATGGTAAAACGGCTGCCCAATGCCATAAAAGAGCATAGTATCTACAAGAGTGTTAAATGATGCTATAAAAACAATGCCTTTGCCAATTTCCTTATCCATAAATAAATTGGAAGTGATTCCCACTATATTTTTTTTCGCAACATTCAGCTTGGAATATGTGTCCCATGACCTTCGTATTATTATTTTTCCTTTATTACATGAATTTTTAACCCATGGATGTTACAAAATTTTTTGAGGATTCTATATAGAATATAGAAAATATTAATAGCTTATTAAGTTAAATAATTTTATCCTATAGAATTTGGGTGCATTGGTTTTTGAAGAAGAGGAATTTGGTGAGCCATTTTTTGGGAAAAAATAGAAATTTATCCAAATGATTAATTTTTTCCTCTAAAATTTATGAATGTTCACCCATCTTAGAAATCATACATTCAATATTTAGGGTTCATATTTTCGTGTAAATTTTGGCCTTAGTACCTACTAGTATTTCTAATTCAATATATTTCCCTCTTGTTTTCTCTCTACCTCTATTATGGAGATACTAATAAGGGTAAATGACTTGGAAACAATCATTGAGTGGTCCTCTCCATTATGAGTTACCAATTATACCTTACATCATTTGGGATAAGAGACCCATATGGATTTTGGCCCTATAACCATTACTAGTTTTCCAATAATGTTTTGAGATATGTATAATCATCACAATAGGGGGTTCTCATTCTAGGCTAAAATTAACTAATGCACTAATATTAAAATGGTCTACATTCTACTAGTAGTAGTGAAAATATAGAGAAGAAATAGGAAGCAATGAGGTAGTAAACACGCAACTACACAAAAAGGAAACAATTAGTTTTTAATACACAATAGAAATATGCATTCAACTTGATAAAAAAATGCGGAATAGTCAGCATTTAAATCTAAAAGTGCTCATACATAAAAGTACATAATTTGAAACAACAATTTTGTGAGAGAACCTATCTAGTTTATACGATAGTTTATAACCTTTCAGTATACATACTGCAAAGCACACACATAAATGAACTATTTAATAATGGTAAGAAAAAGTACACTATGCATTCAAAGTATAGCTACAACAATGGGATTTCAACGCTTCTTGATATTAATTGATGAATTTAAAAGTACCAATCTCCTAGCTCTAGTCTATAGTAAAATAAAGAATTCAAAAAATAGCAACCTTTAAATTCCCTCCTACTTAGATTTTTACAAAATTTATAGTTTTATCACTAACTTCCCCTTTGGGATTTGGATGCTTTACTTGAATGGATATCTTAGATGGGATGAAATAAATTCTTGGTCTAGTTCATATATGGAATTTTACGCCTTGGCTAAAAATATTTGTATAGCCTATAAAACCCCTTCACTTTCATAAATATGAAAAGTGTGTGTGTATGTGTGTGTGTGTGTGTGTGTTTGATTGATAAGAGCTATGTGAGGACATTTCTTCCTAAAAAAATCATCCACAGTGCTGATCTCTCCAATTGTAACTGAAATGGCCTTAAAGCCTTGTTTTTTTCTTATTGTGAATGAGAGAGATATTTCAATCAAATGGGAAAGGTGAATAAGTGGTTTGTCGGATTATTTTAACTATTATAAGTTTTATAATTAATGGTTTGAATTCATGATTCTTGGATGTTTTTAAGCTATGTAAGATTTATAATTATGAGAGGAATTTGGCTAATAAATATGCCCATTTACAGTTTGAATCAATCAATAAGAACCATCCTAAAAAGTCCCTATTAAAAAAATGTGATTTTTAAAAAATTTCCTTTGAAGTTTTGGCCTTGGCCCTTGATCATATGGGCTAGTGGGGTTATAATCATGGGACTAGATGAAAGGTTGTAAAGGGGGGAAACAAAATAAAGATAATATGTTTTCATTATCTAGATAATAGGACATACATGAGTTATTTGTTAAGGTGTTGATGAAAGATTCATCAAATTCACCTTTTTGTAAATTACGAAAAAAAAATCATCATTTGAGAGAATCTGGATATGTGGAAGATTCAAAATATAATAGTTTTCCCCTTGTGGGGATATAACCATGGGCCTAAATGGAATGAGGTAGAGGAAGAAACCTATTAAAGAGAAAAAAATTTCATTATTTGGATAATCGAACATATAGGGTTTGAAATTCCAAAACTTCTTCAAATTGCAAGTTTTAGAAAAACCTAGATATAGCTACTTATATGGAAAAATATGTGGGAGATATCTTGAGTCTCACACTATGAACCCTAGGCCTAAAAAACAATTGTAGGCACCTGACATGTCACATGAATTGGAAATACAGAAGGGTTTGATGATGTTTCATGTCAATGTGTCATGAGAGAGATGATGTGGAAATCTATGTGCAATAAGCTATGGTGTGTGATCCACTAGGATACAGAAAGGACCAAAATTTTAAGTCTCCAAATCTCACCGAAACTGACATAAATTTGTGGAGATCGTCGAGACAATTCCAATGGCATGAATGACACCTCAATCGGATTCTATATGAAGAATTTATGCTCAACTGATGTTTGGAACAAAAAAAATATTCAAATTCAACCCAGAGAGCCCTGTGGTGCTCCTCCAACATTCCATGTGGCATCCCAGACAAAAATCTAGGTGGCACCCACAATGTTGATGTGGCACTCACCAAAGATGCCATGTGGCATGACATGACACCTAGTTTCTATTGATATGGCTAGGCATGGACACACCACATGTCGTCAGTAGGCCATGCCACATGGAATCACCATGGAATTCCATTTGTGGTCACCACATAGGTCCATTCAACATATAAGTGGACCAATTTGAAGTTTCCACATGGAAACACTCGATTGACCAATTAAGTTTGATATGTGAAGAAAAAGGTTAACATCATTATTTTATGTAACACAAAATAACCAAATTTGGGAGCCTGCAAGGCTTGACCCTGGGACCTCCCAAAAAATCAAATGGCTTAACATACTCATGCAAACCAAGTGGGATAACAAATTTCTTGCTAACTTTACCCATAAAATATTATTTGAACTCTTGTCATTCAACCATTGGGAGAAGGCCATGACCATGAAGAGAGATAAGGATGGGACCCATGCCAAGTTAGTATGGCATGAATTTCAAGATGGTGACTATGCACTCAGTGATATGCATGATTTTCTAGGTGGCACACTTTTCAATGCAAAGGATTTTATTGCACACTAGTATGGAACAATTTTTAATGCAAACTTCTCGAGAGGAGGTGTAGAGGTGAAGTTTCAAAATCATATGAGGTTTATACTCATTATTCTTACTAATTAAAAATAAATCCAATGGTGCAATCATAATTTATATATTAGTATAAAATATGAGGGCTCATGGAAAAATCCCACACATGTCATTGATTTTTTGGCATGTGCTATAATAGAAACTTGCACATGTCAAATGGTGGTGGTGTTTATACTCTAAACTTGTAGAATTTTGAGGCGGAGCTGTTGGTATGGAGTATGTTGTAATTTTAGTAGAGTTTTTTCAAGCCACCCCAAGATGTGAGGTATTTCCATGTATTTTCCATTATTTTGCTGAGATAATATAGTGGCCTCTCTAATTCGAAGGTGGACCTGAAGACATAACTCATACATTGTGAGTGAAATCCAAATATTAATCCATTGTCTGTGTTTTCTTATTTTTGTGTTGTTTCTTAATGAATTTTGCATTTATGGTATTTTCATGCTCTTTACAAAAAAAAAAAATTAACATCACCGAAGAAAAAAACTCGAATCAATGCGTGACATGGAGACTAAGAATCTAAAAATCCAAAAATTTGGAAAATACCCTTTAAGGTTTTTTAGATGTCAAATGTTCTAGATATTTGGAACTATGGATGTTGGCATACCATGACACATCATATGACATGGCCATGGAGGACGCTAGTGCTAATATGGATGGCTAAATGGTATTCATCATGTATCTAACATGGCTAATGGATGTTCCATATCCAAAATATGAAAATTTGGCCTTTTTTTAATGGGTCTCTTCATATTTTTTGTATAGTGGATGATTTGGATATCCATGGATTTGGATATCTAAAAGTACGACCTATTGATATTTTGCAGGAATGTAGAAATATGCAAAAAAAATTAATGGGAAATTTTGAAAACATCCTGATCTAGATACAAATGTTTGACTTATTAATAAGAATTTTTACATGTATATAGAATCTAGAAGAATTTAGAATAGTTGAAATAAATAAATATGGATTTTTGAATCTTGATATTATTTGCCAAGATGATGTGTATGGCTCACAGATATGTGTATAGTAGAGGTGACATTGTTGAAATGGCACCCCAAAGGGGGCTTCCCTTAATTAAATTGGAAGAGAAATTGCAATTTCATCTCATGAAAACTTGTATTAGTTAACTAAGTTAGAATGACTGATTTAGCTAAGGAAATTTGAGTTGAGGGTCAGATAGTAGGCATGTAGGGTTTTCCCATGATTTAAGGGGGTCCAATTATAGTTGTTTGTGAGTTGTAATTATTTAAATCAATTAATTGACTTAAAATCAGTTTAACCAGTTCTAAATGAGAGATGAGATAGTGAGGGGACAAGTGAATTAAATCTTATTTAATTCAAATATAGTGATCAATCAATTAACTAATAATTCACTATAAATAATTGTTGCGTGTCATTTCTAAGGAAGGCCCAGTGGAGACTGAGGCTAAATGGATGATAACTATTAGTTGTATAATTAGAAAATTTTACAGGTTAGTTATAGAGTCATGTGGAGGCCAAGGATTCAATGCGCAACAAATTAAATGAAATTTCCTATTTAATAGGGAAAAAATTCCTCCAATAATGCGCGAGCAAGGCAAGCTAAGCAGAGGCTAAGAATTGGCTAATTAATTGGATGATTTTTCCTAGATCAAAGTGAGACAATTGGCAAAGTGCATGAATTTCTATAGTGAGAGAAAGCATTGTATTGTTTCATGGACTTGAATTTATACAATATCAAAATAGTGGGGTATTAGGGAGTGTTATTTCCCCATATATATCTTGTGGTGTGTGATCGATTGTCTCTTTCTCTTAATTGTTATGTGATTGTACAAACGTGTTTTGTTTTCGCAAAGAGTAGAAGGGTTCAGTATCTTGTTTTAATACATCACAAGATCAGTTTGAATATTGTTGCTATATTTTCTACATGGTATTATAGTTCCAGGAATCACAATAAGAAGATAACAATAGAGTTTATTTTGATAAGGTTTGAATTTGAAAATTTATTCTTCAGGATCTAGCAGCATATCAATATTTTTTTTAATGGCTTGAGACTCAAATATTCACTCAAGGGAAATTAGAATTATATTGTATGGAAGGACAGGATGGAGGCAGTGCTTGAGGAAAATGGATTGAAGGCTTTCATAGATATTGATTTCTCGTAGCCCGCAGCAGCAGATGATCAAATTCTTGATGCATGGAAGAGGAATGTAGAAAAGGAGAGAAGGATCTTGTTAGAGGGAGTTCAATATCATATTGTCTCAAGTCTCGACAGGAAGGAAACTCAATATGCAATGTGGAAGGCCTTGAAGTATCTATATAATAATAGTAGCAATAATAGGAATTTGGTGCTAAAAGACAAGCTCAAGAAAATCAAAATTGAGAAGGGTGACACGATCCAAAAATACTTGACAAAGTTCACTTCGTGTCGAGCTGAGCTTGGAAGATTGGCATCATTTTTACCTCATATGATTTGGTTAGCCTAGCTCTTCTAGGCCTTCCCAAGAACTACCATAGCTACTAAGACTTTGTGAATGGGAGGGATAAGCTACCCAATTGGGAGAAACTATGGTCTGATTTGGTACAAGAAGAAATTTGGCGAAGCATTAGAGATGAATCCTCATCAAATATTGATGATGAAGAGAACTGTACCTTGGTTGGAAAGGAAAAGAAAGGAAAAGAGAAGGCATCTCGTTCGAAACCTAAGTCCGGCAAGGTAGGCAATAAGCGAGACTTGTCAAAGGTAAAATGTTTTAACTATTATGAGCATGGACACTATATCACAAATTGTCCACAAAACAAGAACAAAAATAACACCTCAGGAGGAGAAACAGGTAAACCATTGGCTTCAAAGTTCGATTTGGACTTCACCCTCATCGCATGCAAGGTGTCATCGGTGATGGGATATGTGTGGTACTTGGATAATGGAGCTTCATTCCATATGAATGACAATAAAGAATTATTCAGTAACTTGGAGGAGAAGGATCTCTAGATACACATCGATATGGGTGATGATGGGAGGTATATTGCTACCTCTATAAGTACAATTACATTTAAGAGGGATTCAGGTAATCCACTCACATTAAAATATTTTATGTATGTTCCTGGCTTAAAGAAGATTTTTTTTTTGTTGCTATGTAGGAAGATCATGGCTATGATGTGTTCTTCAATGAATGAAAAGTGTTCCTTATTCACAAAGCTACGGGACAAGTGAAAAATATTTGGATTTGAGTAAATAGTTTCTACAAACTGGATGTGGAAGGCTGCACAGCATTGACCACTAAAACATAGATGGTGGAAATCTGAGACATAGGTGAGTTATGGCAGAGGATGTTGGGACATCTACACCACAATGCTTTGAGGATCATGCAACATATTTCTATAGGACTTCCAAATAGTGCATTTTTGAAGAGAGGTACATGAAAAGGGTGTATATTGGGGAAGTATACCAAAGCCGAATTTCACGATAAGGAAAGCTAAGCCAAGGTGATAATTGAGAAAGTTTACTCAGACGTGTGTGGAATTTTCTTAACAACTTAGACAACAAAGCACAGGTATTATGTGATTTTTATTGATGATTTTTCAAGAAAGTGTTGGATTTTCTTCATGCAAAAGAAATATCATACGTTCTCCAAGTTTTGTGAGTTCAAATCACTTGTTGAGAAATATATGTGGAAGAAGGTGAAGGCTCTGAGGAGCGATAATGGTGTAGAATACATCTCTAACGAATTCAAGAAATTTTGTTCCTTAGAAGGAATTCAAAGATAATTGATTGCACCTCATAACCCACAGTAGAATGGGGATGTAGAAATAAAGAACATAACTATTGTGGGAGAAGAACAAGCTATGTTGCATGATCAGGGCCGATCGTTGCATATATGGGTGAAAGCATGCAATGCAGTAGTATTTCTGTAGAACTTAAGTCCTTAGCGAATAATTGGGATGAGCACACGAGAGGAGGATTTTCCAGGTAAGAGATTGGATTTGTCGTATTTTAAATTTTTTGGTTCATATGTTTATTTCCATGTAACAAAAGACGTCATGAAGATGATAGAGCCAACGGTAGATTTGGGGATATTTGTGGGGTACACTGATACACCTTAAAACTATTGGGTGTACTTGTCAGTACATAGGATGACCGTGGTCAGAAGAGATATGAAAATTGACGAAGAAAAATCCATATGATTTTCCCTTGAGAGGGAGTTCGAGTTGCATGAACCTCAAGATGTGGAGCAGCCACAAGCATAGGAACAGAGAGTGGTAGGAACCACTCATGCAAATCCATCCACTAGAGATGGAAGGAATCCCACTAGAGAAGCTAACAGATTATTGCTATATGCAAGTGATAATTTGGGATCACCCACATCACATTGCAGGTAGAGAAGGTCCCTAGAGCAGTACACTAGATACATGGCTCTTATGAGTGAAGGTATTGATATAAAACCGTCATATTTTAAGGAATTAGTGCAACAACCAATGTGTTTTGATGTCAAGGTTGAGGAGTATGACTCCATTATGAGAAACTGTGCAAGGGAAGTTCTCCCCATGTCTAGTGGGGAAGTCAGTTGTAGGATACATGTGGGTCTACAAGGTGAAGTAAGAAATATATGGGAGTGTGGAGAAACACAAGGCTATATTTGTGGCCAGAGGGTTCTCTCAAGTGAAGGGGATTGACTATGTTGATAAGTTTTCACCATTCTTATGGTACTCATATATTAGATCCATCCTTGGACTCTTAGCATAGATTGGATGGCAGATACATCAAATGTATGTAAATACAACTTCTCTCAATGGATTTATTGAGGAAGAAGTGTGCATTGAGGAGCCGAAATGTTTTGAGACCTTAGACATGGAGTTGCATGTGTGCAAACTCAAAATAGCATTGTATGGGCTGAAGTAAGCACATCATGATTGGTACACCAGGATTGACAACTATTTCACTGGGTTGGGCTTCACCAATAGTGAAGCAGATGCGAACCTATATCATATTGTGGTTGATGGTAATATTTTTATTGTTGCATTTTATGTTGATGATCTGATACTGACAAGTGATGAAAAAATCATAAAGTCTTGAAAAGAGGATCCTGCAAGAGAATTTGAGATGAATAACATGGGGCTATAGCACTATTTCCTTGGATTGGAAATATGGAAAAGATATTGGGAGCTATTTGTATCTCAAGGCAAGTATGCCAAGGATATGATAAGGAAGTTCCACATGGATGGCAGAAAACCCATGGAGACTCCTCTAGCAAGAAACTGGAGGAAAGAGGATGCTACTTCAAGAAAAGTAGTGGATGCTACTGTTTAGAGACAGCTTATGGGTTCACTCTTGTATTTGGTGAACACATGACTCGAAATATGCTACGCAGTTAACCAGTTGAGACATGCTATGGTTAAGCCAACCAAGCTCTTTTGGAAGGCAGGGAAGCATCTATTAAGATATCTCATAGGCACTACAGAGTATGGATTATGGTATAAAAGGACAAAGGGAGTGAAGCTTCAAGGCTTCACCAATGTAGATTGGGCAGAGATTCCATTTGACAGGAAGAGCACATCATGAGGCATCTTCAACATATGATCAACATCAATTTATTGGTACAGGAGGAAACCGAGATGAGTTGCATTCCGTTCAACAGAGGCAGAGTACATGGCGGTCAGTCAGGCAGCATGTGAGGCCATATGGATGAGGGAGATACTTGTTGGTTTGTTTGGTCAACAGATGGATCTAACAGTGATAAATTGTGATAACCAAAGTTGCGTCAAACTCTTAGTGAATCCAATTTTTCATGACAGCTCCAAGAATATTTATATTTGGTATCACCATCTCATATATTGTGTTCAGAGAAGGATTATGTAATTAGAGTACATTACCATGAAAGAGAATGATGCAGAAATATTAACAAAGGCATTGGAAAGAAGAAAATTTGAATTCCACAGGGACAGGATCAAGGTAGTAGATAATACCTTTCATGCTAGGAGGCAGTGTTGAAATGTCACCAAGATATGTTACCCCAAATGGGGCTTCTGATTTAATTTTCCCTTAATTAAATTGGAAGAGAAATTGTAATTTCATTTCATGACAACTTGTATTAGTTAACTAAGTCAGAATGACTGAGTTAGCTTAGTAAATTAGAGTTGAGGGTTAGATAGTAGGCATGTAGAGTTATCCCATGATTTAAGGGGGTCTAGTTACATTTATTTGTGAGTTGTAATTAGTTAACTAAATTAATTGAGTTAAAAAAAAATTAACTAGTTCTAGTGGAGAGATGAACTAGTGAGAGGTAAAGTGAGTTAAATATGATTTTATTCACAAGTAGTGATCAATCAGTTAACTGATAATTCACTATAAATAATTTTTTCATGTTAGTTCTAAGGAAGGCCCAGTTGAGACCGAGGTTAAATGGATGATAACTATGATTATTATAAGTTATATAATCACAAAATTGTACAGGTCAGTTATAGAACAATGTGGAGGCAAAGGATGCATTTCACAATCAATTCAAGGGAATTTCCTATTTAATGGGGTGAAAAATATTCCAAGAATGTGTAAGCAAGGTAGGCTGAGAAGAGGCTAAGAATTGGCTAAGCAATTGGATGATTTTTCCTAGATCGAAGTGAGACAGTTGATAAAGTGCAAGAATTTCTCTAGTGAGAGAAAGCATTGTATTTTTTCATGGTCTTGACTTTATACAATATACATATTGTGTGGTTTTAGGCAATGTGATTTCCCCAGATACATCTTGTTTTGTGCGATTTATTGTCTCTTTCTTTTACTTTTTAGGTCATTGTGTGATCATGTTTTATTTCCGCAAATTGTAGAAGGATTCAATATCTTGTTTTATAACATTACAAGATCAGTTTGAATCTCGTTGCTACATTTTTTACATACAAATTGAGATTTCTGCCACATGTTAGTTGCACGAATGATGACATGGTACAAAATTGTGTTTTTTTAAGGAGCCTAACTTTGTTCTTGGAGCTTAGAATAAGATGGAATTTATATGGTCACAAGTATATTGATGAGGAGAAGATAATGATGACATCAAAAGAGCAGTTTGAGATGGTGAAAGGAATAAAAAAAATGGATACCTCGCCTCCATAAGGTGACCTTAGTGATTGGGTATGCTACATCCCATGTTGTGACGTGTTGTGAACTTAAAAGCTTTGAGTGCAACAAAACGTTTAGGAAAAGCGTAATAAGCCTAAAACTAAAAGGTATTTCCTCATTATGCATGGATACTGTAATATCCCTGGTTTAAAAGTTCACGTGAAAAAGGATAATAAAGGAAAAAATAATAAAAACAAGTTCATGGGACATGTGTTCGAAGCTTAATGTTGGGAAAAGAACTATAGTGGGCATCACTTTCTGTTTATTTATGGCTAAGGAAATTGGAAAATGTAGTGACAAAGGAAAAGAGGCATTAATGGGATTTTTATTTATGAAATAAAGGAAAATATGAGAAAATGGAAGGTGAAAAGACACGTATTTGGATGAGAAGGAAATTGAAGGAAAAATGAAGGAAAATGAAGAGAATATAGGCCTCAATGATAAAAAGGATTCAAAGGATTAGTTGAAATATTTTGTCAGTCAATACTTTTCTAGTTGAACCTTTTGTCATTTTTGTTTTCAAATTAGTTTCAAAGAGATTTAGAACAACACCAATAGGATAAAGAAAAGAAAGAAAATGAATGAAAAGGACAAGTAAGGAAATAAATTTAAACAAGGAGAAGGTTGGATCAACAACTACAACATGAGGATTTTGCAGGTAACATATTGCATGTGTGATTTCCTAGCTGAGGTGTGAATGCATGGTACATGCATTCATTTATTTGGTTCATTATTACCATTGGCATTGGTTTTTTTGGATTTGATAGTTATTTCAACCTTTCCTTGCCATTTCCTAGATAACCATGGTGTGATGGGATTCATTTATCGGTTGAGATTCAGATTTCTGGAAGATTTTGGAACCGGGTGAGGTGGTTTCAGGAACATTCCCAAGTGTTGGGGGTGGAGATCGTTTTCTTCGAGAATCCATCATGAGGTGGGTGGACATGGAAAAATTACTTAAGGTATGGTGAAGAAATTCTGAGGTATCCAAGCTTGTTTTGGATTTTTGATCTCTTAATGATCCAGACTTATGTAGGAATGTAATAAAATAAAATAAAACATAAAACAAATGCAGAGATGCAGCAAAAATAAAACTTCATTTCATTAATATCAAATAACTAAAAGAATCTTACATACAGAATGGAAATGAACTAGCTTAGGCGATGGTAGCTTATCTATGAGAAGAGATGTGGCCGCTACATGCCTCTGAATTGTGTTACAATGAGACTCAAGAGCCTTTTTACTATTGAAAAACATAGTAAATCCATAAACAACCAAAACCTTAACCCCGGGTGATGGAGCGCAAAGAGTTTGTGGGCCCCGTTGGGGTTAGTTAGGCAACGAACTTCCCAGGGTCGTAACTTGTTCATATTATATATGTTTTGCACATACGATATATCATCAAAAATATATATCTAATTACTATAGTATTTTCCACAAGCCCTTACCTATGGCTATGGGTCTGATGTAGACCTCAAAAAAACATTGTTTAGGGGGTCAAAAATGCCAAAAATAGTAAATGTTGCTATAAAAATGAAACTGATGAAACCGACTAGAGGTCTAGATGGAATAGGTGGGTGGCCACCAATATCCACCTGGATCATTCCTCCCAACTTAGGAATCAATCGTACCCAGTGCATGCAAAGCCTCCATGAGGTGACGAAATTACTGTTGAGTCGTGTCCCTGGTGAACCACTTTCCTTGGTGAAGGAGTTAACCTTATTTGAAAACTTGATATAGTTGGATCCTCTACTAGCAGGTGTTATTAATATGTGTTTCCATTATTCGATCAGTTTTGGCTTGTTCTGTGTAGTATGGGTTTAACTCTGTTGGTGTGAGTTTTTCTGTAATGTCGGATGGGTTGAGCACTGATGGAAAGTAGGGCTGAAGGCGGTTCAAATTGAACACTGGGTGAAGACCAAGGAATGGTGGAATACTTAGCTTGAAGGAATTATATCCTACATCCTTGGTGATGGTGTGTGACCCATATCGGATAAGGTGAAGCTTGTAGTGGGGCCCAGGGAAGCACTCTTTCTGCAAATGTAGCCAAGCTTTGTCACCCACCTCAAACTTGTGTTGCACCTAATGTTGATCATATCGCTGCTTGTACATAGCATTTAATATGTGAAATATTTCATGGAACTGTTGGTGGATGTGTTGAATGCATTGAATGAAGCTCTTAGCCTTGTTGTCTTCAGACTGCACATGAGAAAAAAAAATTTGAGTAGTTGTAAATGGCATGGCCACATTAATGGGACATAGTGGTTGGAACCCCAAGCCCAACTGAAATGGGATGTGGCCAGTTGAGTTGTGGATAGCTCATTTATAGCTATGTTGGAGATAGGGGAGGCTTTAATCCCATTTGTGTGGATTCTTCGAGTTGTACTTTCACAAAATGTGTACAATCATCGTGTTAACAACCTCTGTTTGCCATCAATTTGAGGGTGGAAAGTTGTGGACTTAGTGAGCTTGGTGTCCAACATCGACGAGAGACTTAATAAAAATGTACTGAGGAACCTGCTATCCCGATCTGAGATAATGAACTATGGGATCCCAAAGTGTACCCACACGTTCAAAAAAAATATTAAGTAGTGACTTCTGCTATGATATTCTTCTTGCAGGTCGCTATAATGTCCATCTTAGAGAATATGTCGATGACCAAAAAAATGGATTCGTTCCCATTCTTGGTAGAAGGAATTCCTAACATGTAATCCACGGAGATGGATTCCCAAGTTTGACTAGGGGTAGGCAGTGGATTATATAGGCCTTACTTCTTGATGGTCGGTTTGGAAATGGCGCATGAGATGCAAGATCTAATGTACTTCCCTACATCATGTCAAAGGTTCAACAAATATAAATACTATTGCAGCACTACCACTCTTTTCTCGACCCCAAAGTTTCTAGTGAACCAACTGTAGCGCACTTCCCAAATCATCTTGTCACGCTTGCTTGAAGGAACATAGAGGTGTCCTAGGAGGCATAACAGTGTATCCCAGAGGTGATAATATGAAACTTTCTTACCCTCCAGGAGTGCCTGGTATGTTTTTCTGAATTCTGGATCACTCTTATAGATATGCAGCCATCCCGAAGTCTTGTTCCCACAAGAGTCAAGCATAGTGGTTAGCGCCATATGGTTAGTGCTAACTTGACTCAAAGGTTCGGTGATATGATAGAACCCCAACATGAACCTGTGGTAGAAATTGGAAAGACCAAAAAATTTGTGGATCTATGTTAGAGTGGTTGGCACTATCCAATCCCAAATGACCTAGATCTTGGTTGGGTCCACATGCACCCCTTGCTCATCAATAATGTGTCCCATATATTGAACCTAGATCTTCCAAAAGTGAATTTATCCAAATTGGCACACAACTTGTGTTGCTGTAGTGTTTGGAGGACTTGTTGAATGTGGTAGAGGTTCTCTTCCCAACTCTGGATGAAGATCAGTATGTCATCCAAATACACCACCACAAATGAGTTGGTGAATGGTCACAAGATGTCATCCATCAGCTTCGTCAACCCAAAAGGCATGACCAACCATTCAAAAAGGCCCTGCTTGGATTTGAAGGAAGTCTTCCACACATCAAAGGGCTTGATTGGTACCTGGTGATACCCAGACTTCAAGCCAATCTTGTTGAAATATTTGGCCCCATTGAGTTGGTCAAAAAGGTCATCAATCTATGGGACCAAATACCGATCTTTTTCAATGCTCGATAGTCAATACAGAGTCTCTAAGTCACATCCTTCGTTTGCACCATCATAATCGGGCTCCCATAGGGCGATGAACTCAGCCGTATGTGAAATTTATGCAAAAACTCCTGAATATGCCTCTTGATTTCATCATTCTCCATAACAAAGTTATGATAGATGGGTCCATTAGGTAGTGACATGCATGGGGTCAAATCTATGGAGTGCTTGACCGCACAGTGCAGAGGAACCCTTGCAAGTGAGGTGAATATGTCCCTGTACTCCTCTCCGACCTTGTCCATTGGTTGTTTCTTTGTAGAGGAACCATGTATGGAGGTCATGGCCATATTATTTTTCTTTCCCTAAGGGTGGATCATCAAGAAAAAAAAATTCTGGCTTAGGAAATGACCTTACTGCATTGTTTTACAATGATCAAAGAGATGGTGGTAGGTGGAGGCTACCTCCGGTATACTTTACAAATTATTGCCCAAAGTAACAATAATGGTTCAAGGCCTAGAATCATACACAACATGTCTCTTCCACAAGTATGGTTGGCCTAATAATACATCAAAAAAAAAGAGGAGAAACATCACATAATACCTCATTCATGAAGGGCTCGATGCTATAGGTAAGGTGACACTGTTGCCTAACGTGAAGATCCCATCCTTGGTGAAGCCACCTAATGGTCTACGGTAGTAGGTTTTTTTTGGTTAGCAAGCTCAGCTTCTTCATGACCTCTAACGAAATGAACCTCTTTTGGATCCCATTTTCGACAATGAACTACAGCGGGGAACCCTTCACCCACATCTAGGAATGGAAAAAGTGTTCCCCCTCCACTGGATATTCGGTTTCCTCTTTTTGGATCTCCGTGGTGGAAATTGTGGCACTGGGCTCTGAATCAATAATCTAATTCCATTTGTCATTCCCCTTGTCAGGTTTTGACTCAAAATTGGAACATGCATCTGATTCAGAAGCCTTCAACTCGGCGACCAGTGACTACTTCACCCGACACTCACTTGTGTTGTGAATGCAGCTCTTATGGAAATCACACCACTTTCACGTGTCCTTCTTTGGATTCATGGTGTTGTTCCTTGATTGCGGCTTCGATGAGTTGTCATGGGCCACCCCACCTTGGCCTTGTCCTTTCTTCTGTGGTTTGCAAGCACATGTCCCTTTCTTCTTATTTACGTATCTAAAGTATCGCTTCTTCTATTTGAATTTATACTCAATTTTGGAAACATAGAGGTATGTTGCACTAAGCAAGGAGATGTCAAGGAGCTCCATTTCATCCTGGATGCATCTGTGTAAACAAATGTGGTACTTACGTACCAAATGTTTCTTCAAATCTTTGATACCCAACTTTGTGCGCAGGGTATGGAACAAATTCGTCATCTCATGCACATCTTGATCCCTTCGTCAACCATTTTTTGCGAGATCACAGTAGTTTGAGGGTTGATGTGGTTTAACCTCTACATTCCCTTGGTTGTGTATGTCTTGGTTTATCCCATGAGATCCCACATTCATGTTTGGAATATGGCATGGGGGTTATTGATTGAAATAAATATTTGGTTCAACTCAATCTATGGTTTCGTAGTACGTGGAAGTCCCTGATTTGGTTTCCTTTCACATAATTTAATAAGATTTATTTTATATTTCACTCTATGCATAGTTATACTTGTTATTATGTGGATTTGATGGTTTTTATGTCATGATTAATATTATGATTATATGTTGTGTATAAGCATGGTTCTATAACATGTTCTACCTATGGTTCTTTTTATGCTTTGATTAGTTAATGAATTCATGGGCTAACAAGTGTTGTAGAAACTACTTTAGAGGACATTATAGCTTCTTGGCGATTCATAGCTAAAGAACAAAGATTCACACTCATATATGCATTCATGACCTATATCTTACATATTTACCATGTGTTTGAAGAAATTCCTATTATGTTTTAGCCAGACTAGGTCAATTTTATTACTCAAGTTTGTATGGTTAGCATTGTCATTACGTTTCTGGAAAGTCTTAGGAAATTCTAGGCAGTGGTCTGGAGGCTGGCATGGATTTGTGGCTCATATCTCAGTACCGCACCCTCCACTAGTAAAAAATTAGATATTAGAGACTATGCAACTAAAAATGTTAGTGATCACAATAATTTTAAGTGAATTAATACTAAATTTGAACAATTTTAAGTGACCCTAATAAAAACTAGTTACTTAAATGACTAATGTAGTCTAGGGATATAATATACAGCTAGATAATAATTGACCCAACTAAAAGTGACTAACATAAATTGATAACTAAGTCGAGGACTAAAATATATGAGTATAAAATAAGTGAAAAAAAATAAAAATGATTAACATAAATGATTACTATAGTCCAAGAATAAATATATGACCATCTAACAAGTACAATGTATGAGGTGTAGGCGATCTGGTTTTTTTTGGGTTTAGTCCCTGCCAGGTCATAGGTTCAAAGCTCATGCAGTGGAACTGAGGATTATAAGATACTTTGTGGGGATTAAACTTCCCAAGGGGTGTCCAAGATTGACCAAAGCCTCACACAATCCTAGTGATAACAATCCCATTTTGGATGGATCGGTATTATTCCAACTAATAAGCAGGTTGGCCCTGGCCTAGGCTCTGTCTAGTTACAAAAAATAACAATAAAATAAATGTTTGATTACTTAAAGAAATAAAATATCATCATGCCCCAAAGCATAAGAGGAATTTATGAGAAATGTGGGTTGGATACATGGAGGTTAATTTGTGCTCCCAAATCTCAACATGTGAACAAAGGATTACAGGACAAGAAGGAATTATTAACAGCAAAATTCAAAATTTAATCTAGTAAAATTTTGTTTTTGTTAACAAGTTACTAGAAACTTTATACATTACCAGATAATTCTGAATTGTTTCCCCAAGAGAGACTCTCCAACTCACTATGGAAGAGATGTTTTAATATCCTATTAAGTAATTTTCACTTCTATGTAAACATTTTGAATTGGTCAAAATGCATTATATATATATATATATATATATATATATATAATAAAAAATAAAATTCAGAAAAATAAAATAAAATAAATAACTAAAATAAAATTAAGGTAAAATATTCCATAGGTCTTGGAAAGACGATGATTGGGTGCACTGTTAAGGAACTCTTATATTTTAAGTCACCAATTCAATTCCCTGCCTTATTCAGGTGTTATTCTTGGCCATGAACACAATGTAGCCCCACCGTTGTTGAACTTACAAAAAAAAATAATGAGGTAAAATAGGCAGTTTATCATTGGGCTCTAGGTTTTAACACACACACACACACATGCATATATTTTAAAGTAGTCTAGATCCATCTTAACTTTGGATTTACCAAGCTTCTGGAGGGATGAAATCTCTTTTCACTCTAAAATAAATTTTCACTTCAAGAAATTTGATCCTTCTTAGTACTTGATATATCACGAGTTAAAATGGATCTATGATAATATAGATAAAAAATATTCCCAATATTATAATTATATATTCTGAATATTAACTTTTAAAAAGTTTCTGAGATCCAAACTCTCCAACTTTATAAATCTATGTTTTTAAATATAAATATTAAATATTGCTATATAAATTAGATTTTCAATTATATATACCTATATTTCGTTAGTTTAACATTCTAAAATATTATTTTAACATAAATTTTAAAACAAAAAACATTTTCATATTTATGTGCCATATCATTGAAATGTGAAACTGATTCAATGCATAGAGAAAGAAAAAGCGTGCTAACTCTACCACCAACTATGATAGATTATTCATACGTAGAAGTGGGATTTGGTACAACAAATGGTGATGTATAATTAATGAGTTTCAGGTCTAATTTTAAAATATTTAGGGGAAATGAATCCCATTTAAACCCATCCACATGAGAAATGTGATGCAGGTGGAGAAATCGAAGCTCGACTCTTGGACACATTTAGTTCTCATGTAGGTTTTGTTCAGTTACTGCGAAGAATCAAACCATGTATATATCATTTGTTTTCTCTCACTTAAAATGAATGATATGGTCAAGGGTTCCTATCCCATAGTTCTGGTGTCATGATACGCCTTATAACTAAATTTTTTGAATCCATTTCTAGGGTTTTTTCATAATTTTGTTTATAAGGTGAAAATGGAAAAGAGGTAAGGTAAGCTTTTATCTTTAATTTCTGACAATATGCATGGATGAAAGTAAATGACATATCAGTAAATAAATTATAACAAAGACATCTCCTAAATTATTTAGTGATTAAAATAATTTTTATTATAGGGTTCATGAAAATGAGAATGATGTCAGTCATGAAGATTAGGTTGCGATCACCATGTAGGACATGCATGGAAATTTAATTGACACGGGGACAAAGGCACTTTAGGAAAGTAGAAGTAACGGCATGTTGATTTTCCCAAGATTGAAAAGTGTGACATTAATCTGGAAATGGGGGCATTAGAATCCTAAAGAATTTTTGTTTCATGTAGGAAGCTCAAAATCCAGAAAGGTTTTCAATATGGAAGGGGGTTAATTGATATTAAATATGGATCCAATAAATTGAATGTGGAGATTTTGAACTTTGAGGATCATTATGAAACAAGAACGCTTCATCTAGAAACAAGGACACCAGAGATGCATTTAGATCAATTTTCAAAATCACGGATGAGCATAGAGACTTTAGATACCAGCAGAAATGAATACAGGGACAATGAATTGCATGATATGATTTTAGCAACCTCACATGTTGATCCTACTAGAATATTTGGAAAGAAATAACTAGGGAAAAGGAAAGAAAAGAGAAAAGGGAAATTCAAAGGGAAATCAAAGTTTCCAGATGCTCTAGCTATTACAAAATTTACAGTAGGAAGTGAAAATATGCTTCAGGATGAAATTGTTGTGAAACAAATGAGGAAAAGTAAATGGAAGAAAGCAGAGAAGAGTACCTATATGCAATGGATGAAATCAAATTTACAAACCCAATGAAAAGTGGGTAGAGAATGGAAAATTCCTCAAGCTACAGTGAAGGAATTCTAAGACATCCAAGCTTGTTTTGGTTTTTTATCTCTTTATCGTTTTTGGCGAGGTTGCAGTAGTTTGATGGTGGAGGTGGTTTAACCTATGGATTCTATTGATGTTTTATCTATTTATTTATCCCATGAGATCCCACATTCATGCTTGTAATATGACACGTGGGTGATTGGATGAAATAAATATTTGGTTGGGCTTAATCTATGGTCGGGTGGTACTTGGAAGTCGCTATCTTGGTTGGATTTTCAATAAGTTAACAATAGCTATTTTTCTATTGTACTCTATGAAACATTATACTTGTTATTATGTGTCTTTGGTTGTTGTTATTTCATGGATAATATTTTGATTATATGCTAGTGATAATCATGGTTCTATAACATGTTCTAGTTATGGCTCTTGTTATGCTTTGATTAGTTGGTGAATGGTTGATGAATGCATGAGCCAACATGTGTTGTTGTAGATACTTGAGAGTTCATTAGACCTTCTTGGCTATTCATAGCTAAAGGAAAAAAATTTACACTAAGATGTGCATTCATGCATTCATGACTTGTAGCTTACATGTTTACCATGTGTTTGACAAGATGCCTAGTATGTTCTGCTCAATCTAGGTGAATTTTTTGACTTAGTTTTTTACTTTTATCCTTTTCATTATGTAACTTATTATTCTAGAAATTCTAATTTAGTTCTAGGCATTTCTCTCGAGGTTGGCCTAGAATTTTTACTCATATCTTGGGACCACACCCTCAAAATTAGGCTAGTTGGGTCACAACTGCATGGAGATAGTATTGTGCATACAACTGGAGGCCAATAATCATACCTAGGTCTTTTCGTGCATGTTATTTCGGGTCTAGGTAAGTGAAAAAGAGCCTCATCATAGGGTTTGGTAACCTGGGGTGGTCCTTTGTCCCCTGAGTGTCTTCTAGCCCTGATCAATGATGTGAATTATCAGTTTATGCTCGGTTTGTATGCCCCACTACCTTAACTAGAGTTTGGATTGGGTCATGTCATAATAACTCTTCCTCTCATGTTTACCCTAGTAGGTCGGTGAAATTGGGTAAATGTGGGAGGGGGTGTTATAGGAAATTTGTTTACATCTAGTCAATAGGCCTGCAAACCTGATCAATCAATATCCATGAACATGTTATCATAAATTATTCACAAATCCCTAAGCACGACCTCTCCAAAAAGACTAAATTTCTGGGAAGAATTGCTGAAAATCATTGTTTTTATCCCCAACTCACCTTGCCTCTTTAGACACTTGCATTAAACATTGCTTTCATCCTTTTCCACCTACATTTTTCAACACATGGTGCTCCATTTTTTAGGTGCGTTGATTGTATAAATTCATGAAAATTAAAAATAATTTTGAAGCTTATGTATTCCTCTTACAGAAGCTTCCAAAGGTTGTTTTAACTATTTACCATGGATAAGAGCTCGAATCATATATGATCCTACATTGGATACTTCATATCTTACCCCTTAAGCTAATCCTCCCATAATATGTGTATCTTAAGCCCATAATGGTAAATCATAAACTACCACTCTTCTCCTATAAATATATTACCATCCATAACATTAGGGTTGGATTTTGGAGATTGATAATTCTGTTATGTTGTTGCCTTTAACCTAAAGGAGTCATCATATCCATGCATTAAGGTTGATCTTGAGGTGTGTTATGTGACAAGGAAGGAAAAGTCAACTTGGGGATACATCTACAAAATTAGCTACTATTTGTGGTTGTAAAATCTCTCATATTTCTATTAATACAAAGAATATCTTTTTTTCTTATATCTATTGTGTTATGATTACACTCATGTATTTCAATGCCTTGTTTATTCATTGAATATAGATGTTAGATTATTCTACTTGGGTTTTTTTGATCCTTTGCTTGTTTTTGTCATTTTTGTAGGTTCTAATTATAGCACTTAGAGCTGCAATTGGAGCTTACAAGTGAGAAGGAAGGGAAATCTTGCTACATATTCGAGGTAGGATTATTTCCCATTCTATAATTTCTCTAAGGAAAACTCTATGCGTTTTCTTTTCTTTTGTTCTATACCATTCCACTAGGTATAAGAAATTCACCTTTGTCCGCAATCATAAATTTCGCATAACAAATTGCCGACTCCACTACGGAATTATTCTTCCCTTAGTGGCTTCCTTGACCATACCACCTTTCTCACCTCTAAAATTGACCTTGATTGACTCATTAAGACATTGATTGAGCTTAGGAAAACATCTTCTTGAGACTGATTTGATTTTTTGTGTCATATTTTGCCCAAATCTACCTTAGTGCACCATCTGGTCTAGAGACAGAGTGCTTCAGCACATCTTCTCCTTCCTTTTACCTACGTTGCAAAGAACTAGTGTTAGTTTTGCACCTGCGTTGATCCCTATAAGATGAAAAAAAAAATTCTTGTTTACCTTTCACTCTGATTTTCTTTGGTTCGACTTGTTTTCCTTTTGTCTCCAAGTGTGTGCTTTCCTCTCAAAATCCTTCACTTTGTTTTATTTTGGTTTTTATATCCTTTGATAATAATTTTTTTGGATTTTTCTTTTTTCTTGTTAATCAGGTCATTTGCAAACTTTTGGATTGATCATTGATTATTTAAAGAAATTGATATTAAATTCATCATTCTATGTTATTTATTTCATCAATGATTTAGAAGCATCTTATTTTTCATTTCATTTGGAAATTAAGAGGATTGAAAAGAAAAATCTCATAATTTTTCCTTTTGCATTTCATTTAGGGTTTTATGTGTGAAATTGGAAATTTGAACAATTGCAATAGGGAAATTAACTTAACAAAAAAAATAATTTGTTGCATTTTGTATGTTGCATTACTCTTTTTTTCTTCCCTCCCATACATAGATTTTCATTGACAAAGAAATATTTCATTTTATCATGCTAGATTGCATTTTAGGATATTTGGGTAAAATTCGGGGTGAACCTTGAAAAATGAAACTTAATTCAAGATAAACTTTAAAATTTATTGAATCAATATTAACTAGAATTTGAAACACTAACACAAACATCTAGAGATCTAGGCTAAAGACGTGTTACGACATCTATAAACATAGGAGATGTCGTTTTTTCCAACATTTCATTCTAGGGGTGATATCTCATTCCACATATGTAAGTGTATTGGACCATTCTCCATGTACCTCAGGGTATATTGGATGGCGGTCCATGCATGAAAATTATATTGGAATTCTCTCATCATACAGTTACGCATTAGAAAACACTAACACAAAATTCACTTCCACATACCTTCGACTATATTTTAGAAGTCCACACTAGGTTGCTATCCTCACCTTAGGTAACTAAGTTTGTCACCTTGTATATTGTGATACGCCGAACACAAGATTTGGGGATATTTCCTACCCATACGTAAATCCTTTGTTCTCCAAGGTGCTATATTGTAGTTCACAACTGCATGGTAAACCCTTTTTCGTAGTTACCCATTTTTAAATTTATTTTTGTTGTTAATATTTAAAATTTATTAAGCCAATGTGGAAGAACAACCCCCTCAACCCCGTCATTTACGTAGGATGAAAATATTTCCTCCTCTTCCACTCGAAGAAACTCCTAGATATCAATAATAAAAACACACAAACTATTGAATCTTGTACCTCAAAATCTATACCTTCTCGAACTCCATCTAAAATTACTCCAATATATTCGCCTCTTCCTGTGAGTATTAACCATGAGATCAACTCTTTATTAACCGGTGATTCTAACACGGTCAAAACATAAGCACATGAGACTTTATTACCAGAGGCCATTAAACCTAATTTTCTCAGCTTAGACACATTAAAACCTAAGATTGTACAATATGTAGACCCTTAGTTAACTACACCTATTACTTCAGGCCCTTCCTCTTCTCTTCCTCTCTCTTTGGCTCAACAACAACCTATACATATTTTTCATTTAAGATGGATTCATTTCTATCAAGTCCTTCCTCCTCATACATCAGCACAAGATCCTTTGTCTGAATCTCCTCTTTTCAGCTCACCCTTGAGATTCCCTTGGCAATATTTTTATGGAAATTTAACCATGACTGAGTCTGTTGTGATTTCTCAGCCTGCATCCACTACTATGATTGAGACAACCAACATTGTAGCTTCCTCTATGTTTGCAACATTGTCAAAAACACATTTTTATGGTGGCACACCCATCCCTCCTAGTTACCAATAATTATTTCGTACCTTTTCTTACGCAACATCTAGTCCATGGACTTCTCCTATGCCATCCTCTTCTGGAATCCCATCTGACACTTATTTGATGAGCATTACACAATTTTCTCTTCTTCCTCCATTCCAAAATTCAGTAGAGAATAAATTTGGTTCGTATGTTGGTGGGTATGGACACCTACAACATCCAATCCACCTTATTTTGGGTACCCTCCTCCTACGGTGAAGTTTCCTCTCTATTCCACTCCTCTTTTGGTGATAGCAAAACTTGTTGTTGGAGTGGTCCAATATCCTAATCAAATACTTCAAGATAGTTCTCAACCTCATTCAAGTCCTCCATATCCAATAATGGCTTCCAATCCTTAGAAAACTATATTTTCTGTACAAACTGGCTTGGTTGTGAATCAAGTTCAAAATTCTCAACATGTTCCATCTACATCTCAGATTCCTACTTTTAAACCTATATCTCAACTTGTTCAAGCTCAAGATCATTTAATTCAACCTTTTCAGGCTATGCCTTTGACTCAACCTATCCCATCAGTATCTAGGGCTTCCCAAGGCCCACTTACCCAACCTCTTCAAGGTGCCTTACAAACCCCACCACTTCGTTAGGTTATCCCTAGAATCAAAGTGGGTAAACCTATATATGGCATGGAAAAGACACAAGCTAGCGAACCTTACGTAGGGATTATGAAAAATACCACGGGGCAACCATATCAAGGTATTCCTCAAATGCCTTACCAAGGTCATAAAATTCAAACCCAACCATTTAAACCTTTTTAAGGTTATCCTGGAACTAGAAAGAAAAGTTACCCTAGGACGAGGCATCAAGGTTATGTTTTTCCAAGTTATCAAAATCCTCCTTACCTAGGAGCACAGATACCTATTGCTCAATCCATCCCATCTTACCGAAGATATCCTCGACCAAATTTTAATAGATTATTTCCATTTGTGGCAACCCTTCAACTTCCATATATTACCCAGCTTACGAATGATCCCATTTTTCACTCTCCCTAGTGGTTGGTTATTCCTAAGAAATTGTTGATGTTAGAAAATTAAATATTACAGAGCAATGCAACACATAAAATATGCAGAAAATAAAATCACACAAAACACATAAAACTAGAGAGACACAGATATACGTGGTTCACCCAGTTTGGGCTACGTCCACCTCGAACAGCCAGTCCTTCCTTTCTATTATCCAGCAAAAATGAAGAGACAAAACCTACAGCAGATCCACTGTAATATCCTTTGTTCTCTCTCACAGTCTCCCTCTCTGTTTCTCGCTCCGATAATACACATACAATTCATAGCCGCAATACAATACCCTCATAAAAGCGAGGGGTTGCCTTCTAGGGAAAAAAACCATAAACTAAACATAACTTCTACCATCAGATCATTTGCCTAATGAACTGCTCAGATTGACTAGAAATTACTATACTTTTACAAGGAAATTTTACATCTGTTTTTAGCTTCGGGGGCGCTGCCCCTGAAACCCCCGCCAAGGGGGGGCTCTGAAAAGCGCTGCCAGCCCCCCTGGACCCCCCACGGCAGTGATTAATTACGGGCAGCGTTACCGCCCCTTTTAAGGTACAGGGGTCCAATGTTGTGATACAAAGTAAACAAGATAATCAAGCTCCACACCCAACAATCTCCCACTTGCAGACTAATTGTAGCAACTCCACCACTGCTTCATTTGCTGAACAATGGCTCCTCTTTGGACCTAGTTGTTTCTCATCTTCATCTTCATCCTTGAAGACCAATTGAAACTGAGCATGTTCTCAGTTTCTCCCTGGTTACAACCTTTGTTAGCATATCTGCAGGATTCTGGAAAGTGTGTATCTTTTTCAGCTTCAACTCTCCATCTTCCAATACTGACCGTATGAAATGGTACTTGAGATGTATGTGTTTAGTCCTGGAATGAAATGTTGAGTTCTTTGCAAGATGAATAACATTTTGGCTATCACTGTATAGTGTTCCCATATCATGCTTCTTACCCAATTCATCCATAAACCCTTGTAACCAAATAATTTCTTTACTAGCCTCTGTAGCAGCAACATACTCAACTTCTGTTGTTGAAAGTGCAACAACACTTTGGATTTTTGAAACCCAACTGACATTTGTTCCACCTACAGTAAATACATATCCTATAGTGCTCCTCCTATTATCTCTGTCACTTACCATATCTGCATCAACATATCCCTGTAGAGCAATGTTTGAACCACCAAAGCATAATTCTTGATTTGTGGTACCTCTCAAATATCTGAGAATCCATTTTACTGCCATCCAATTTTCTTTTCCTGGATTGTTCATGTACCTTCTTACAACTCCCACTGCATGTGCAATATCAGGCCTTGTGCAGACCATTTCATACATTAAGCTTCCAACTGCTGATGCATATGGAACTTTAGACATATAATCCATGTCTTCTTAGGTCTTTGGCCACATCTCCTTACTAAGTTTGAAATGGCTAGCAAAAGGTGTACTAACTGTTTTGCATATTAAATCTTTTCAACACCTTCTCTATGTACTCATTCAGAGACAGTGTTAGTTTTCGATTTTTCATGTCTCTAGTTATCCTCATACCAAGGATTTGTTTTGCAGCTCCCAAATCCTTCATTGCAAATGAAATTGCCAATTTTCTTTTGAGCACATTTATTTCCTACATGTTAGATCCTGCAACAAGCATCTCATCTACATACAATAACAATATAATATAGCTGCCATCATTTTTCCTTTTTAGATAAACACAATGATCAGAGTGACATCTAGTATAACCTTGTTCAGACATAAACTTGTCAAATTTTAGATACCACTGCCTTGGAGCCTATTTTAATCCATACAAGCTCTTCTTTAACCTGCACACCAACTTTTCTTTCCCTTTTACCTCATATCCTTCTGGTTGTTTCATGTATATCTCTTCCTCCAAATATCCATGGAGAAATGTTGTCTTTACATCTAACTGTTCAAGATGTAAATCTTCCACTGCTACAAGACTTAAGATAGTTCTGATTGAATTCATCTTAACAACAGGAGAAAATATTTCATCAAAATAAATACCTTTCTTTTGTGCAAACCCCTTCACCACAAGTCTAGCTTTGTACCTCTGTTTTCCTCCATATTCTTCCTTCAACTTGTAAACCCATTTATTTTGCAATGTAGTTTTACCTGCAGGCAACTTGACTAAGTCCCAAATCTGGTTATGCATTAAGGAGTCCATCTTTTCTTCCATGGCTAGCTCCCACTTCTTCCTGCTTTCAACCTGCATTGCTTCTTCATAACATTCAAGTTCACCAGAATCAGTCAACAATAAATAATATAATGAAGGAGAGTATCGTTAAGGGGGTCTACTTATCCTGGTAGATATTATAACACCACTTTCAGGTGTTTGAGGTGCTTATTTCTGTTCTGGTAGTTGCTGCTGCTATGGTTGTTGATTATTATTATTTTCAGGCACCTTTACTTTTTCAGTTATCTCATCAAGAACCGTGTATTCCTTGCTTTCTTTTTCCTGTTTCTTTTCCTGCAGCTTATTCTTATACAAGACCTTTTCATTGAATATTACATCTCTGCTCCTAATGATTTTGTGATTTTCATAATCATATAAGCGATAACCAAAATCATTAGCACCATATCCAATACAGGTACATTTCTTTGATTTTGCCTCAAGCTTTGTTCTGTTTTCTTTATTAATATGGACAAAGGCCTCACAACCAAAAGGCTTTAAAAAAGAGTAGTTTACCTTTTTACCTGTCCATGCTTCCTCTGGAATACCACCATCTAAGGAACTTGAAGGCCCTCTGTTTATTAGATAAACAGCAGTATCTACAGCATCTGCCCAAAATTGTAAAGGCAATCCTGCATGCAATCTCATGCACCTTGCACGCTCCATGATTGTTCTGTTCATCCTTTCCGACACACCATTTTCTTGTGGTGTTCTTGGAACTGTCTTCTCTCTACGAATTCCATGCTCTGAACAGTACCTATCAAACTCTTTGCTGCAATATTCACCTTCATTGTCTGATCTGAGACACTTCAACTTCTTTCCTGTCTCAATCTCAACCAAAGCTTTCCATTTCTTGAAAGTATAAAATACATCATATTTATTCTGAATACAATAAATCCATGTTTTTCTAGTTGCATCATCAATAAAAGTAACATAATAACGAGAGCCACCGAGAGATGATACCTGAGCGGGTCCCCATACATCTGTATGCACAAGCTCCATTTTTTTGCTCTTCTTTTCTTTCCCAACTCTGAGAAATCTGACTCTCTTCTATTTTCCATAAATGCAATTCTCACAGAAATCCAAATCAACATTCTTCAAACCTGGCAGCAAATTTCTTGAGTGAAGAATTTTCATCCCCTTCTCACTCATGTGTCCGAGCCTATGATTCCATAATGTTTCATCTGCTCCTTTGGAAGTTAAAGCATTAACAGAGTTAGAAATACCATTGCATAAATACAATGTACCAACCTTTTCGCCTTTTGCTATTACCAAGGCTCCTTTGGTGACCTTCCAAGTTTTATCTGTGAAAGTTGTCAATCAACCTTCACCGCCTAACTGCCCTGTTGAAATCAAATTTTTCTTCAGATCTGGAACATGCCTTACCTCCTTTAGTAGCTATTGGTTTCCGTTCTTTTGTTTTACAAGAAATTTACCCATTCCAACAATTTTACAGGGTTTATCACCACCCAAACGAGCTTGTCCAAAATCTCCTTGAACATAGTTATGAAAATATTTCTTATCAGGTGTGGCATGGAATGAAGCCCCTGAATCTACAACCCAAGAATCAGTAACATTTTCGAAAGATAGAATCAAAGCATCTTGTAACACATCACCTGTCACGTTTTCTTCATGATTGTTTTCTTGGTGTGTGTCTCCTTCTTTTCCCTTCCGAGATCTACAGTCTTTCTTTAGGTGTTCTTTCTTTCCGCAATTCCAGCACACTATTCCTAATCTGGACTTGGATCTTCCTTTCCTTGATTTACTGCGAGATCCCGAGCTCTTTCCTCTTACCATTCTTCTTCCCCTAGACTCTGCACTCAAAGCATTACCCGATGTCTCACTGGAGCTTTTCCATCGCATTTCCTCGCTAAGGATAGAACCAACAACATCATCAAACTTTAAAGTACTAGATCCAGAGACAGAGTTACTAATGGCCATAACTAAACCATTCCAGCTTTCTGGTAATGAGCACAAGAATAACAGAACTCTAACTTCATCATCAAAGTTTACCCCTACAGAACTTAACTGACTGGTAACTGTATTAAATTCATTTAAATGGTCTGCAACAGATCCACGTTCTGACATCTTCATATTAAATAGTCATTTCATAAGAAATACCTTGTTTGAGGCCGAGGGTTTTTCATATAGTTTCGCCAACGTCTGCATCAAACCCTTTGTTGTTGTTTCCTTCAAAATATTTAAGGTGACTGACGCTGCAAGACACAACCATCCTGTTCCGAGTGCCTTTCTATCGAGAATGTTCCATTCCGCGTCTGTCATGGCTGCCGCCTTCTTTGTTTTTCCGCTCAATGGTAGGTATAGATCTTTTTGATACAGATAATATTCCATCTGCATCTTACACAGCGGGAAGCTTTGGCCATTAAATTTCTCGACCCTAAACTTACCATCGTCCGCCATTGCTCCCACTCGAACCAGGAACCCTTCTTGCCTGCGAGTTTATCAGCCAAATATACCTTCAGCTCTGATACCAGTTGTTAGAAAATTAAATATTACAAAGCAATTCAACACATAAAATATGCAGCAAATAAAAGCACACAAAACACATAAAACTAGAGAGACACAGATATACGTGGTTCACCCAGTTTGGGCTACGTCCACCCCGAACAGCCAATCCTTTCTTTCTATTATCCAGAAAAAATGAAGAGACAAAACCTACAATAGATCCGTTGTAATATCCTCTGTTCTCTCTCACAGTCTCCCTCTCTGTTTCTCGCTCCGATAATACACATACAATTCACAGCTGCAATACAATACCCTCATAAAAGTGAGGGGTTGCCTTCTAGGGAAAAAACCCTAAACTAAACATAACTTCTACCGTCAGATCATTTGCCTAATGAACGGCCCAGATTGACTAGAAATTACTATACTTTTACAAGGCAATTTTACATCTGTTTTTAGCTTTGGGGGCGCTGCCCCCGAAACCCCCACCAAGGGGGGACTCTGAAAAGCGCTGTCGCCCCCCATGGACCCCCCACGGCAGTGATTAATTACGGGCGGCGTTGCCGCCCCTTTTAAGGTACAAGGGTCCAATGCTGTGATATAATGTAAACAAGATAATCAGGCTCCACACCCAACAATTGACTAATATCCCAAAGTTCAATGGAAATCCTGGAAAAGTCTCTTTTATGCACATCATGATGTATCACTTATGGTGTTCTTCAAACGCTTTAAATGATTACTATGTCCATTTATGTCTTTTCCAATGGAAATTTATTGGTACAACAAGAAAGTGGCATATTGAATTACCCCGAGCTTCGCTTAACAATTTTAATGCTTTAAAAACCATGTTCTTAACTCATTTTCAATTACCCATTCACTATGAAACCATAACTGATTTTTTTTTACTTCCCTCAAAAAAATTTGATTCCACTCATATTTCTCATCATATTCATGAGTGACAACGTCGTCGTAATTTGGAAAAACCTTCATTCCTGGCTAATTATTAGTTTAACGGTTTATTAATTCTTTGTTACCATCTATAATAGGAGATGCTTCTAAAGGCGAAGTTGTGACCGAAGAGCACGTAATTTCTCATGCCCAATATATTGATCTTATTTATACCCAATCTGGCATGCTCTATGATAAAATACAAAATTTTATGCAACCTTCAAATATTGTTCCACAACTTCCTAGTAAAGAATCACATGCCTCTAATGGCATGATTGGTTATGCTAGCCAACTGTTAATGCGTAAAATATCTGGTTCAATGATCCAGATCTTAGGGGGAGGCCCCCAAGATCTAAAAAATTGATATGGATTTGACAAGATCTGCAAAATCTAGAAAAAAGAGAGAACATGAAGAAAATAAAACCACAAAGAATCTTGTTTTATTAAAATAGAGAATAACTGTAGAAGCTACATTGTGGTGGAAAATCTGCCCTTTTACAAAGTGAGGCTTGTTATTTATAGCCTTTTTTTGAGATAGAATACCATAGGTGGATACCATGGGCCAATACCATGGGTAGATACCACTTACAATACCATGGGTAAATGCCATGTGTGGATGAATACCATGGGTGGATACATACCATGGGTCACTTACAATACCATGGGCAAATAAATATCATGGGTGGATGAATACCATGGGTCGATGCCATTTACAATACCATGGGTAAATTACATGGGTGGATGGATAACATGGGTAGATGAATACCATGGGTTGATGCCATTTTCCATTCGGATCAGTAACACAGACTATTAGTGACAACTCCTACATTTAAAGATGTTGGAACACGTCTCTAGCCTAGACCACTAGATGTTTTGCATTAGATTTCAAATGCTCCTTATCTTAATTGAGGTTCGTTTTAATTTGATCTTGATTACAGTTTCAATTTCAAGGCTCAAAATTATTTTCACCTAAACACATATGGTGCAACTAACATGAGAAAATAATTATTTCAATTCGATGAAGACTATCTAGTTAGGGAAGATTTTCAAATAGCGATGTAACAAACAACAATGCAAGATTTTTTGAACTAGATCACTCACACAATCCCAATCCAAAACAAAAAATTCAAATATATGAACAATGCACAGTAATCTATGCAAATTTTCTGAAAACTATGGAATTGTAGTCAATTCACAATTTTCTTTTTCTTTCGATGAATGAGAAATGCACGCAATGCACTTCTAGCTTTCAATAATTAAACAACATAATCTAAGTTCAATGATGAATCTCAAAAATGATTTCTGAATGCAACTTATCTAATTCACTTTCAACGAAACACAAATTTTGAGGTGAATGTAAAATTCTTTTTCTTTGTATGGATAAAATGCAAAAATACACAAAAAGGAATAATACAAACACTTGCTTTGAGTATCCCAAATGAATTCCTCAAAATGGCAAAAAGCTTAAAAATTAAAAGCAATAGCTAGATATACCAAATCACTTGCTAAAAACAAATACTCTTTGTTTTTCACATGGACTAACACACAAATAAATATATTTTAGTTGAAAACAAGCAATGTGATCTATGCTTGTGACAGAAAAGAGATAATCAAATGCACATAGAATGGACACTTGAAAACCATAATCACAAGAACCAACTGAAAAAGCCAAAAAAACCAAATCAAAATGTTGGTGATAGATGACAAGACCGACTCAACAATAGGCCTTGAACCCAATGAAGCATGCACTGAATCAAATGACTTGAAATACCTAGAAACATTAAGATGAAAAGGATGCACAGTTCAAAAGAAATGAGACCAAAAATTAACTGAATGAGACAATCAAGTCACTGAACAAAAGAGAAAAAGAGAAAAATGAGTAGAAAAAAGAGTCTGGAAGGGTAAGAAAGACTGGAAATCAATGAAGAGAAACCCTACAAGAAATCATACAAAAATCAGCGCGCTTGTGAGGCTACACCTCACGCTGAAAAGGAAAAAGCGCGACTTTGTTAAAACATTTAGGGTTGATCAGTGCCTCTGTCAGAGAAAGAAAAATGCCGATCAAGGAAAATGATAAAAAACAAAATGGTTTTCCTAGATCAAGCCAAGCTTATCACTTCAGAATAAATATTGATGACTGTAAGCAGTCATAAAATCCATAAACAAATGGGAGGTGGATATTCGACAAAAGATGGACAAAAAACCAAAAAACTTAAAGAGTGGAAAGAGACTAAAGGAAATCACTCCCCAGTGGAGTCGCCAACTTGTTGTATAAGTAAATCCTCTTTGCGGATAGAGACAATCCCTCTAGCCCTAGAGTGGGTCTAGCAACAATGGAAACAAGATAATACTTACTTTTTTGGATTATAAATGGAAGATAGATCGAAGGAGATGGCCTACCTCGATTTGATGCTACGATGTTGCTCTTCGTCGAATCTCCTTGATCTTTCACTTTTCCAAAACTTGTTCTATGATGCTACCAATGTTCAATTACCTAAAAAAGTGACCAGGAAGCAACATTAACCATAAATGTGTAACCTACAAATATAACCTATCTAACTAATCAAGGGATGATAGAACTCTTAATCATAAACATGAACAAGAATGGAAACTAAATATAAGTTGTATCATATTATTAATAGAAGATGAGTTACAACCTGCGCCTTGATGTCGAAGCTCTCCTTCCAAATTTGGGCATGTCTCCAAAACACTCATTTTCAACTCAGTGTGAGAAGGCTAAGGGCTCCACTCTCTCCTTCAAAGCTTATGAAAATCTTCAAACCTCTCTCTGTTATGCTCTTCTATATATGTTCTAACTAGCAGAGGCAATTGAAGATGATGAATTTATAGAGATGGAGGAGGGGACATGGATCCATTTATGATGGGAAAATGGTTTATCTCTTTGGGAGATGGCTCTTTTGTAGCAACAAGAGGCCCAAGGGAGGAAGCTCTGCCATATCATAACCATCAAACATCCAGCTTTCCACCCTCGAAGCTTCTAGGCCATGAAGCTTTGTTTCCTTATTTAAAAAAACTTGCAAAAGTGGATCAATGTGGGTGTGATGTCCATACTAGAGCCGATCGATGCTGCTCACAGGCTTAGGATGGGTCGTCAGAGGTGGTGATACACACAAGGTTCGTGTTGCTCCAAATAAGTATGTTTTGGGGAGATAATCTAGGAATGATCAACAAAGAGTTTGTTATTCAGATTGTAAGGGATGCAATGACATATTTTCATGATGGAAAAGGTACAGAGGGGCCACTATTAGGGTCCTCCATGATTATGGAATAGGGAGTTCAGGGATAGTGAAAATATTTTGTGTAACAGGGTTGCGCCCAAAATGAGGGATCTGCAGCAAATTGAGCAGTCCTACCCTATGCAGACCTGGCACCCCCCTCTTTGGCTTGAGGCACACCACACATCCTTCATAGGTAACCTGGTCCAAATATAACTCGGGTGCAAGTTCGAGGAAATTCTTGAGATCTTCAATATCCCAGCCATAAAACCTCAAATATGGAATCTTTGCGACCATGTCCCCTTCCATTGGAACATTCTCTGGGATTAGGGGGACTTCGATGTTTGCATGCACTTTATCAACATCCTTAGGTGACTTTATAGTGTGTTTGTGTAACACGATGTAGCTTGGCAACTGTGAGAATGGGGCTTTCTCAACGACCTCCTCATCCTCTTCTTCAATACTTTATGGAACTTATGCCATGGGCCTCTTCATTTTCTCTCTCACTGAATGGCACGGTCTTGGGGTCTTTTTGCATGGAGATATGCGCGTCCCAAAGGATTTTCCCTTATTAGTTTTGGATGGTGCAAGTGTTTCCACAATAGGTATTTCAGGTGTGGTAGGGTCATCATTGGGTCTCATAGTTTTCATATTCTCATAAATTGCGTAACCTATCCCTGCTCGGTGCAATGCGTCATCAAAACCTGGATCCAAACCAGACATAAACACAACAAATGGAATGGAAAACAAAGATATCAAAGCATAAAAATCACTTAGAATGCAAAGGGAACTATTGCGAACCCATAGGTCATATTTATAATTTTGCTGCATGTTCAACGACTCCTTGTGCATTAATGAGGCTCAATTACTGAAAAAACGGTCCCAAATCTGGGAAAATAGCTTCATTAAATGAATCCTAGATGCTCCCAAAAATGGTAATAAATCTGTATTATTCAATTTTACTATTCCAACGGTTAGTTTTTGACACCTTTGTGCACCAGTCAATCTCCTCGCACAGATATTGCACGCATGTCACACCTTAGTGCGCATATAATCCAAAGCTAAGGATAGCTATATACAAACTACCCCCCCCCCCAAACATAGGCTTGTTTACCAGGTAATTCAAAACCTATCAATTAATGTCCGTTGCATCCCTCAATAACTGCAAACTTCTTTGGCATTCATCATCCCAATCGAATGGTGCACTTCTTCTAAGTAATCTGGTCATGGGCGCAGTTATCAACTCATACTTTGGAATGCGCTTCCTATAATATCCAACTAGGCTCAACATGGAGCGCACTTGTCTGTCATTTGAGGGGATCGAGGTTCCTTCTACCATGTGTGGCTCCCTAGATTCTACAAGTGCCAATTGTCTACAATTCACAGTCTCCCTTATTAGAGCATTAATAATTTCTGGGATCAAGTCTTGGTCATCACGTTTCAAGCTAAATCTAAGAATAAATATCTTGGTCAGTGAAAACCATTCACTAGTGTGTCTGTGTAGCTCTGTCTCCAAGTACCATCAATAGGCACCTTTCCCAGTGTGTGAATAAACATATGGACCCATTCAGGTCTTTGTTCGACACCCCATACTTGATTCCATCTTGCCAAATGTCTGTGTGGATATTTTATGCCAGAGTACATATCCTCCATTTTAATAACTGGACATTCAAACAACAACTTCATCATGCATGCACATTCCTCTCAGTTTCCCATATTCTCCTTATGACTTTCCCACCATCCTATTGATGTAGCGCACAAGCCATGATCCAAAGCGTGGAATCTCTATCCTTAAGGCACCCTCCTTTATAATTCTACTATAAACATGTTTACATCAGTTGAGCCATCATTGTGTGGTAAATCACGTAGCTCAGATGTTATGAAACACAAAGATTAGGCCACACGATTACAGCACAACGCAGACACCTCATGCAATTGATTCTACCAATTTTTCAGTTCTTCATCAGAGTATGAAAAAAAAGAGATATCCTTCTCCCATTTAATATTCCCATACACTATTGGATTAATCTAGTATTTCTCGTGAAAATTTAGCTTATATATTAGATCAATCTCATCCTCAACATGCACTGGTTCACTATACCTTTGACCTTCTATGGGATCTAGAGGACTGATTACTCTGAATCCATTTCTTTCAAATTAAAGAAAAAAACATAAATAAATGTCAAGCAAAAGGATTTACATGGAAGAAAGACATTACAGAGTCTAGAAAATTTTAACCTTTCCTAAGGTCAAGCAGAAAAATTTATTAAATAGCGCACAAAAAACAATAACCCTAAGCCATCTGCGTGGCCTTTTCTTCGATAGTAGTGAAGATCTTCATGGCTATCCCTCAAATAGTCACGCGATCCTAGGTATGGTAGAAGGTCACCATCCGGGACAACTTGGCACACTTAAGGAATAATATTATCCACTCAAGGCCACAAAATATAGCCACCTTGAGGCCTCAAGTGTAGCACACAACAGAATCAACCTCCCACTCTTATGTCACAATCCAAAATTGTACCAAGAGAGGGAGGGAAATTTGAATTTCTCCTTTAAAATACCACCATGGGAAGAAGATTATAGAAAAAATTGTTATGCTAGTCAAATTTCTTGAGAGAAAACCATCAATGTGTTGTCCAAGTAGCAAGGAGTGGAAGGATTCAGTTGTTGGTCATCCAACTTCTCAATCCAAGAGAATAAGTTCATCAATTTTCTATTATTCTACCACCCATCGAGGAGAGAGAGAGGCTTGCAAGAAGCTTAAGGGAAGATCCCTCCTTGTTCTGAATATTAGATCTCCATAGCTCTAAGGATTCATTGCAAGTGTTCTACCATCCTACCTCTTTTTACCACCAGCAACTAATAAAAGGGGATGATTTATTCATTGGTATTATTAGTCTTTTTAAGCCGATAAGAGCTAATATTGTATTTGTATTTGTTGTTTCTTGTTTCTCCTTTATTATAGCATGCTATGTTTTGTACTTATTCTTATACATGTTATGATGTTTCACTAACCATATAATAACTCATTTTGACCTGTTACATGCTTGTATGAAAGAAACCTCCCCTACCAAGAACATTTCATTTCGTCCACCGATGTGCTAAATGCACTACAACAGGATTGGTGACTCCACTTATTTATTCTTATTCAACTAGTGGTTGTTTTTTGCAGGACCTCTCTCCTACCGAGAATTGTTGCAAGACCATTCCTTCTTTCCCTCAGCATATCTCATTCACCCTCTGTGAAGAGATTCAGTTCATATAAGGCATAATTTTCGTGCACAACAAACTCGCACGCGTTCAGCCCAGAGAGACACGCAAATCATGTGCCTGTGTGAAAAATAAGCTGCACGGAAACTAGTGAGCACTTTTTTCACTAGTTTTCTTCATTTTTAGAAATATTAAAGTGATTGGGAACCCATAATACATTTTCCATCAGTTGTTTTGGTGTTTCTTGACTAATTATGACATGTTTTTGGCTAAACTTTAGCTTAGCTATTACATTGTTTTAATTTTAGTTTATTATCATCATAAATATCACATAGTCTAAGTAGGGGGCAAGTGGCTTTTAAATCCACACATCCTATCTGAATAAACTAGTAGCTGATAATTGACACCAAACAAATAGGATTAACTAGTGGAAAGTAAGTGGCCCATACATCCACACATCCTTAGCTAGTTTTTGTTTTTCAAATTTTTTGCATTAGTTTAGTTTAAATTTTTGCATTAGGATTCGGGACTAGGATCAAAGTATCGAAAAGAAGGAAGGTAATCTCTGCCACCCTTGCAACTCTTGGTGAGTCTAGGTACACATATGAAATCTTTCTTGAGATAGTTTTCCATATCCCTATAGTGCAAAATTTAGTCTAACTAGGAAAAAGTGTAAGCGGAAAATTATCTGAACATTGTTTATTTTCTAAAAGGAACAATCACAAATAGTGTAATTAGGAAAGGAGTGTAAAGGATCATTGCATATCCCAATCTTATAAAATTTCTATTTTAAACTTCATTACACACACGAAGCTTTAGTAAGTTAGGACCTTGGTCCTATTCTTATGGTCGCTTCACCAAGGCACGCATTAAGAAAATTAAGACTCTAAAACTAACCACTAATTTAACTCACTAAATTCTTCCCACGGGGGCCAAAAAATAAATTATAGTTCAGGTTAGGACTATTGGGAGTAGGCATCCAATAAGTCACCATGGTCATTATACATTCTTGAAACATAGATGTTGACTATTTATGGAGCTTAAAATTCATCTATCTGCCTACGAAACAGAATTCACAAGTGCTACAGAGACCTGTTTCAGAGGGTGTTAATCTTAGGCCAAGTGTGTGTCGTACTATTTGGGGCTACCTAACCCATCTAGTGCTTAGTTATGGTATTTGAATACCAAGAATCTCAAGACGCGAACACTCACGTTGGATGACGGTACTTTAGTGGCCAAATGTAGGGCATCCTTCCCTATAGGTGACCATGCAAGTATCACTAGATCCTCATACCTTTACCTTGGTAGATTCTTCGGTTACTAGAAGGCATCACCAGTTCTTTCAGGACATTAGCCCCAGTACCCATTAGAAGGTATTTTTGCAAGTCCCAGTTACATTTGAGAGTGTGAGGACGATTAGGTCTTTCTAGGCTTTTTGAGTATCATACGCGAAACAACCAAAACCATATCTTTTTTTTTGCTTTATCACATAGCATTAATCTAAAAGATAAAATTGCCTTTTATTTTTCACTTTATTTTATGTATGTGATCACCTTTTTCTTTGGAAATATTATCTCTCCTCTCAGAAAACTAAAAAATATTTCCAAAATTAAACCGAGTAGACACCATAACGGACACAACAGGACCTCGTCGATCTAGACGTTTTTTGTACCTCCCCCCATTAGAGCGAGGAGTGCCAGGTTTTTTTCCATTTAGGCATCAAAGGCGACACACAACCACCCTTATTGGTTCATCCTTTAACAGGGCATATTTAGCTGGAAACCTCCAAGGGTCACCCAATACCACACGTTTGGAAACCCCCACAGGATCACCACACACAACTCCTCCCACAACCCCTAGAGGTCAAAGGAGTTCTACCCCTCCGGGGAGTCACTAGAACACACACCACAGTACGTCACAGGGTAATATCCCCAAGGCACCCCTAATACATAACCACCCCCATATTCCTATGTTTCCATAATACACAATGGCAGTCAATACTCAGTTACATTTTCTAGCATCATTAAAACTCCCAGATCTATCAATGCTAACTAATGATCCCATTGTGCACAACCCCAATTGGCCCTCCATGCCCACGAAGTTCTCTTTCGACATTCGAAAATTTGAAAGGAAGCAAGCGGAAGACCCTAGAAATCATGTAATGACTTTCCATCTATGGTGTTCGTCCAATAGTATTATTGACGATATTATTCGACTAAGACTATTTCAATGCACCTTAACCAGACCAGTCACGAAATGGTATGTGGAGTAGCCTTCTACTTCACACGGAACCTGTTAGGATGAATTATAATCGCAAATTTATGAAAAAAATCTCACTTTATATGTGCATAAAAAACAACCCTAACATCAAAGATGGCCACCAATTTCTTTAAATCTGCAATTAGTTGACCAAGATAGATGCTACAAAATCCAGATCTATGCAGTAAAAGACATTAAGCAGTAAATAAAAGCAAGAGTTTCTCCATGCATCCAATAGACAAGACAATAATATTTTTAAAGAATTTTTCTATTTATGACACCTAGGAAGGGAACATAGAAATATGTTACCAGTCCCCCTCAATAGGATGGGTTCCTGTATGTCCTCATCACTTTAGATCTAAGATCTCTCTCTCTTGATGGTGCAGAAAACCCGGACAAAAATGGAACTCAAAGGGAGTTCACAAGGAAAAAGGTAGAAAAATATGACAATAATGGAGGATCAAAGTCAAACCAAAAGTATAGATCCAGAGTGATATTTAGGCAACAAAATGTAGTGAGTGAATGGAAAAACCCTTCTATTTATAACAAAATATTTAGTTAGTCTAGATATTGGTGCATAATTAAATATTATTAACCAAATCTGGATCCAACTTTTATGGAATATTTCATTATATTTGTTGGAAGGAAAAATAATTTGAATTTGGTCAAATCCCTTTATTTGTAAATAATAAATAAATAAATTATTTATTTATTATTTTAAGAATGTGGTTGAGTGATAATTAAATAAATAGTAATTTATTCAATTATTTATAAATGATTTAGTCAAATTTAAAAAGGAATATTATTGAAATAATGTTTAAATAATTATTCCTAGAAAATAATAAGATAATTAATTATTTATCTAATAATTTTCATGTTTTGGATTAAATATGCTCAGGAATATTAATTAAAATATTGTTTAACTAATTATTCCTTGAGGAAAATCAAACAAATATGGATTTATTCAATATTTCCTCATGGGGTTTCCTATTTAGACCATAAACAACTTAATAAATTAAGGATTGCTAAGTTATTTTTCATAGTGAATGCAATTTTACTTAGGGTAAAATTGGTATTACATGGTGTACTTTGGTCCATGTAATAGTAACAGGTTAGATGATCAAAAATTGGTGGAATAGATTCCCCCCAGCATGCGAGTGTTACGAGCTAATCGTATGACCGAAGTACGTTGTAAGAACACAATCACCAAACATCGAAGGGGAAGTCAGAGAGAGAGAAATATAAGGTAGACTAAAGCGATAGATGACAATACCTTAACAAGGTGAGACTTACAGGTGTGACAAGTCTCTTTTATGAGTGAGTACGTGTTCTACAAGAGGCGGGGGAGGCATACCTATTCTCGCTGAGACAAAGTACAAAGAATAATGCATCTAGTAAAAAAGGGACTGAACTGTATAGTACATGCTGGCATAAACATGAGCCAGATAAAAAATATGATAAAATATCCCACATACATATCATGCCTGAGATAATAGCTAGGACTTATAAAATAATATTTGTGTACGATGAGATATAAGTACAATCGACGAGGCCCTGTAAAACAAGAGAGTGCTCTGAAAATCTGAATGATACATGAAAAATAAAGAGGTGCTGCAAGCGACTGAGGCCGAAACCATAAAATCTATGGAGCTACAACGAAGGTTGTAATAGAGAAGTCATCCAAGCATGTGGGGGGCTTCCTAAAGGGCCACCCCCTCATGAGGTTTGAAATATTTCACACATACCTGGGAATCACCGGTACAATCTACTGCATCACTAAACTATCAAGTATCCAGATCTTGATCATGTTGTAAGGAGTTGGGGATGAGAAAAAATCAAGTCAAAGGGAAATAAAGAGTCCCTTTGTCTGATCCAAGGCACCGAACAAGAGTGGAAGATGGAACCAAGGTACACCGCCCTCTAGACCTGTCTTCTTTAATGAATGAGATGATGTAAACAGAAGGAGGTCTGTCGTAGGTTAGGCAATAAGGGGTCCTCACTTAAATAACAAGAGATAATAGTAGAGTGACTGATAGACTGACAACAGGGTTGATGGTGGAATGGAGGTACTGAGTAGCAGGTTGACGAATTCCATTTTTAGAGCATGAAGGGCATGGATGACTTGGCAGCAACTGACATAATATCAAAAGAGATAGGGGACAATATGAGTGAATGCCAAAGTGTGCGATACAAGAGAGGGACAAAGCAATGAAGGATGGAGGATTATGATGGGATACAAAGGGACTTGGGATAGACTACATGAATGCGATTATGACTCAACTCAAATGCTCTAAACAAGGGTGACTTGATGATGCTGCCACACAAATAGGCCTAGTGGGGACCATAAAAACATGAGTACAAGGTGGGGACTCACAACGAAAATCAACATGAGCATGGAAAAGTATGAAGGAAAAGTGGAGCCCCAAGTACAAGTGTTGCAATTGAAGAAATTCAATTTTTAGGAGTGGTGAAGTGACACTTCTTGGAAAAGGTGTTGAGGTGAAGTATTAAATCACAAAAAACTAAAAGATACCCATTTGAGAGCTCGGTGAGAGATTTCCAATGCTGTTGAAGGTTTGTCAAACCGAGCTACGGTTTGGTCGCAGCTGGTGAAATAAAAATCTGGGGTTTCTCTTTTAATAAGGCATTTTCCCTCCAATTTAATTCATTCGCAAGTGTAGCTATGGTGAATGTAGAGAGGAGAAAAAGCCCTAAATCTTGCAGTGGTCGTAGCTGAAAAATCGACCGATGGAATCGAGATCCGTCGGTTTCATGTAAGATTCCTAACCATAATATTTTAATTAAGGGAATCCAAATTTTAGTTTAGGCACCCATAGCTCATGAATAGGCCAGGTCACACTTTTTTGGGTCTGTTTTGCGACTTGGGTAGCAGGTTCTGGGCAGAAAACTATGACCTGTCCCAGGGAATGACTTGAAAAGTGCGACCTGCCAAAGAAAGGAGTTTCATTGTTGTTTTTGGCTGAGAGCTGGGATTTTTATGGTTAAGGGGCATAGGTTCCCCCAAGCATGTTCTGGTCATGCCAAAATGTATTTAGAAAAGGGGAATCTAAACACATTTTTATGATGTGGTGCACCATTTGTTTTTGTTATGGTTATACAGCTTGAGAAAGGGAATGGAGGATTACCAATCTCTTTTGGTACTTCATATATGAAGCAAATGGACTATGTTTCTAGGTTAGCATACATGGTGTCACTATCTCAAAGAGTAGATTTGGAGATAATGAATTGGTGCTCACCTAGAAAATACACAGGTTGGTCAACAACAATGTCTAGGGGACTGGGTCGCTGATGTAAGAGGAAGGTAAGATTAGAGAGATCATCCCTAGAGTGATATAAAGTGATATGGGACTCTATAGGTTCTTCTAAATGGGAAATAATAAGGGTACTAGGGTCGACATGACTAGAGGATCTCATAGATGATGACAGGTAGTGGACAGTGGCCGAAGACTCTAACATTTTGATATCTAGAGGGGGAATGTCAATGAGAGTGAATGTGTTCCCTAGTTCTTCTAATCAAAACATGAAAATAAGGGAGTGATGGAATTGTTGCGATTGGCCTCGAATTGGCGAATCACTTCCAAAGAGGAGCGGTACTCGTCGAGGAGGGGATGAAGGTAAGTATACTTGCCATGTAAACCACACAAAGCACAAGCGTTATTTGTGTGAAAATTCTTGAGTTTCTTGGCTGAATCAGGTAAAGTAACATGGAATTTTGGGATATCAGACTCAGGAAATGCTTCGTTGACCATGGGCTTGAGACAAGGCAATTTAGAGCAATTATGGGTGGCATGACCGACAAAATCACACAAAGCACATGGGGGGTAATCTTTGGAGGCTATGGAGGAGCAGGGTTTGTCAGGGTAGCCTTTTATTTAGGTGCCTTCTTAAGAGCTTTTCCCCCTTCATCCAGAGATGTCGCAACAGGAGTAGGTTCCTATTGAGGTTCCTGAGGCACGGTAACATAGGGAGGGGTCATGGAGACCAGTTGAACTAGGGTCAAACTAAGATAAGGTTTGGGCTGACCAGGCAGAATAGTGACTGGGGGATCAATGTACCAGACTGGGATCCCCAGGGTTAGGTTAGGAAGGGATAAGGTAGCCATAACAGGTACCAAAAACACTCCAAGATGGGGATCTAAGAATGGCATCTGACCGGAGGGGTAATAATTAGATAGGACAACTCCGACATGGTTAAGGTGAGGATGAACCATGCTGGGAGGGTAGAGAGGCTCATGGATACCAGCTGCAGATGAGGGGCCTTGAGGATGGGGTCCTAAAGGTTGGGTCGAAGTGCTAGGAGCAAGTTGTGGAGGGTGGGGCTGCTGACTAGTCGAAGCAGGCCTCTTGAGGGAAGCCCGAGATGATTGCATCATGCAAACGTTTGATGAGTTGGGATCAGAGATAGGAGGAGGAAGACTAGGGAAAGAACCAAGAAAAGAGGAGTCTTTGTAAACTTCGTGTTAGACATTGGTCAAAGGTTTGATTGTTTGCTTATTGGCCATCAAAGAGATGATGGACTGAGGGGAGGCTCGAGACTTCAGTTCGTAATATGTCAACTGGTCGACGGTGACTATATTTTCGTTATGAGGAAAGGACATCTTATGGTGAATCGTAGATGAGACAACATACAACGCATAAGTGTAGGTACGACCCAATAGAATGTTGTAATCTAAGGGGGCATCAATAAATTCTACATCAACACAAACATTCTTTCCGGCAAGAGTAATAGGAAAATTGCGGAATGGGCCAAGGGTGGCCATCCCATGCTCGAAGGGTGATAGTGGAAGGGGCCAACTCAATAGATCCGAGTTACTTCTAAACCGAAGTGGGCATCACACAGGTGTATGCCCCCTCATCAATGATACAATGGTAGATGTTGGCATTCCGAATCTTGATGGGGATTTGGAAGGTGATGAAAGTAAGAAGGGGAGGATGTTTGGACCAGAAAACATTGATTACCGGGGGCAGATTGATTTTTGGTTCCTTTCCTCTTCTTTTTGGAAGTAGGAGGATTAGTCGTGCCCTACTGTGCATACACCTGCCCCTCGGGGGGTGGTGGCTGCTGTTGTGGGGGATGAGAAGGAAAGGGAGGAGGGGGTGCTAATGATGGAGGAGATGGAGCACTAGGCTGTGGATACGGATAATAAGGAGGTTGGTCAACATTGTGGTAAATAGGTTGGGAAAAAGGAGGAGGCATATCGTATCCTCGATACATGCTACTAGGAGGGGGAAAGGTGTTGGTGGAGCTGGCCACTACCTGAGGGAAACCATAACCCATGGGAGGATGAGTGTACAGGTGAGAAAGGGCTTCAACGATACCATCGACAGCATGGGATTCCCCCAGTGTGTTGGCACCACCGGGTCTAGGGAGATTATGTAAGGCGGTATAAACATAACTAGACTGAGCGTAGATTAGGTCATATTTTAATGCAATCTGGAGAGAAACTTCTTTGGTCTGAGCGAAATGAGATGTGAGATATTTGCTGATAGCAGGAAAATTGGATCTAAGAAACCAGTCCATGTAGACATGGTATTTGAATGAGGGGCTCAACATAGGCTCTTTCTTCTCCGCCATTCCTTAACATGATCGATAGGTAGGTCATAGCCGATTGACGGAAAGAGGTAAAAAGTTCGGCACCAGTGTCATAATGGAGGGGAAGCTGGAAGTAATAAAGAAAATTCCAGGAAAGAGTCGAAAAATTAGTATAAAAGGAGGAGGCCTGGTCAACATACCACTTAGAATCTTCTCTAGTAAGCATGCATTGGAACAACCGAAGACGGATAGAGTCATCAGTGATGGAGTTAGATGAACACCACATGTGGAAAGATCGAACATGGTTTGTATGATCTGCTCCAACAAGACCTTAAAACTGAGGGATGTCGGAAGGGAGCTTGGTTGGCATATCAGGCCAACCAAGGTCATGGTGTATGGGTTCATTGATCAACTGCTTAAAATCGATAAGACTGAGGCCTGCCATATAAGGGAGCAAGGGAGCAATCAGGATAGTTCCTGTTGCAGTCCCACTAGTAGTATTCCCAACATTAGGGTCGGGGCTACCACCAGCGTTAGGTCTTGAACCAGACATGGTGAAGGTGACAGGGGGAGAACTAGGGATAGAACCAGCGGGGGAACCCAATGAACCAGAATTGGAGTCGGAATGGGGACTCAGAGGAGGACTAACTCGAATCCTATGTAGAGGAGTAAGTATTCCTAATGAAAACTCAGGATGAAGGCCAAGAAGTCTCCAGGATAAATACCTTGGGGACGCAATGATGGAAGAAAAAACACAAATGACAAAAGGAAGAGAGACCAACAAGGGTAAGGAGGTGCAGGATGAAATGATTACAATGTTATATTATTTTCCTAGTGGTGTTAACTAAGCACTCTTCATTTAGGGTGTGTGTGTTAAGTGTGTTAATTTTAATTTTTAAACCCAGACGTTTGTAGAGAAAAAAGAAAAAGTGTGTTTTATAATTGTAAATAAATCTACAAATAACAGTAAAGGAAACTGAATATAACAGAAAATAAACAACTAAAGATGCATCAATCTAGACCCAAGGAGGTGGGATTCTCAACAGCTGGTCTATCGGTGGGCAAGAATCTAGTAAAAACACACCAAAATAGCCAATGGATCTAAATTCGGGAGGGAAAATGATCTAAAGGTCAAATCTGCTAGAAATAGGTGCAGAAAATGACAAAAAACCAAAGGGAAAAGTGTTGCAAATGAGGTGGCAAAAGGCTACAATCTAAAGGGAAATGGAGGGTACCCTAGAGGAGGACCAAAAAAAACTAAAAGAGGTGTTTTGGATGGATGAATAACCAATATGAAATGGATTTGAAGGTATAGGATCAAATCTGAGAAAAGGCTGAACACACTGAAATTTCAGACGACCTGCTTCAGCTAAACTCCTCCTAGAAAGGTGGAAGCGTACTGAAGCCCTAGGGGGCTAGTTTCCCACTTTGACGAGTAAAATAGATAAATTACAGCTCCAAAAAAGGCGGATACGGATTTCAGACAACCCTGAACAGTAGCCCAGAAAAACCCAAAAAAATCTCAAAAAAATTCCCACAAAAAGTACAAGTCACAGTTTCTGACCTGATTTCTACAAAGGTCACAGGTTTGAGGTTGTTGTCTGCATCCTAGAGGTTTAGGTCATAGGTTTTGGCCCAAAAAGTGTGACCTGCACTTTCGACACTCTCGGGAGTAGGTTTTAGAAAAAAGTGTCATCTCAGCTGTGGCTGATGCCTGTCACTTACGCAATACGTCCGGAAACACATGGAAGTTATAATTTTTACTTTTTTAGGGTTTTATATGCTAAAAGCAACATCTAGAAAATAAAAACAAGAACTTGAATAAAAAATCGATGGTTTGAAGCAGCTGGTCATGCTGGGATCTTAAAAATGATAGAGGTTGTAATCGTAAACCCTTGTGAAGTCGCCAGTTGTTAGGATGAATTCTAATTGCAAGTGTACGAAAAAAGTTCACTTTAGTTGTGTATAACAAACAACACTAACATCAAAGATGGTTGCCAATTTCTTTAGATCTGTAGTTAGTTGACCAGGATAAATGCTACAAAATCCAGATATATGTAGTAAAAGAAATTAAGTAGTAAATAAAAGCAAGAGTCGCTCCATGCATCCAATAAACAAGAGAATAATTTTTTTAAAGAATTTGTGTGTTTATGACACCTAGGAAGGGAACATAGAAAGATGTTACCAGTCCCCCTCAATGGGATGGGTTCTTGTATGTCCTCAACACTTCAGATCTAAGATCTCTCTCTCTCTTGATGGTGTAGAAAGCCCAAACAAAAATGGAACTCAAAGGGATTTCACAAGAAAAAATATAGAAAAATATGACAATGATGGAGGATCAAATTCAAACAAAAAGTATAGATCTAGAGTGATATTTAGGCAACAAAAGGTAGTGAGCGAATGGAAAAACCCTTCCAATTATAACAAAATATTGAGTTAGTCTAGATATTGGTGCATAATTAAACTATTATTAACCAAATCTAGATCCAACTTTTATGGAATATTTTATTATATTTGTTGGAGGGAAAAAGAATTTGAATTTGGTCAAATCCCTTTATTTGTAAATAATAAATAAATAAATGATTTATTTATTATTTAAAGAATGTGGTGGAGTAATAATTAAATAAATAGTGATTTACTCAATTATTTATAAATGATTTAGTCAAATTTAACAAGGAATATCATTTAAATAATGTTTAAATAGTTATTCCTAGAAATTAATAAGATAAATAATGATTTATCTAATATTTCTCGTGTTTTTGGTTAAATATGACCAGGAATATTAATTAAACTACTATTTAACTAATTATTCCTTGAGGAAAATAAAAAAAATATGGATTTATTCAATATTTCCTCATGGGGTTTCATGTTTAGAACATAAACAACTCAATAAATTAAGGATTACTAAGTTACTTTTCATAATGAATGCAATTTTACTCAGAGTAAAATTGGTCTTACATGGTGTACTTTGGTCCATCTAATAGTAACAGATTAGATGACCAAAAATTGGTGTAACAAAACCTCTAACTCCCTCAATACTACGTTCCTCACATATTTTTAGTTACCCATCCACTATGATTCAGGAATGGAGTTACTGACTCATTTAATTCAAATGCCAGTTGTACATATCTCATACCATCTCCATGAATGGTGGCGATGTCACAGTTTGTGTAAAGGCAAACTCAATGACTGGACCTATTTTTGAAGACTCTCACAACAAATATTTCAAAATATGTGGCAACCCAAGGGCCTGCCTCCGAGTAGGATGCCATTAGTAAAGCCCAAAAAATCGAACTTACATACACCTAGTCAGGATACATTTACAATGTCCTGCCTAATGCCCCACGACTGTAAAATTACAAATAATTTCCAGGCATGTCAAATACTGCAAACAGATTGATTGGGTCATTTACCCAAGGTCACCTAGGCAGTAATATCCAATACCCAGGTTACTCTTATGATCCTAACCAGAACATCACACAACCTGGCTACCACTAGAGTCATTCAGCACCTCTATAGAATATTACTAATAGGGTGTCATCATACCACCATCAACAAGGAGGATCATACCCTCCCTCATAGGGGACCTAGTACCCAACTAGGAACGCTGATGGTTTAGCTCCCCCCCAGCAACCATATACCAACCAGGGACAGGGACCCTAATATTCCCATTCCCTAGCACAAAACCCACCGCCGCAAAACAATGCATTGGTGAACTTTGTACAACCTTCTCAGGCTCATTCATTCAAGTGTTATGACCAAGAGAATCGTAGTAATCCTCCTACACTGCAAGGAAAAATCATAAAAATAAATAAAAGGGATATTCTAGGCAGGGGGTAGTAACCAGCAACACCCTCCGCGATCTAAATCTGGGGGAAACCCCAACTGAAATCAAAACTAGGATCCAAACAACTCCCAAGGGCAGAACAAGAGGGCCAGTCTATGGAAAAACCATTCTTGTGCTATTTTTGGTGAGTATGTCCATTACACTCATCACTATCCCGAACTCCTTGAGATAAAGAAAATTTAGGGTAACCGTGGGCAAGGGGGGGCTACATAGTGAACCATTGTAATGCATGAGCCCTTCCCCCACCAAGGGGTAGGTAGTTCCCAATAGCAACAACCACCCTCAAATGATTCCGGAAACAACAACCTTGAAATCTATATTCTTGCCGAGGAAATTTTCTTTCAGACAAGGAATCAAAGCTATGATGCCCCCCCAGACACCAGCTCGTAAGGGGCTAGCATGAGTGCACCTAACACACCATTGAATATATCCAAAATGAATATTGAACCCCTATCAAATATAGAAAAGGGCCCAACAAGGTGAGTGGGACACCACTAAAAAGAGGCACATAACTATAGCATCGTGGAAGATTTAGCACAATACCCCGCTGTCATGTCAGATTTAGAGGTCTTGCAATATTGCCCAAAGCAACATAAAGCCTTACTTTCCACATTAGGTGCCATCGACCCTACTGATTCGCACCTAATGGCTTTTGACTTAGACAAATCCATCCCTAGGCTTCCTTCATTAGTCGCATTTCAGATACCGATGTCAGTCCAAAACATCACTATAAACCGATGAGGATGCATCTACATGCATCATGTCCAAAAGCGTTTGGCAAAAGTTGGGATCTCCCGAGATGAAGCGTTTGGCTATGTTTTTTACTTAGTCTTCTAAATTTTATTATGTCTCACTAACCATCTAACAACCCATTTTGACCTATTACATGCTTGTAGGAAAGCAACCTCCCCTACCAAGCATAGTGCATTTTGTCCACCCACGTGCCAAATGAACTAAAAAAATGTCAGTGGCCCAATCCAATCCTAGTAGCACCAAATAGGGATCCGTAACATCTAGAATTTGTATGAATTCAAATTATTCCATCACCTTAACACCCTCTATATTGACCACAACTTGTGACAACCTCCCTAAAGGAATGATCTTTTCTTGATTAGCCATGTGCAGTTGAATAGTAGACCACTCCAGCTTTGGCTCTCCCATGTCACTGCCATGTTTTTTTAGGTAGAATGTTAGCATATGATCCCAGATCTAAAATGACTTGGACCATTTCATAAGCACCAATCTTCGTGTTCATACACATCTCCCTACCCGTTCTCTTCTTGTTCTTATAAATTTTGTTGATCGCTCATTGTTCCACCATGCGTTATTCTTTCTCTGACCAATTATCTATCAATCGCTGCAAATTTTTGATAACCTTCTCATTGTGCAGTAAATTTATACATGCTTGTATAAATGGTTTAATCACCTCCTTTCCTCTTGCTTCCTTCAGTGTTCTACTAGATGTGGATGTACTTCCTTCTGCAAATTCTTTCCATGCTTCAATAAATGTTTCTTTTATGCATTGAATATTAAAACCTTCTTTATTTTCAGGTGCTTTGCAGATCCATACATCAGTGGTTGGTTGATTTTCTTTATCTTCATTAGTGGCTACACCACTCCTAGTAACCACATTCACATAGGGATCTTCTTCCTGAGTTTCTACGCGAAACATCTAAATTTTTTGCATTGGGGTCTTCTTTTCCTTCATTTTAGCAATCAAGATAGGACAATCTTCTATAACATGATCAAATTTTCTACAGTACGTGCAAGAATATCGTGTTGGATTCAGATAGTCACACGCATAATGGCCAACATTTCCACAGTTATAGAAAATGACTTGTCCTTTTCCTCGTCCAGTTGATCCACCTCCTTGGCCTCTTCCTCTGCCTTGGAATCCTCCATGCCTAGAAGAGGATGATGGTGATGTAGGCTTAACCTGCATAGTATATATCTCCGCTTTATCCAACATCATGTCATAGGTACGACAATGTTGCTCAGCATGCCCTAATGACGAACAAAACTTGCAAAATAACTGCTTCAAGTTAGGTTGATATTTTTTTATCCTTGGGCAATAATCTGTGTCATATAATCTAGCAATTTGACAGACAGTACACCATATAGGATTCTTCAAGGGACTAGGACCTCCATCATTCAAATAATTATTGAAGACATGACATTGGTCTTTATGGTGCTCAAAAGTTTTGCATTTTATACACCACACCTTTGTGCAAACCTCCTTGCCTTTTTCTTTGCGCGGACTTTGAATATACATGGCTTCCAACTAATTCTAAACCTGTTGAGTTCCCAATGCAATAGGTATTGGGGTAGCCTCTAGTTTCATTGAAAATTATAAAGCCTCAACTTGTGTGGAAATATTTTAATGACCTAATGGCTGGCACAGATGTGGGAGCAACATAGCAATAAAACGTTCCTTATGCTCAGTATCATCAATAACAAATTCACCATCTCTAATGGTGCGCTTCAGCCTTTTATCAAGATCCCAAAAAGATTCATTATGATCCTGATGAATATCCTTCATTTATATTATTAGTTGCACGTATGATTTAGGTTTATTAAACTTCTATTTTATGGCTACTTTAATTTATTCCATGGTATCATTAGGGTTTTTTTGCATGTACCTAATGTACTAGGCTAATGCATGATATTGAAATGCAGTAGCCAGTTGTTCTTTTAAAATATCAATATTGTTAATTTGATGTGCCTGCCTTACAACCTCAGTCACAAACCAAAAGTGATCAATGTCCTCATTTCCAATGCCCTTGAAATTAGGTAACTTCATTGATGCAACCATATCTACTTTAGGCAGAAGTGGAGGTGCTGGTGGAGATGGAATACGCAGTGAATTAGGTGATCTTTTATGTGGGTTCAGAAGTGGAGTGGATGGAGTGGGAAACAAACTCAAGGGTTTATGTTGTGATGAGCTTTCTTCTTCAGAATCACTTGAGCTAGTAGTTTCTAGTTCAGGTCCACTATCAGATATAGGATTTTGAGGGATATAAATGTTTTTTTAGAGTCTTCGTGGAAAATTATTCCACTATGCATAATTTAACCTCTTTGATGTATTCAAGCATTATGTTTTCACAGAAAACCCCACTCACACAATAGAAATTTCAGAAATAATTTCAATGAGCGTAGGAACTTACTTCTAGAGCTTTTGAAAAACCTTCTTTCTGGCTCAGAATATGACACAAATTGATCAATGGAAAATTCAGTCTCAAATACTCCCAAAAGGCAATCGATCCAATGATCTACCACATGAGTGATATTATTGCCAAACTTCTCTACTTTTCAGATCAATTTAGGAGTCCATTTAGTGACTATGTCATCTTTTATGCAGTGATGAAATTCAGCTAAGTGCGACAACCACTCTTGTAGTTTGTGCGAAAATGAAAAAAAGAAAATATCATGCAATTCTTTGTAAATATATTTCTGTAACCATTGTTCGTCAGACAACTTACTTCTATTCTCTTGGAGCGCAAATTCAAGGATATTTATATCCAACCAATCTTGTAATTCAGTTCGTGACGGATGCCACAACATCAAATATGCCTCAAAATGATCCTAGCCCCAACAACATAACCATTTGTTGGCTTGAGGGGTCCTGACCCAAGTTCAGATTTTATGGATAAACTAAAAAACCCTCCAACTACTGGCCCTTTCGATAGTGATCTTCTTGCACAGATCAATGTCTAACCCGAAATAGTATGGGGGGGGGGGGGGGGGGGGCACATGCTAGAACTATGTTTTCGCACCCCGAGGGAGAAAATAATGAAGTAGTCCTACGAAAAACCTAATACGAAATTATACAGATGCCCACAATAACAGAATCACAGAGAATGCACAGTCATTAACAGAATAACACAGAATCATTGTTCGCCTTTGGGCTGATAAAACAGAACTAGATCCATATATTAACCAATTCAAATATTTAAACAGGTCTATTAACCATCAATAATCATGCTTAATTATATAAGATATCCTCACACAATAATCAACAAGAAATACATATAATGTCATATAATAAGTAACAATTGAGATGCATATCACAACAAACTTCGCCAAAACTGTTGTTTCTATTAACTTCAAATTTTTCAATCAATACATCAACTATTCCTTCCACAACCATTACAAAACCCTTCCGCACACACAACCAACAGAGTTTGCACACAGCGAGGATTAGGTCTCCACGAACACAGACATCAGGATCATCTTAACCCAACCCAACAACCCTTACAGACACATCAACTTATCATAACATCAATAATTCATTACCTAACATTGAATTTATGAGCTTAGACACGATCTATCTATTTATATACACCTAGCGTGTAGATACTATGGTCTCAAGAGATGGTTTGAGGTCCACAGTTTACCCTTAAGCCCATTTACATCAAAATATGGGACTTTGACCAAGTCCAAAGCTCCCTAACTCCATTTGCGCAACATGCACATACAAAATTATACAAAAGTGTCTTCAAATCTTGTGCCTTAGGGGAACCCAATCCAACAACGAGAAACCATGGAGGCATTGTTGGGAAGCTTGAACATGGATGCACCTCTAAAATAATGAGCTAATCCTATGTTCAACAAGCCCTATAATGTCTAGCAGTAACTAGATTTCATGATGGTCAATTCACAGGAAGACATGTCCCATTGCAATTAGAGGAAAAAAGCAAGATTCATTGGAGATTCAATAGTAGCTAATGTTCAATTCAACAACCATAGTAGGAGCAGGATGGTATACAACTTGGATATAATGCTTACATGGTAAATTTAGAATTGGTTTAGGATTATGTTGATATAATAAAATTCCTTATTCATCTTTGTAATGTATAAAATCTAACAATGGGATTCAAAATAATCTTGTAATGTACTAAAACAAAATGTTGAATCATTCTACAATTTGCGGAAAACAAAACATGATCGCACAATCACATAACAAGTAATAGAAAGAGACAATCCATTGCACAACAAAAAATGTATATGCGAAATAACACTACCTAAAACCCCGATATCTATATAATGTATAAATTCAAGATCATGAAACAGTACAATGTTTTTCTCTCACGGAGAAACTCCTGCACTCTACCAATTCTCTCACTCTAATGTAGAAAAAATAAGTCAATTACTTAACTAATTCTCAGCCTCTGCTCAGCCTGCCTTGCTCACACATTCTTGGAGGAATTGTCACCCTATTAAATAGGAAATTCCTTTGAGCTAATTGTGCAATGCATCCTTGGCCTCCACATGACTCTATAACTCACCTATACAATTTTCTAATTATACAACTCATATCTATCATCCCTTTAACCTCAGTCTCAACTGGGCCTTCCTTAGAACTAAAAAGAAACAAATATTTATAGAAAATTATCAGTGAGATGATTGATCACTACTTGTGAATTAAATCAGATTTAATTCACTTGACCTCTCACTATCTCATCTCTCAGTTAGAACTAGTTAAACGAATTTTAACACAATTTTTTGCGTTAATTAATTACAACTCACAAATAATTGTAACCAGACCCCCTATAATCATGGGATAAATTTACATGCCTCCTCTCTAAACTCCAATTCGAATTTCGTAAGCTAAATCAATTATTATAACTTTGTTAACTAATACAAGTTTTCATGAGATGAAAATACAATTTCTCTTCCAATTTAATTAAGGGAAATTAAATCAGAAGCCCAATTTGTAGGTTTTAACCCTGAAAAGAAATTATCTACACACGAATCTTATAACATAAAATAAAAAATAGCGAGAGCATAACACATAAAACAGATAACACAGATATTTTACCCTGGATCCAAAATCAGGATGACCAGCTTGATTTTTCATTATATTCCTTTTAGTGTTACAACACATATATATACATGCTGAAGCATAAATAAACCCCAATCCATTAACCTTGGATTAGAACATAACCATAGTTCCCTTGACCGGATCTACAAAATACCAGGGGTCGAAAACCATCGTACCCCAAAACCATGTGCAAACTCATGCACAAAACATGGGTGGGTCCGCATATGAGTGGGACCACATACCAAAAAAAATTTCCCCGGGGCTCTGCCCCCTCCGTGACCCCCCTGATGCGCTCGGCGCAATGTACAGTGTGTGGGGCTAGTCGTGGAAAGAATATAACATATACCCAACATTCTCCCACTTGTTTTTTTCTTTCCATAGGAGAGCTTAGTCATTGGGCCAATTCTTCAACACCCATTGTTTCTCTACACCAAGAGAACTTTTGAGTGCTCACAGACTTTTTCAATGCATCTGCAACATTCTTCAAAGTGTCCACCTTTACCAGCAACATCCTTTTAGCCTCAACCATATCTCTAACAAAGTGATATTGAACATCAATGTGCTTTGTCTTTGAATGATAAGCAGGGTTCTTAGCCAAGAAAATTGCACTTTGGCTATCACAGTCTATCCTTATAGCTTGTTGTACCAACCCCATACTTGAAGAAAATATCCACAACCAAACTGCTTCCTTGCTTGCATGAGTGGCTACTATGTATTCTGCCTCTATAGTTGAAAGCGCCACTACGGACTGTCTTTTACTCATCCAACTGACTACACCTCAAAATAGGCTAAACACATACCCACTTGTAGATCTTCTTTGGTCCAGATATCCAGCCCAGTCTGCATCAAAAAAACCATGAATGTCCAACATTCATTCTAATCCTGGTCTTCCTTGGTAGCACAAGCCATAATCTCTAGTGCCACGTAAATATCTAAAAACCCGCTTCACTGCTATCCAATTCTCCATCCATGGGTTTGACATAAACCTGCTCAATACTCCCACTGCATGTGTAATGTCTGGTCTAGTACAGACCATTGCATACATCAGGCTACCCACTGCACTTGCATATGGAACACGGGACATATCCTCCTCTTCTTCTTGTGTCTTGGGACACTGTTCAACAGACAGCTTTGCACCTAGAGGAATAGGAACACTCACCAGTTTACTATCCTGCATATTGAACCTCTACAATATAGTCTCGACATACTTCCTCTAGTTTAACTAGAGCTTCCTCTTTTCCCGATCTCTCTTAATTTCCATGCCCAAAATATAGTTTGCAGCGCCAAGATCCTTCATGTCAAATTTGGAGAACAGTTGGGTCTTCAAATCTTGGATAATTTCTTTGTCATTTCCAATCAACAACATATCATCCACATACAAGACCAAATAAATAACACGGTCACCAATTAATTTAAAATAAACACGGTGATCCTCCTTGCTTCTGGTGAAGCCAAGTCCCCGTATATAGGTATCAAATTTCTGATACCACATCCTTGGTGACTGTTTTAACCCATACAGAGACTTCTTCAACCTGCACACTAGTTCTTTCTTACCCTTCACCATAAAGCCTTCAGGTTGCTTCATGTAGATCTCCTCTTCTAGATCCCTGTGAAGAAATGTTGTCTTCACATCCATCTGTTCTATCTCAAAATCAAATGCAGCAGCAACATATAAAATTAATCTAATAGAAGTAACTTTGGCAACATGAGAGAAAATATCACCAAAATCAATTCATGGCACTTGGGAATAACCTTTTGCTACCAACCGAGCTTTGTATTTATCCACCTTGCCTTCTACATTCATCTTCTTTTTAAACACCCATTTGCTCCCTATGGGCTTCCTTCCAGCCGGCAACTCCACCAGATCCCATGCCTCATTTTTGTGCAAGGATGCCATTTCATCAACCATGGCCTCCTTCCAGAGTTTTCCATCCTCTGAATCTAATGCCTCCCTGACAGTTCTAGGATCATCATCAATTATAGTTAAGGAAAAACTTGAACAAAAAGCAGATGGACTATACCTTTCTGGTTGCCTTCTTTCTTTAACTGATCTTCTCAAAGTTGGAGTTTGTGGCTCTTCCTCTTCTGAATCTTCTTCTGTTGTAGAGTCTAATTCATACTCCTTTAGCTCAAACTCTATCTTCTCAGGTTCCTTTGGTAGGACTTCATGTGTAACAACATATTTCACCTCTCTAAACACCACATCTCGGCTGTACACAACCTTCCTTGTTTCTGGGTTCCAAAGCTTGTAACCCTTTAAACCATCCTTATACCCAATAAAGATGCACCTTTCAGATTTATTATCCAACTTGGTCCTTTTCTCCTTTGGAACGTGTACATATGCATCACATCCAAATACCCTTAGATGTGAAATAGAGGGTTTCTTACCGGTCCATACCTCATGTGGAGTCTTATCCTCCAACGTTGATGAAGGTGATCTGTTAACTAAGTAACATGCAGTCTCCACTGCCTCTGCCCAGAATTCTTGTCCTAACCCAGTACCACTGAGCATGCTTCTTGCCTTTTCCATCAGTGTTCTATTCATTCTTTTTGCAACTCCATTTTGCTGAGGTGTGTATGGAGTAGTCTTCTGTCGTGCTATACCACACTTCTTACAGAACTCTTCAAATTCATTCTTGCAGAACTCCCCACCATTATCTGTCCTCGGCGCCTTTATCTTCTTCTCTATCTGGTTTTCCACCAGAGCCTTAAATTCTTTAAATTTTTCAAAGACTTCAGATTTCTTCCTCAAGAAATATATCCATGTATTCCTTGAGAAGTCATCTATGAATGAAACATAGTACACAGACTTTCCTAGTGATGGAACTGACACAGGTCCAAACACATTACTATGCACAAGTTCTAATATCTTGTTCTCCCTCTTACCACCAGAAGGAAAACTCACCCGATTCTACTTCCCATATACACAACGTTCACAGAAATCAAAATCCAGAGAGAAATTAGACATACCTTCTACCATACCATTTCTACGTAGTAACTGAAGGCCCTTCTCTCCAATATGTCGAAGCCTTTGATGCCATAGCATAGTCCTTTCTCCAAAGATAGCTAGGCTTTCCGCTCCACTTTCAGGAACCACAGAACTGTTACACCCATCAATAACAGTGCTACCTTGTATCTTGTATAGAGTTCCAATCCGAACTCCCCGCATTAATACTAGTGATCCCCGAACCATCTTGCAGGCATCTTTCTCGAACACTGTTTTACACCTGCATCATCCATCTTGCTTACAGAAATGAGATTTCTGGCCAATGCAGGAATATGCAGAATACCAAGAAGTGTTATAATCCTTCCACCTTGCAACTTCAGCTTGACCTTTCCATGTTCGATGATTCTGGCCTTCCTATCATCCCCTAGGAAGACATCACCACCATCATATTTCTCATACTCACAGAACCACTCCCTATGGGGAGTGAAGTGAAAGGATGCACCTGATTCAATCAACCATGACTCATGATCTACATGTGTACTTGAAGAAGAAGAAAAATACACATCCCCACCTTCATCCGAGGTGGTTTTTGCCTCTGCAGAAGGAGCATCATCAAATCCCTTTCCTTTCTCAGGAGTTTTAGATCTGCATTCCTTTTTGTAGTGTCCTTCCTTTCCGCATTTCTAGCATACCTTTACAAACTTTCGAGGAGATTTAGATCTCCCTCTAGATTTAGATCTCCCACTCGAAACCTTATTCTTGTTTATGTTTTGGGACCTTCCTTGTACATATAAGGCATCTCCATTCTGGCCCTCCATATTTCTTCATCTCATTTCCTCCGACAACAAGGCTGAGACAATGTCATCAAAATTCAAGGTAGTTGTATTGCTACCTATTGCAATAACCAGGTTGTCCCACGAGTCTGGCAGAGAACACAACAAACTGATGCACTTATCTTCATCTGAGATTTTAATATCAACATATGACAACTGACTTACCACAGTATTGAAGGCATTCAGATGCTCTGTCACCGAGTCTCCATCCTTCATCCTCAGGTTATACATATTTTTCCACAGGAACAACTTATTCACCAGAGACTTGGATTGGTACAAAGTCCCAAGTTTTTCCCACAAATTCTTCGCTGTAGCTTCCCCAGATACATTCAACAATACTGAATCTGAGACACACAACCGTATTGTGATCTTAGCCTTCCGATCCAGTTTCTTCCAGTCTTCATATGACATTTCCATTGGTTTAGTACCTAGATTTACCGCGATCCACTGATCTTTATCCACCAGCAGATTCTCCATCTTGAGCTTCCATAACTCAAAGCTCTGACCATTAAATTTCTCGATCTCTATATTTCCACCGCTCGCCATCTTCTTTCACCACAAGAATCAATCCCGCAGATCTCCCACTGAACAGGGTCTACCTCAGGCCCGAGAAAAAAACCCTTAGCAGCAAAGGTGTCCCCTTGAAGCCGAAACAACTCCGATGCCAAATGTAGGTTTTAACCCTTAACAGAAATTATCTACACACGAATCTTATAATAGAAAATAAACAATAGCGAGAGCATAACACATAAAAGAGATAAACACAGAGATTTTCCCCTAGATCCAAAATTGGGACGACCAGCTTGATTTTTCATTATTTTCCTTTTAGTGTTACAGCACATATATATACATTCCGAAGCATACATAAACCCCAATCCATTAACCATGGATTAGAACATAACCGTAGTTCCCTTGACCGGATCTACAAAATACCAGGGGTCGAAAACCATCGTACCCCAAAACCATGTGCAAACTCATGCACAAAACATGGGTGGGTCTGCGGGGACTTCATACCAAAAAAAATTTCACTGGGGCGCTACCCAGACCCCGACACGGCGGGCTGCTACCCCCCCTGTGACCCCGCTGCTGCGCTCGGCGCAACGTACAACACGTGGAGCTAGTCGTGGAAATAATATAACATATAACCAACACCATTGGGGTGCCATTTCTTGGCTTCATTTCAACACTCTCTCCCAAAAATAAAGGGATTATATACTACCCTGATCCTATCTCTGTGGAATTCAAAATTTCTACTTGTGAGCGCCTTCATCAAGATGTCTGCATCCTGCTCCTCCATGGGAATGTAATCTAATGACATAATCCACCTCTGAACAGAATCTCTGAGATGGTGATAACGGATATCAATATTCTTGGACCTATCATGGAATACTGGATTAAACGAGAGTTTGATGCAACTTTGGTTATCATAATGTATCACTGTCAGATCCATATGATGACCAAACAAACCAACAATTATATTCCTCATCTAGATGGCCTTGCATGTTGCCTGACTGGCCACCATGTACTACGCTTCTGCTAAACTGAGTGTAACTGATCTCTGTTTCCTGCTGTAAGAAGAAATTTTTGTTGATCCTATGCTGAAAATGCCTCCTGCTGTGCTCTTCCTGTTGGATAGAATCCTTTCCCAATCTTCATCGGTGATTCCTTGAATCTTCACTCCCTCTGCTCATCTATACCATAATACATACTTTGTGGTGCCTCTGAGATATCTCAACACATGCTTTCATGCCTTCCAAAATATCTTTGTAGGCTTAACCATAGCTTGGCTCATTTGGTTAATTGCGTAGCATATGTCGAGTTGTTTGTTCACCAAATACATGAGTGAACCCACAAGCTACTTGTAAATAGTAGCATCCATTACTTCACCCGAAGTAGCATCCTCCTTCCTCTAGTTTCCTACTAGAGGAGTTTCCATGGGTTTGTTTCCCTCCATGTGGAACTTCCTCTGAACCTCCTTGGCATCCTTTCCCTAAGATAAAAATAGCTCCCCATTTCTTTGCCATATTTCCAATATAAGGAAACAGTGCAAGAGCCCCATGTCCTTCATCTCAAATTGTCTTACAAGGTCCTCTTTGCAAGATTTTATGAGATGCTCATCACTTGTCAGTATCAGATCATTGAAATAAAGCACAATAATCAAAATCTTACCATCAACCACAATATGATATAGGTTCACATACACTTCACTCTTTATGAATCCCAACCCAGTGAAATAGTTGTCAATACTAGTGTACCAAACATGAGGTTCTTACTTTAGCCCATAAAATTCTCTCTTGAGTCTGCACACATGCAACTCCCTTTCTAAGTTCAGAAAACCTTCTGGCTTCTTAATGTATGCTTCTCTCTCAATAAATCCATTGAGAAAGGATGTATTTACATCCATATGATGTATCTTCCATCCCATCTACGTTGAGAGTGCAAGGATGAATCTAATAGATGACTACCTTGCGACTGGTGAAAAAGTCTCATCATAGTCAATCCCCTCAACCTGAGAGAACCCTATGGCCACAAATATGGCCTTGTGCTTCTCCACACTCCCACTTTCTGCCTGCTTCACCTTGTATACCCACTTGGATCCTAAAACTGACTTCCCCACTAGTATTCAAACAACTTCCCATGCACTTTTTCTGATAATGGAGTCATACTCATGAACCATGGCATCAAACCACACTGGCTACTACTCTGCTTCCTCAAAATAGGATGGTTCTATCTCGATACCTTTCCTCATAAGATCCATGTATCAATTTTACAATTATAGAACCTTCTCTAACTACGTTGTGATGTGGGTGCTCCCACATTATGTCTTGCATCTAGAAATAACCTGTCAGCCTCTCTGGTGTGCTTCCTTCCATCTCTAGTAGATGGCAGTACATGAGTGTTTTCTACCACTCTGTGTTCCTCTGCTTGTGGTTGCTCCACATCCTCAAGTTAATCCTTTGGAGCCAAGAGCTCCTCAATTACATGCAACTGGAGCTCCCTCTGAAGGTAACATCACATGGCTTTGTCTTCATCAAATTTCACATCTCTTCTGACCATTGTCATCCTATGTGTTGGAAAGTACACCCGGTAGTTGTGAGGTGTATTAGTGTACCCTAGAAATATCCCCAACTTTTTTGTTGGCTGTAGCTTCTTCCTTGAATATTTGGTTACATGGAAATAAACAGATCAACCAAAAATTTTAAAATACAACACATTTAGTCTCTTACCTGAAAAAGCATCCTCTGGTGTACTCTTCCAAATTATTCTATGAGAACTTATGTTATGCACAAATATTTTTATATTGCATGCTTCTTCCCATAGATTCAGTGGTAGAACCTGACATGAAACATAACTCGTGTTGCTCCCACAACAGTTATGTTCTTTCTTTCAGCAACCCCATTTTGTTGTGGGTTATGAGGTGCAATCAATTCTCTTCCAATTCCTTCTGAGGAACATAATTCATTGAATTGATTAGAGATGTGTCTTCCACAATTGTCGCTCCTCACAACCTTCACCTTCTTCCCTGTATATTTCTCGACAAGTGCCTTGAGCTCACAAAACTTGGAGAATGTCTGATCTTTCTTCTGCGTGAGGAAAATCCAACACTTTCTTGAAAAATCATCAACAAAAATCACATAATACTTGTGTTTTTCTGAGGAAGCTATCGAGAATAGTCCATACATGTCTGAGTGAATTCTCTCAAGGATCGCCTTTGCTTGGATTTTCTTATCGTGAAATGTGGCTTTGGTATAATTCCCCAATGTAAACCATTTTCATGTATCTCTCTATGAAAGTGCACCCTTTGTAAGTCCTGTAGAAATCCATTGCATGATCTTCAAAGCGTTGTGGTGTAGATTACCCAACCTCCTATGCCATAATTCATTGATGTCTCAACTCTACACCTTATTTTCTTTAGTACTCAGTGTTGCGCAGTCTTATACATCTAGTTTGTAGATATTTTTTCACCTGTCCCATGGCTTGTGACAAAGGAATTCCTTTCCTTCATGGAACATCACATCATTGCCATGATATTTCAACATAGAAACAAAAACCAAATTCTTCTTTAAACCAGGAGCATACATGACATCTTTTAATGTGAGTGGATTACATGACTCCCTATGAAATTTAATATACCAACACTCGTAGCATTATACCTCTCATCGTCACCCATCTCAATGTGCATATGGAGATCCTTCTCATCCAAGATACTGAAGAATTATTTATTTTCAGTCATATGGAATGAAGCTCCACTATCCAAGTACCACACAAAGCCCATCAATAATGACATCATGCATTCGATGAGAGTGAAATCCAAGTTGAACTGTGAAGCAAGTGCTTCACTTGCTACTCCTCCTGAGGCCTTTTGGTTGGTCTTCTTTTGTGGACAATTTATGGCATAGTGTGCATTATCATGACAGTTGAAACATTTTACCTTTGACAAGTCTTTCTTATTTCCTGCCTTTTCGGACTCAAATTTTGAATGGGACACATTTTATTTTCTTTTCTTCACCTTTCCAACCAAAGCACATTTCTCCTCATCATCAGTATTTGATGATGGTACATCTCTGGTGCTTCGCTGAATTTCTTCTTATGCAAAATAAAACCATAGTCCCTCCCAATCCAGTAGCTTCTCCCTCCCATTCATAGATCCTTGGTAGCTATTCCAACCCTTGGGAAGGCCTATAAGAGATAGGCTCACAAAATCATCTGAGGGAATAGTTATCTCAACACTTCCAAGCTCATCTTGACACTGAGTGAAAATTTTCAAGTATTTCTGGATCATGACGCCCTTTTCCATTTTGATCTCCCTGATCTTGTCTTTCAAAGCCAAATTCCTATGGATGCTTCTATGCTAATAGAGATCTTTCAAGTCTTTCCACATAGGGAGACTCGATACAATATAATTTCAAATTCCCTCTAACAAGATCCTTCTCTCCTTTGCTACATTCGTCTTCCATGCATCAAGAAGTTAATCATCTATTGTTGCAGGCTGAGGGATATCAGCATCTACGAAATCCTTCAGTCTGTTGTCCTCGAGCATTTCATACATCATGTCCTTCCATGCTATGTAATTCAAATTTCCCTCAAGTGCATATTAAAGTCTCAAGCCATTGAAAGACATTCGTATCTATTATTGGATCCTAAAGAATAAATTTGCAAATTTGAACATGATAAAAAAAAAACTTTGTTCTTCTCTTATTATTCCGATTCTTGGTGCTATGATACCATGTATAAAATCTATCAATGGGATTCAAACTGATCTTGTAATGTACTAAAACAAAATACTTAATCCTTCTACAATTTGTGGAAACAAAACATGATCGCAAAATCACATAACAAGTAAGAGAGAGAGACAATCAATCGCACAACACAAGATGTATTTGGGGAAATCATAGTTCCTAAAACCTTTCTATCTATATATTTTATAAATTAAAGATCATGAAACAATACAATGCTTTTCTCTCACAGAGAAAATCCTACACTCTGCCAATTGTCTCACTTTGATCTAGGTAAAATCAATCAGTTACTTAACTAATTGTCAGCCTTTGCTCAGCATCCCTTGCTCACACATTCTTGGAGGAATTGTCACCCTATTAAATAGGAAATACCCTTGAATTAATTGTGCAATGCATCCTTCCCCTCCACATGAATCTATAACTTACGTGTACAATTTTCTAATTAGAAAACTTATAGTTATCATTCCTTTAACCTCAGTCTCAACTGGGCCTTCCCTAGAAGTGACATGCAACAACTATTTATAGTGAATTATTAGTTAACTAATTGATCACTACTTGTGAATTAAATCATATTTAATTCACTGTACCTCCCACTAGCTCATCTCTCAGTTATAACTAGTTAAGCTAATATTTTAATTTTATTAATTAAGTTAACTAATTACAACTCACAAATAACTATAACTGGACCCCCTAAAATCATGGGAGAACTCTAAGTGCCCCCTCTTTGACCTCGAAATTGAATTTCCTAAGCTAAATTTGTCATTCTAACTTAGTTAACTAATACAAGATGTCATAGGATAAAATTATAATTTCTCTTGCAATTTAATTAAGTGAAAATTAAATCAGAAGCCCCCTTCGGGTGCCATTTCAACATGGAATCTATTTGATATCAATCCAACTATATATTTTTATAATATCTGTGAATGAATAGAGTGAATAAGATAGTTTTGGTGTCCATTATAATTTTCTAGTTTTTATTGTTGGCCTATGACCACACATAAAATGGAGGATCGGTCCCTATAAGGAAATCACAGGGCAGAGGCATGAAGGTTTAAGAGGAAGACCAAGTTATTCAAGCACTGGCCGAAAGGATGCTCCGTAATAAAAGAGAATAGTTCAAGAGCTGGAGCCCATCCCCTTTACTTTTAAATCAAAGAAAATCTGATAAATGACATATTTTTAGGGTTTGGAGTAGGTGCAAAGGGGAGAATAGGCAGTCAGGATCAAAAGCACAAATTTGGAGCAGAGAGATTTATGGCAGAGATTAAATCACAGATGGCTCCCCACAAGTTTTAGCTTTTACCTCCTAAGACTTAGCCAAAACTTGTTTTTCAGCCAATGAGATTTGGTGGGACCCATCCAACCTTACGATGCTACCAAATTGCATGCAATCCTTTTTTTATGCATTTCCCTTACCTTTTTCGCCTTTTCGCACTTCCCGACATCTAAATGCCTGCATATCGTACTTCGCAAAAAATAACATTTAACCCCCGTTGTGTGCATTATAAAACTTGTGACTTGCAACTTGCAGGAGAGATCCCACCTTTGTTCCATGCCACCCTTCCCCCATCGTCCATCGCACTTCACAAAATTACAACTTATTCCATTATGCCAAACGTTAAAACCTACGATCGTCGGTGTGCAATATCGCATCGCACAGTTTTTAACTTACCTTTTTGAAATTCCCACAACCTATTTGTGTAACTTGCGATGCAGTCAGGTCCCACCTTCCCTTCTTCACACTTCACTTCTTTTAGTGTTTACCACCTCCGCTTATGGCTAAACCTTAAGTTTTTCAATTTGTAGGCTGCGTTCCTATCCAACCGTCTGTGATGTCACCTCCTTCCTGCCCACGCTTCGCAATTCGATCATTTTAGAGTATACCTTTACTACTTCATGGTAAAGAGTTTCGATTAGGACATAGTTTGGCCCCACTATAATATTCCGCTCACTGCGAATACACCATTCCTCTGCTATTATTTCCATTCCATTGCTCCATGCCATCATCATCCCACCAGGTCGCCTCCGTACTTCACATCGCATCTCCGATTCCATTTTATAACATAAACTATAAAAAATACGAAGTGCGGGGATGCGATGCAGCTTCCGAAACTGAAGTCCAAAGATTCTCAAGTCCAGATATATGGGTTTTTTATGATTTTTTTTTTAAAAAGGGTTGAGTCTAGTCCCACGTAAGCTTCCATGCCAGTTCCTTCTCCTCATCTCCCTCCACCTTTCCTCCATATCCAATTTCCCCTCCCTCATCTTGCGGTCCTTATTTCATTTCACATTCCCAGTAGCTTTCAAACATTAACCATGAGAGGGGGGGTTGGGTCTGAAATGGGTGGTATCCATTATCGCCCACCCCTCCACATGTCATCCTCCCATAATTTCGTACCCCCCCTCTCCGATATCGCTTGCCACTTGAGACCTCCTTAGAAATCTGGTTCCTGTTTTGCATTTCAAAAACACTGCATGGGATTTTGAGGTGGAACATGCAGTTATGGATTATGTGATATTCTCAAGAGATCTCTGCTAAAGAACTAGGTGAGTGCAGTACTACATGCCTCTTCATAATGTATTAAGAGGAAATCACTAGACTGAGGGAGTGGAGGTTTTCAAGCAATAGATGTAATCGTATGATGACAGTCAGTCAGTCCACCTACAACTGATCCTCGCCATACCATCTTGAATGCTTCCATTATTGGCCTCTATGGAAAACCATGTCCTTTCTATTTTCTTTTTAATTTTGATGATTTTGCTGGTGAAATCTCAATTTCACCACATTCCTGTTTTATTTTTCTCAGTACAAAAGTAATTTCTCAATGTATGCTCTGCACGTTAGGTAGGATGTTTTGATTTCATAAGTATGGGTCGATCATAAATTATTATTACTATAAGACCCTCGAGGGGAACTCTATATGTAGCTCATTCCAAGATTAAAGAAAGGTTCTGTAATTTGGAAGAATTTTGTTGTAGTTTTGTATGATTGTGATCCCCGTGCTCTGAGATACATATTTGGGAGAGATGTTTGAACTTAATATGATACAACGTTGTTATTTGGATTCTAGATGGAGCAATGAGTAGTAAGTATCTGTTTTCTTCTATTATCAGTAATCTCCTTTTTCATGTGTAATCACCTTTCATGCTCTACTCTTCTTTGATGGTTTGTGTAATGTAGCTACTGGTAGTCTGCAATTTTATTCATGAATTCATGTCTGTATAATGCTCAAGTGTTAAGGCTCATGCATTAATCCTGTTGCACACCCTTAATTCACGTTCCACTAACCTTTGTTGCTATCCAAATCTAATTCATATTTGTTTCCTCTGAGTTCATAGGGGACCGATTCTTAATATTATTAAGCCTGTCTGTGGTGGGTTCCTTCTCAATTCTTTCTCAACGCCCCCTACATATTTAAAAAAATTATTCTCATTGTTTTATATTTGGCCCATTTGAAAGCCATCAAGCCTCATAAGCTCTTGAGCCCTCTCACAGTATAGGGAATTCACATGAATCGACTCCAAGGTCTTATCCATCCATGAACCACGAAAACCATTGTTCTCTTATTCCATATTTTGTTAGAGGCATTTATACAATTGTCCATATTTAACCTCTAATTTTAAGATGTCCTAGACACTGGTATTTTGTAACTCAAGGATGTCTCTAGGAGCTACAACATCTTTTGGTGTCGTTGTCAGGGAAACGAATTAGAAAACCTTTTCCCTGGGAGCATGAAGGGTTGAGAGTTTCATAGCCGTCACCTTGGTGACTCCACTATTATTAAAGTTCAATTCAGTCATAATCATGGCTTTTAAAAGGCATCATACTCGATCAGATACTTTCCCGCAAAAAACCCCTTCTGTATATAATCCTGAAAATATTATATTGAGGAGAGTTTGGAAGGAGAAGCAACCCAACCAGGCTAACCTTCCCTCATTTACTCTAGAAGCTTCACCTTCCTCATATTAGAAATTTGACATATATGGTCTGGGCACCACAACCCGCATACTTGAGTATTCTCTAGAAGCCTTTGATTTATCCAATTCAATCATAAAAAACGAAGTTGAATTCGCTGAAAATTATTTGCCTCTCTTGCACCCTACTCCTGAGGGCGGAGAAATTAAAGAATTTGCAGTACTCCATAGCTTTTTATAGACCAATATAGAAATGCATCCTTGACGAATGTGGTCTAGTGCTTAAGAAATCACACACGTTTATATAAAAGTCACATGTTCAAGAAAATTATCCCAGTGAGTTTATTACTATCCATACCCTCAAGTGTGGTCACGAGCCAGGCATTGTCCGTGTTGGAAATTTATGCCCTAATATTAGTCATCAAAGCAAGTGAGGCTCCATGGCCATCTGTAATAGTGATATGGATATCTACACATTTGGGAGGAATATGCTTCAACGTTGATAATTTCTAGAGTCGTTGTTTTTTACATAATTGGGTGGTTTGTATGTAGCTTTAGTTTGTTTCAATCAATTTATATTTCATTCGTGTGTCAAAATTATAGTATATAAAGACCAATTATTGAATAGATTAGCACATTTTAAAATATCATTTCTCAATGTTCTTTGACGCTGAGAGAATGTATTACTAGTTTGATTGTGTGAGTATGTTATATACTCATGGGTCATGATGTGCTCCGAGCTTAAAGAGAATTGGTTACAATTCAATTTATGATATCCTTGTATGTAGAAAGTTTAGTTGCATAATTGGCTACTGAATATGTCCAATAATCAAACAACTCACCTATAAAACTATTGAAAGTATATTTTCCTTCATTTCGATAGATAGGAGTTTGTCCATAGGGTGGTCCAATATCGAGATTTTCCTTGGAAGATTGGGAAGTGTCAATTATACAAAGTTAATCAAAGAAGGTGAGAGGGAATTATGTATTAAAAGAGTTGAATGGGAATCTCAAAAATTGTCATGGTGAAAAGAGCATTTCCCAAGAGACTTCAAAGTGGGGATAAGTGTCGAGGAAGACTAGTCAGATAGATGTGACTATATGTGAACTATAATTTGTTTTTTATATTAATGTTTGTAATGATGTAAATGTAAGCATTAAAGGGGGAACTTGGAGATAATGATTACATGGTAAATTTAGAGTTGGTTTGGGAATATATTGAGAGAATATCTCAACTTTCTTATTCATCTTTGGAATCTATTGCATCTCAATCAAACTATATATTTCTATAATATTTGTGAATGAATAGTGAAAAAATAATATTGGTGTGCAATATAATTTTATAGTATTCATCTTCATTTTGATTAGCTCTCTAACAAATTAGAGAAATCAAGGTTTTTTATAGAGAGCATCAATGTAATTCAATGACGTTATGTTAGTGCAACAATATTTCCCACAAATTACACATCATAGGTGACACGCAATGATTTAATTCCAAGTTTTTCTTAAAATTTCCTAATCGTATCTTCAAACAGTAGTTAGTGAAGATTTTATCTTTGTTTTTTGCTTCAAAATACATGTATGTATATATAATTTGGATTTCACCATGGATTGAGCATCACGATCACATTTCTGAGGCATGTGTATAAATTTTCATGATCTCCAAAAAAATAGATATTGCATAGGCTAAGAATCATGGTTACCTTTGTTCATGCAATCCCCCTTGTATATATCATAACACAACCATACTTCATAGAATAATGGTGAATTTGTAAATAGGCATTAAAACATTTATAATACATCTCATATTAGATTTTAAAAATTAAAAATTAAATTAAATTATAGTTTTATTTTAAATTATTGTTGTTATCATTTTGATGGGGTGTTATGATTCAAGAGCATTAGTACTAGTATATCATTTTTTTGAAGGCCCAAAAGGGATGTGTAAATTCAATTTAAATTTTAGATAGAGTTTTATTTTCTCATTTTATTTACATGAACTTGTAATAGATACTACTTTCCTCATTCTAGAGGGATCTAGACTATCACATTTTTAGGATATTTGAGGAGTTGACTAAGGTGGCCTTAGTAAATGACAACAAGTGTCTAGCTTAGCTATTGTGTAGTTTTAGGACAAGTGTCCGGTTTCTTATCTTGGAGAGATATTTTCCCATTAATGGGAATTTTATTTGTATAGTTAGATAACATAAGGGGTTTTCGTAGATGAGAGAGGAGATCAAGAATCGAGTCATTATACTTACTTTGTAAATATTTTATGTTCAATAGAATTGATATGATTATTCAGCTTTTATGTCTTATCCAAAATGTGCATTAAGCCCTGTCAGAAGAGCATATGTCTTTGGTTTTGAGTTGATGTATATAAAAGGAAATGATAAGCTCTAGAAGGTTAGTAGAGTCGGGAAAGAGCTCAAATATTGAGGAGGAATTGGTTAGAGAATTATCCTAACCCTTGTATATTATACTATTCTAAATAATAAAACATATGTAAATATTTCTCTATGATAGGATTTCTTCATGTTTGTGCACATTGAAATGATTGGAAGGATGAAAAGGCAAGAAGTAAGTCGGTCGTTATTAAGTTTGGAAGTGTTGCCTTGTGTGTGTTCTATTCTAAATATTTATTCAAAAACCCTTTATTAATGTTGTGTGGGAGTCTCGAACCTAGGAATTTGTTTAGGGGGGGAATTTTGCGAATGGGTTGTTTTTTAGACATTTTCTGAAAAACGTATTCACCAATTTGGTTCAAAATTCACCTAATTTTTACATGTATATGATTAAATGGATGATATTCACCAAAAAATTACCAATTTTAATAGTAAATTACATGTTTTTTATTGAATGTTCACCTACATTCTATCAATATGAATTTGAAACCAAATTATTTGCCTACAAGACTATATATAGCAAAAAATTTAAATCCTTAAACAATACCATGGGTGAGCACTACTGGTAGTGAGAGAAACAATTAGGGTGAAAGGAAAACACCTTTGAGTGTAGGAAGTAGCCTTTCAAATCCTTTTGGTAACACCCGTTGTCAATATGACTATGTGTATAGCTTTATTCATAAATTTGGAAGCAGTCAAGAATAAATGGTATGGATGTGAGTGCCACAGAGTGTCTAGAGATGTCAACACTAAACATGTGGTGGGAGAAATGTGCAAGACATTGAACCTAGAAATTTTTTTATCAGGCCTGTGGTTTAAGTGAAACAAGTAGAGGAGGACGAGACCAATCCTGACCTTGATATTTTGGTGAGCCCAGTTAGCTAATCCGATGCAAGAACAATCAGGAACATAGCATAAATATTCACAAAGGAAGAAAAATCCCGACCTACGACCTCAAGTCGGGGTCGACCACCACTTGGTTCCAGCGAGAACCACAAAAGGTGTTCATATATAATTCCAAGGCCCAGGTTTAAAATGAAGTCATGAAAATGAAAAAAAGGTGTTAATAAAACAAAGGAACGTGTGTTTCATGGCTTATACATGTGGACATGAAGTCCTGCTATCATGTTGTATCAGATTTGAAGCTTTTTTTTTAACATTTTCCATTTCAGGTAGCAGATGTCATAGCCAATCAAGAGGAGAATACATATAACCTATGAAGATAATGAATTATTTGTTTGAATTAATAATGAATAAAATTTTTATGTTGAAAGGATAAGACATAAAATACAGGAGATATGAAAAGGAAGATGGAGAAGAGGAGGACACAATATGTTATGCACTTTTCCTATGAGAAAACCATAATACTAGAAATACGAAACAATATAACCTGAAACACTGAAATATCACATGAAATAAGAAAAGTTTCAAGATATTTTATTATTCATAATAATAATACAATGTTTGGTTTCCTCTTCAAGGGGGAAACCTCCAACAAAGAAGAGCTCAAATAAAATATTACTCGATGCTTCTTTCCTTACTATCTAAGACTATTTATATCTTAATGACATCCAAAAACCGAAATACTAGTGGTCCCTTGCATAACATAGGTTAACCACTTTATATATTAACTATCGAATGTTTATAAATAATTTGTTTCCCTTTCCTATAATGCAGGTCAATCACTTACAATTATTATTAATGCGGATAACTGCTTACAGGATTTATTGACTCCACTAACTAACTGTGACTCAGACTAGGCCCCTTGGGCTTATTACATAAGTAAAGTGGTTAGGGTTGGACCCTAACATGACCTCCCCCATCAAAATCAACCTTATCCTCAAGGATGAAACTACGGAAACTGTTGAAGAATGGTGGATGGTTACCATGTCACTTCTTCTGGAGAGGTTTCTTTCCACTTGATGAGGAATTATTTGATCGTGTGGCCTTAGAGATTTATTTCATGAGTATCAAGGAATTGTTTTGGTTGGAGCCAAAGTGAGCCTTCTTCATCCAATTATGGCAGACTTGTTTAAACCCTGCAATTTTTCCCCACAACCTTATTAAGGCATGAGCATGGGAGACCGGGTGGATTTTTAAAGTAGTTGGTAAGGTAAATTTGTAAGAAAATACTCCTATATGCTAAAGTACCTAATAATGCCCATATAATTTTGGTGGTAGTTTTTTATAGAAATTTTCTTTGAGAGAGGTTTACTTATACGGTTGGAGTCGTAGGAACACCTGGTCACCTACTTGAAATTACCACTCAAAACGATGTTGGTTGGCTTGTTGCTTCATTTTGTTCTGTGCTTGATGTAGATTATCCTTGAGATGCAGAGTGATCATGGTGGCACAGTTCTATAGGAGCTGATCAACTGCTTGTACTTTGGAACAAACACATATATAAGAAGTTGTTGAACATGGGAGTTGGCCATACACTTCCTAATATGGCGTCATCTAGGTGTATTCATGATAGTTAATATTATATCACCATTCAGTTAAAGGAAGCCACTGTGCCCATTGATGTTGGTTTTATAAAGTGAAGCACTGCATATAGGTATCCAAACATTTTTCGACTACTTATATCTAACCATCTGTTTGAGGATGATAAGTTGTACTTAGTTGGAGTTGCATGCCATAGAGATTGAAAAGTTCCTTCCAAAATTTTCTAATGAAAGTGGGGTCTTGATTAAACATAATGGAAGTTGGAATGCCATGCAGTTTGAAGATTTGTTCCATGAAAACTTGAGCCACCAATGTTGGGGTAAATGTGTGTGGTAGAGTGAAAAAATGGGAATATTTGGAAAGCTTTTCAACAACCACCATGATAACTTATTTTTTTCGTAACTTTAGGATATTTTTAATGAAATCCATAGCAACATCCATCCAAACAGAAGAAGGAAGTGACAATGGTTGTAAAATTTATGGTAGCTTGATCGCTTCCCCTTTGTTGTGGTGACATAATCGCATTCAACTACAAAAGTAACAATGTTGTTCTTCATGCCGGTCCAAAAGAAAGAGTAGTGTGCTTGTGCATAAGTATTTTGAAATCCTAAATGTCCTATAGTCAGAGAGGAGTGAAACTCTTCCAAGATGCGGGTTTTGAGGGCAGAGGTCAGGGATAACACTACTTGATCCTTATAGCGAAGAACCTCATCCTTAAAAGAGTATTATTTTGAGGAATTAGGATATTATCTTAGGTTATTAATGATCTAGGAAAAATAGGGGTTGGAGAACCATTCATGGCAGGCCTCTTCAATCCAATCGGGTATGGGTAGAGAGAATGATAAAAGGGTGCCCTCATCCTAAAATTGGTGTGATAAGGATGTTGGAAATGTTATCATTGATGGCAACACATCCACCAATAATCCAATGCTTCCTCCAAGGAGATGACAAAGGAGGAGCACCTGAAACATCATTCAAGGAGTAGAGGAGGAAAAAAGAGAGGTAGCAAAGACAAAAAAAAGAGAAGTAAGGAGTAGCATCAGTCAAGGAGCATAGGATAGCAAAGAAGCAGAGAGCTATTCAAGGTGCAGAGTAGTGAGGACAAAATGAGGGCCATTGGATTTTGAAAAAGGGGCAGAGTTAAGAGAAGAAGATAATTGGGAGTATAAATGGCTCCTATGTGCAATTGACTGTGCATGGATAATTGTGAGTCTATCAGGGTTTATAAACAGAGTTGAATAAACCCTGTGGCAAAGGAGAAGTACCTGAACCAGCAATAAGGCAATGGAGGCAGAAAAGACAAAGATAGACAAAGGAGGAAGCAAAGAAGTGAACAAAGGAAGCAAAGAATTGAACAAAGGAAGCAAAGGAGATAGACGGAAGAAGACTGTCGAAATGTAACAGTCAAACAGCAGAGCGGAAGCAACAGTAGAGACAGAGAAAAAAGCACAGCTAAGGCAGAGGCAGAGGCAGCGAATATAAAGGCAGAGCCGTTATCAGAGGCAGAGGCAGAGGTAGAGCCGTTATCACAGCAGAGGCAGAGCCATTTTTTATGGAATGGAACCATGTGAAAACCTGCATAATATTCCGAGAATCATTACCCAGCCGGAGGATACATAAACTCAATTCCGGGAATCTTAACCCAAGCGGCAAAGTATATATATAAACCTTATTCCAGGAATCGTAACCCAGGCGGAAGCGGAAGCTTATATATATGCAGTGCGTTACATATATTGCGCTTTATATACAAAGGACCAAAACACACACACACACACACACACACACACACATATATATATATATATATATATTGCGTGAGATCTAAAGAACCAAAGGTTCTATCAAAGGCAAAGTACCATATTGTGGGACCCTTATCAATCGCATCGAAAAAGGTGACAGCGGCTCATATGAACAGAAAGTTTCGATTGTGATTGAAGCTCGGACCCGATGGGTCTATAAATCATGATTAATATATGTTTGAGTTACGACATAACAGTGTTACATCGCATCGGAGAAAAGTGTGGCAGCAAAGCATGACAATAGAAATTGCGATTGCGATTGAAGTTCCGGACCCGATATGGTTTAAACAATGATTCATATATTTTTGAGTTCCAGAGATTTGATAACTAGTGGGACCCTCACCCAATTGCATCGGAGCATCAGAGCATAAGAATATCGGAACATGCAAATGCAAATTGTGATTGCGATGAAAGTCTGGACCCGATGGATCAATGAACCATAATTGATATGTGTTTGAATTCCAGTAGAACAGTGACTGATCGCATCGAAAAAGGGCAGAGTATTGGAACATGCAACTGGGAGTTGCAATTGCGATCAATCGCAATCGGAAGCAGTCGAGGGATAATACATCAATCGCATCGAGAGTATTCAAGTTGCGATTAATCGCATCAGAGAAAAACTGTGTAGCGGAACATGTAAACAAAGAGTTGCGATTGCAATGAAAGTCTAGACCTGATGGATCAATGAACCATAATTGATATGTGTTTGAATTCTGGTAGAACAGTGACTGGTCACATCGGAAAAGGGCGGAGTATCGAAACATGCAACTGGGAGTTGCGATTGCGATCAATCGCAATCGGAAGCAGTCTAGGGATAATACATCAATCGCATCTGGATTATTCAAGTTGCGATTAATCGCATCAGCGATTAGAGCAGAAGATTTTAGAATTTATAAAGCTGTGGGACCCAGAGCTTTTGAAGGTCAGCGTTGGTTGTTCAGTAATTAAAATCCAAGTTTTATTAAAAAGGTTTAATAATATTGCTGAGAGTTATTTATGAACGGGAAAATGAATATAGTGAACCGAAAAAGAGAGGGCAACATGATTAAAGCACTGTATTATAAAAGGACCATGGATATGATACGTGTTGGTTGAAACTTCCCAGCAGTTATATTAAAAAGACAGTTACATATATGCAGCAGTTACACAACTGCAATGTAGAGGAGAGCGTGCAGAAACGATTATGAAGGTCGAATGTTGATTAGAGTTTGTAGATCTACCATACATATATTGGGTTTATAACCATGGCGATATTAAAACCTCCGCATTCAGTTGTTTAAACTGCCAGTAAAGGAAACCAAAGCGTTGAAATTTTCCCAGATTTAAAGTCAACAGTTATATGCATTGTAACGCGGCTATATATATAGAGCAGACACATAATCACGGTGAACATGAATATGCACAAGAATGAACTTGACAGGTGTACATGCGCAGGTGCACGGAGTAGCAGTAACTAGAGCATGCAAAATAGTTTCTTAACAGCAACAAAAAAGGACAAAACCAGCAAAGCCAAAGGCCAGAAAATGGGCTAAGTGAAATTGTTTTTATGTAACCGAAAAGGTGAAATGTAAATTTTTTACTTGATTTATATTGTTGTGATGCATTGGCAAGTCTCCAGAAGAGAACAAATATCCCACTGTAATGATAAATTGGGACCTACAGTTATGTTTTCTGAATGAGCGGATAAAAGAGATGAGAAGGCAGAAGGCAAAGAGGCATGGCTGTCCATTTCGAATTCCCAGTAGAATACAAACAGCCATGAAGCTATTTTGTATAAAACAGGGTAATATCCAAGGGGAGAATGTTGACGAAAACAGAGTGAGAGAAGAAGAGAGCGTGCATAAGAATTGAAGAGAGTTGAAGAAAATAAGAAAGCTGCAAGAGGTGAGAGAGAGTGAGCATATAGAATGATGAGTATGGAATTGAGGCAGAGAAGAGAAGAAGAAGGAGGAGCAGGACAAGATGTTGTGAAAATTTAAAGAATGCAGAAATGAAGCAGTGAGGCAGAGAAGAAGGAGGAGCTGAGAAGATAAGGAGGAGTTGATAGTGAATCTGAGAAGATGTAGAAATAATATAAGGTAGATATGAATATTGATGCACAACAGTGAAGATGATACAGAACAGAGCTAATATCCAAGGTAAATCAGCGAGTGCTTTCCTTTCGAAAGAGTAAGGAAGTTGGAGCTTCCCTATCAAGTTGTAGCTTGATAGATGTCAGTTGTAACTGATTGAGGTTGGAGCCTCCTGTAGGTTGGTGCCTGCAGAAAATAGATGGGATTTGGTGCTTCCACATCAAGTTTTAGCTTGATAAAATGTTAGTTGTAGCTGACTGAGGTTGAAGCCTCCTGCAGGTTGGTGCCTGCAAAAAAATGATGGGAGTTGGAGCTTCCTTGCAAGTTGTAGCTTGTAGAATTGAGGTAGGAGCCTCCTGTAGGTTTGTGCCTACAGAAAATCAGTGATGAGAGGGAGTTGGAGCTTGCCTTTGCATCACAACAATAATAAGATGTGGTTTTCTCCCTTTATGGGTTTCCACTTATATCTATTGTCTCTGTGCATGATGTTTATGTGTTGATCTGGTTTATATCATCTGTTTAATACTTGCTGCTCTCATATTAATTCTATTGTTACTTTATATTAATGCTTTATGCTCACATTCTAAGATTACTCACATGTTAAGTTGAACATGAAATGAAGGTGTAAAGAAGTATTAATGATAAAGTTTTAAAAGTCCATGAATGTGTTAAACTGATTCACCCCCCCCTCTCAGTTTAACTAAGGGTTTAACAAAGGAATCATTCACTACATTGTGAACCTCTTTCTTTTAAATTAACTCATAACCATATCTCAACATTTTTTCAAGCCATTTATTTTTTTGTGGCAACGATAGACGCTACTATAGAAAATATTTTAGACTATGATGGTTAGTGCGGATTTGGAAACATCGCCCCAATAGGTATGGCCGCCAAGTTTCTACTGCATATAATATGGACACCATTTATCTCTCATATGTAGATTGACAAAGATGTTTTCCACTTAGTTTTTAACTAGTGAAATCCAATGGTCTACCTTCCTGCATTAATATTGTGCCAATTCCCATATCTGAAGCATCACATTCAATCACAAAAGATTTGGTGAAGTCTGGTAAGGTCAATATTGGAGTGGGGCACATGGATTGCTTGAGAGCCAAGAAGGCCAGCTAAGCTACGTCAGTCTAGATAAATGACTTTTTTCTTGCGAACATTAGTGACGGGTCAGGAAATGCATCCATAATTTCTAACAAACTTGTGATAGTAGCTTGTGAGACCCAAGAATTCCTGAAAATTGTTCAAGATTTTTTGTTTCGCCCAATCTTGCATTGCCTGAATATTTTTCTTATCATCCCTAACTCTGTCATGACCCACAATTTGTCCCAAATACTCTACTTCTTACATGCCAAAGAAGCACTTGTAGAATTTGAAAAATAATTTGTGATCTTAGAGAAATTGAAAAATATGGTCAACATGCTAAAGGTTATTGTCCCAACTTATGTTGTAGATAAGAATATCATCGAAAAATACCAGGGAAAATTTTCTGAGATATAGATTTAGAAGGTAGTTCGTGAGGCTCCAAAAATTGGATGGAGCATTAAAGAGACCAAATGGCATGACCAAGAATTCATAATGGCTTTCATGATTTTGGAAGGTTTTCTTGGTAATTTCATATTCCATCACGTGTATTTGGTGATAGCCCGAGTGGAGGTATAGCTTAGTAAATAATTTAGCACCATGAAGTTCATCAAGAAAATCATAAACTACTGGAATAGGAAATTTTTCCTTGATAGTGAACTTGTTAAGGGCCCTAAATTCTGGACACATGCGCCATTCTACATCTTTCTTTAAAACCATTACCAGCGGAGGTGAATAAGGGATGGTGCTAAGATGAATAACACCAGCCTCGAGGAGTTCCTTAATGATTTTTTCAATTTCATTCTTGTGCAAAATAATAATTATATGGGTGGAAATTTGGTGGCTGGGCACCCAGGACAAAAGGGATGTTATGATCATGTGCAACCCTAAATGGTGGGATATCCTTTGAATGTTTCAAAGGCCTATTGGTGGAAATCTAATACTTGTTTCATATTTCGATGAGTATGAGGAAGAGTGGATACAATGGCCTGGATGGAATTAAGTTGGGGTACTACCCCATGATGGCCCTTTTTTAAAAGCTTCTCCATTTGATGTGAGCTGATGATACTAGGAGCACCTCCTTAGATTCCCCTCAATGTATGAGTGTCTTTATTCTGCTTAAATATCATATATAACTCCTAGAAATCCATTTTGATAGGGCCTATTGTTGGAGAGGTAAATCCCCTCTGCGGACAAAGGCGATCCCTACTAGCCCAGATCGGGTCTAGAAAAAATCGAGACACGCTAAGACGCAGGTTCCTAGTTACAAAAGACCAAGATGCGACAAGAGGCCTACCTTAAGTCCCACGCTGCTGTTGTTTGCAGAAAAGATGATGTTACCATCCTTTGCTCTGGCAGATCATAGGCGAGTAGATCACAGTCCTCTTGCCTAGCACGTTCAAACACCTGCACGCGCACGAAGAAAAAACAACACACAATGTAAAACCTAAGACATGTAACCATATATCAGTCAGAGAAGATATAATTCATAACACAAGACATGAACATATGAATGGAACCATAATCAAAGTTGTTTATTATTAATAAAAACGAAATAAAGATACAACCTGAGCTTTGACGCTGGATCTACCTTCGGCAAGTCGACAGCAGAGAATGTCTCAATGAAGCTTGTCGAGAATGGGAAAAAGCTCTCTCTTTTCGGCTTGGCTCTCAGAGGCTGTCTGGTGAGAGTCTCCTTGCTACTGATTTAGCTCTTAGTTCTATGACCATTAAGACTACTAAGACTACTAAGACTACTAAGACTAGCTTGCTAAGGGAAAATGGCAAGCTTATATAGATGGTGGAAGGGGAGTTGGGATCCCTACAATTGTGGGATTGGCCCTATCCTCAAGGAAGCTTCCATGATAGGTGGAAAACCACTTCCCCTACATGGATATCTCGAACCAAACCTACCAACTCATTTTAGAGACTAGTTGAAGAGTTGGTTGGAATCAAACTTCTGCCATTTATTTTAAAAAAACAATCCTTATTAATCTTGGCGCGGGAAATACACTTGGACAGAGTGCCAGTTGGCGTACCCTCTTTGGTGGATATCCCCCATTAGCGCAAGGGCTGAACTGGCTGGTCGCACCAAGGCCAAAAGGTCTATTTTTAGGGTTTTTCAAAGGAAACTGTTTTCAGAGGAATGATTGTCTTAGTCAAGGGGGATGCCATGAAAGTGGTGTAAGGTCATGTCACTGCTCACAGGTCACGGAAAAGGCCCTCCAATGTGCAGGACAGGGGATTGCAGGGACGGTGACAAATTACTGTGTAACTAATGTCCCCTAAAGCACGAGGCCGAAGAGAGAGAGAGGGGTGAAATGATTTACGAGAACGTGTCCAACTGAAAACGTTGCCGTCGGAAAACCTGCGTAGACAAGTACAACTGATATATCAAATACATGATATGTGGTATGGGCGCAACCATCCATAATAGAGTATACAATAATCAATATTCGAGGTATGGATGCAGCCATCTAGAAAGGATCAATAAGTAGACTCAGGTATGGTCGCAGCCATCCAATCAATGAGTCATGTAACCAATCATGATAATCCACAAAATCTACAACCTAGATTCCATTAGACAAAACCCAGGGTCTTGCGCTCCATCTCGACCCAAACAGAGTACAAATTCTAGCATGTGAATGAGTGAGATGAAGTCGAACATGCAAGAACATCATATAATTACTAGCCAATGATGAAAGTTGTTAAAAGACGCGAGAGGAACCACCAATAATGACAATGGCCCTCAAGGTACTATAGGTACAATCCACAGAATGTGAACAGTGATCTTGCGTCGAACACCCGTAGAATCATCTGATCGAAGGTCAATGATGAAAACCTTGTGTCGAATGCGAAGAACCTGCCATTGAGGCATGCATGCTCCAAGGTACCCGAAAGGAGTCTCTAGATCAACTTCCTGGATAATGAGTTGGAGTCGACAGGAAGTGACCATGATCGAAGGTGGGCCATAATGTTTCCCACATCATCGACACGAGACAGAGGAACATAATGTTTGTGAATCAAGATCAAATGAGTATCGGAGGAGGGTTGAAACTGTAGAGGTCAAATTCTCTTGAACATATCGACGACACGACACTGGATCTGGTAGTATTTGACATCAAAAGATCCGAGGTCATGACGACGAGGCAAAGAGCAAATGAGAGTTCAAGAAAGGATCACCCAAACCCATGGAGGCAAGCGAAAAACAAGATGAGACGTCCCCAACCCGACATGAATGCAGACAAGTGCCATGTTCAAGAGTGACATACTACTGACACGACGATGATACTGGTTCCATTTTTTCCCCACCATTTCTGGCAAGTACCTCTTTATTTTTACACAATATTGAAGAGGATACCATATTCTTGTCATATAATTTTTTCCTTCGGACAAACCCAACCTAGTACATTAAACGAGCGCTAGGAAGGAGGAACTCAAGTATCGTTATTACGACAGAATTTGATGTGATCACGTTTTAACGAGTCTGACAAAAGAAGAACTCGGTGTCTTTTCATGTTTAGAGAGTTTGAAAAGATAGCGGAAAAGTAAACTCCAACAGTCCCTTTTCGTATATAGTTCCTCAGATCCGAAAAGGTAGAAAACTATGTTTGAGAAAACCTCCTAGTCGCGATAGGCTAGGGTATTCCTTTTTCATAAATAATCTATCCCAGCCTGAAAAAGGGATAAACATATACTGGGTAGATGTCATTTCGCAGCCAATTTAATGAGTTCAAAACGACAAGTGTCACGGCAATCTTTTCATTTTTAGAGATTCAGAAAAGAGCTAAAAAAGACTCCTCCTAGAGGAACGAGTGGTATAAAGGGTAGCAACTGGTTTCGGTAATGGTGGAACTACTCATAAGGAGTAAAGGTTAAGAGGTTGGATAACAAGACCACTCGTTGCAGCGGTTCCTCAGGAATGGGTAAAACAACCAAGTGAAGGCATATGATTGGCCAAGCAGATAGTGACGATGGAGTGAGAAAACCAAGGCTCATCTGGCAAAAACAGGCTAATAAAATGGCAATCACAAGAGGTAGAATGGGAATGGTTTCATTTTTACACAAGCTTGAAATCAGGAAACTCTACTTGAGGTTGGTTTCATTTTTACACAAGCTTGAAACAAAGATAAACTATGCTTGGAACCGGTTTCATTTTTACACAAGCTTGAAACAGAAACAAACTATGCTTGAAAAAGTAATCATGCCCCCAGCATGGTAACTTAATTCGAGGTACATGCCCCCCAAGCTTCAATCCATATGAAAGGCAGATGGAGTGAAGGTTCAAGTTACGAGGTCAAGAGAAAGACTCGACTGGGATTTTATGAGATCTTATCAACTACTCGAATTGAACAGGAAAGTGTTTCATTTTTTTAACGAGGTTGACACATTAAAAGAACTATCCTCAGATGACCTCTTGTTTCATATTTTAGGGATTTTGACACAAGAAAACGAACTGTGCTCTGACAGACCTTGTTTCATGGTTTAAGGAGCTTGACACAAGCATATGAACCATGATCCGATGACAACTCATCATGATGAATAAGAAGTCATGGCATCCAAGAGTTCCACACCCAATGGGAGAACAACATCTCAAAAATCAGGACCCAATGCCCCCAGCACCTGATGCATAACAGCACTATCACTGAATACGGGCACAGGATAGGTAGCCACATAATTGACATGCGGCGGGGATGACACAGTCGGTGGATAAAGATCTGGAAGGGATGATGGTGGACTAGCTGCCATATTCAAACCAAAGAATGCAAGCTCATCGATGGTCACTATCCGACCTTGGTGTGAAAAACACATCACACGAAAGAGGGAGGAGACAAGCACTCCCATGGCATAAGTATAATCGTGGACCAAGAGTAAATTAAAGTCCAAGGGGCCAGGAACAACCATCACGTCCATATGGAAAGTTTTCCCTCCCAAAGTAACTGGCTACTTTGGAAGGATCCCTAATGGTTAACTAGTTCCTCTATTAAATGCCAACAGATTCTACGTAATAGGCATAAGCGGCAGTGAACCAAAAGCTTTCCAAGTAGTTGAGGATAAAATACTAACAGACGCACCTTCGTCTATAATGGTGTTGGGTACGACTAGATCAAATTTCTATACCGTTATCTCGAAAGGCACATAAGATGGAAGGCAGTATCCTACAAATCGATTCCAATCAAAGGAAGCGACCAAACTACTTGGAGGTGCTACCATCGAATCGAGATGGTCTTCCCCTGGTGTTACGATAGAAGAAGGAGCATCCTCCATGACTTCCATCACGGAGTCGAGAAGGATATCCTTTGGGACCTCCATCATGGGAGGCGGAGGAGCGACTTCTTGAGGTACAAGGATGGGAGAATCTTTCCCCAAGTTCGAGGAATCTGAAGAAACAAGAAGAACATGAGGGGTGTGAGATCCATTGTCAACGGAAAAGGCCTAGTGCACTGCAGACAGAGCTAGCTCAACTGATCTCACGACCAATGGTTGGTTGGGAACGGTTTCCTGAATTTGAATTTATGAGGGAGCGGGATTGACCAAGGATTACTCTTGACCAACCGTAGGATCAGCTGGTGGAGGACTCAAAGAAATCCATTTATAACCAGCTAGAAGGCATGGTGTAGAAATAGTTGAGTTGTCCAAAACTCTCTTGGCTTCATCCATATACGGACAAAGGTGAATGGCATGGTGCCCTTCACACAACTTACAGGGATTGGTGATCTTACCCTGCTTCTTAGGAGCTTTACCAGCACCAGCTGAAGACGTGCCCCCAACCTGACTCCCAGAAGCCAAAGGAAATAGGGGACGACCGTTGGACCATACTTCAAGCACCTTGGGAATGCCAGGGCAGTCTCGAAGAAGATGGTTTCCATGACACAACATTCAAGGGAAATTGACTTTTCACGGAGGGTTGGAAGGTTTATCGATGGAAGGCTTCTTAGGTGCAATATCCGCAGAGCTAGCCTCTCCTTTATCAGACTTATTATTCTTAGTCTTCTTCTTCTTCTTCTTAGCCACCTAGTTACTCGAAACCAAACTTTCACCAGGCGAAGTAGAAGAGGAGGACGAAGAAACGGATGAAGAAGGGGAGAGGTCCACCTTGGAATCAACATGATGGTGTTCAGGTGGAGGAACTGATTGAACAGTAGCTGGGACATTCGGAACCAGAGAGGTTGAAAAAAACCAAATAGGAAACCCAACAGTTAACCCAGGAAGGAACAACGTTGCCATATAAGGAGCACCAACATTCCCAAAAGGAGTAAAATGACCAAGATTCTCATCGGAGGGGATTCCTTGGTTGGTGAACTCTGAAAAAGTTGCCAGTGAAAACGACCCAAAACAACACCCTAGGGAAACTAACTTTAACTAGGGATATTTCGTGGGCAGTTAATTTTTAAAACACTGAAACACAACTCTACTGTTTCATATTTTAAGAGTCAAGAAACGAATAAAAGATGACTCTATCACTTTCAATTTGGAAACAAGCATGAAAGGACAAGCGCTTGATGATCTTTTCAAATTTAAAGAGTCAGTAAAGATCGAAAATGACTGCTTTGGTAATCTAGGAAAATGGGTGTACCAGATATTCATGAACTACCATATACACCTTGGTTAAAAAATGAAAGAGAAATCAACCAAGGACTTGACGTACGTGCAGGTAATCTCCCCGAATGTTGTGTCCAGTGTATCACGAGTATAAGGAGGCAGAATCAGCTTCCTACGGATAAAGGATAGCAACCTAGTGGGGTCTCCCTTTATATACGTGACGGTACGGGGAGCACAAGTCCATACTAGTGTTGTCTAAAGCCAAGAGGAAAGCGACATCTACTAGGTTTAACGACGCCGAAACACGTCACTAGCCTAGACCTCTAAATATTTCGTTAATGTTTCAATGCTGCCTTAAGGTAAATTGAATAAATTTTAGAGTTGATCTTCAATTATGTTTCAATTTTCAGGCCCTACCGAATGTTATGTCTCAAAATCCTCTAAATGCACACTACATGCCACAATTTATCACTTCATTCGATGAATAGCTAAGTACGGGAAGGTTGAGAGCTTCCACAAACAATAACAAAATGATCACAAAACAACCACTAGTGTCTCTAATGCACGCTAATGCGACGAAAATCTTTTCCTTTAGAGTTATATAACACTAATAACGCAGAAAAGTTTTCAATTTACACTAACTAATCAAAATCACAAGAATTGATTTTCGTATTTTCAATGTTTTAAGAGCAAAATGCACTAAACAAAATGAAAACTAATAAAAAGAAAAATTCGATAAATGATAGTGAAAGAGTGAAAGCAAGCAAGTTCACTCAATGCTAAACACACAATCAGACCTCAAACTGATGGAGAAATCCCTTAAATCAAAGAGCAATCCCAAACACTCATACGAACCATGTAATCTAGGCTTGAAACGAGACAAAGCAGAACTTGAATGAGAAAGAACGAAATCACTCAAATAACGCAATAAAACAATGGAAAACCACCAAAATAATGCAAAGAAGAAACAACAAAATTTATTGGACAAATGGAGACCAAAAACTCCCACGGGAGGATCAGCACATTATAGCACCTAGATTCCCTAGGGCTAGAATCTAAAATCGATAGTAGAGGGAAAGCAACCGGAGGATAGAGGTCACACACAGTCAACCAAGGCTTCAGGACACTTAGGCAGTCGAACAAATGACACCAAAACCATAAATGAAGCTCAGAAGGCTCAGAAACAAGCAAACCCTGGCACCACACAGAATTGGCGTGATTTTCTGGCTGCAACTAGTGCCATAACAGGATTGGCGCGGGGACCTAATCAGCAACAAGCACCAATTGGCATGACTGTCAAGGCAAAAAACGTGCCAGTCGAGTTTACTTATAACAAAAAATAAAAAACAACAAACAGGGAGCAAATCAGGTATGTCGAGGCTAAACAGAGTTTTAACACTAGAAAAAGGCGAACCAGAAGAGTTGATCAAGCAGAAAAAGACCAAAATCAACCGAAAAGACAAGAAAAACTCCAATCAATGTCTCCCCAGTGGAGTCGCCAGTTTGTTAGAGAGGTAAATCCCCTCTGCGGACAGAGGCGATCCCTACTAGCCCAGATCGGGTCTAGCAACAACCGTGTCACGCTAAGATGCAGGTTCCTAGTTACAAAAGACCAAGATGAGACAAGAGGCCTACCTTAAGTACCACACTGTTGTTTTTTGTAGAAAATATGATGTTTCCATCCTTCGTTCTGGAAGATCACAATCCTCCTGCCTAGCACGTTCGAACACCTGCACGCGCACGAAGAAACAACAACACACAACGTAAAACCTAAAACATGTAACCATATATTAGTTAGAGAAGATATAATTCATAACATAAGACATGAACATATGAATGGAACCATAATCAAAGTCGTTTATTATTAATAACAACAAAAGAAAGATACAACCTAAGCTCTGATGTTGGATCTTCCTTTGGCGGGTCAACAGTAGAGCACGTCTCGATGAAGCTCGTCGGGAATGGGACAGAGCTCTCTCTCTTTGGCTTGGCTCTCAGAGGCTGTCTGGCGATAGTCTCCTTGCTACTGATTAAACTATTATTTCTATGACCATTAAGACTACTAAGAATACTAAGACTAACTTGCTAAGGGAAAATGGCAAGCTTATATAGATGGTGGAAGGGGATTTGGGATCCCTACAATTGATTGGCCCTATCCTCAAGGAAGCTTCCACGATAGGTGGAAAACCACTTCCCATACATGGAGATCCGGAGCCAAACCTCCCAACTCATTTTAGAGACTCGTTCAGGAGTTGGTTGGAATAAAACTTCTGCCATTTATTTTTAAAAAACAATCCTTTTTAAGCTTGGCGTGGGAAATACACTGGGACAGAGTGCCAGTTGGCGCACCCTCTTTGGTGGATTTCCCCCATTGGTACGAGGGCTGAACTGGCTGGTGCTCGAAGGCCAAAAGGTCTATTTTTAGGGTTTTTCAACAGAAACTGTCTTTAGAGGAATGATTGTCCTGGTCAAGGGGGATGCCATGAAAGTGGTTTCAGGTCATGTCACTGCTCACAGGTCACAGAAAAGGCCCTCCAATGTGTGGGACGGGGGATTTTAGGGACGGTGACAAATTACTGTGTAACACCTAGTGTGTGAATCCATTCAACCCAAGGACAATTTCACAACCACTCATTTCAATGGAAAACATTTGGGTTTTGAGGTGATAATCCCCCATCTCAAGCTTAATATTTTCACAGAGTCCACATTTCATGGTCCCCCCATCAATGATAAGGACCTGGAAACTAGATATCTCCCATATAAAATAATGAACAACTTCTACTACTCTCTTATGGAAAAATTTATGAGTGTTGCCACTATCAATCAACACCACTACTCGTCATTGTTTAATGAAAATGCAAATTTTGAGTGTCTGGGGCAAAGAAATTTCAGCTAAGGCATGTAGTGATATAACTAGATCATCTAGCATAGATGTAATATCATTTTCTGGGTTTGTTTGGGTTTCACTTTATTCTTTCATATGCACTTCAATGGATGTAGCTTCACCGGCCGCGCTTCTTTTAGTAGCATAAATTTGAAATAATTTTGGTTCCTTTCATTTATGTCATGGGCATTAATTGTCATCACAGTAGTATCATAGTCTGTGTTTCCTTCTTTTGGCCATTTCTTCTAGAGACACCTTTTGAACCTTAAGTGTTTGGGTGGGGCCTATAGCCTAGGAGGGACATGCCTTTGCGACGAAATTTGGACGATTCGATTGGCCATGTAAGGCGACTTATACCTATGAGGCCTTGTAGCATGTGGTGAAATAGGTAACTGGGTGATGCATTCATACATGGGCTTGGATGGCTTCCTTTAGGCCACTGATGAAATATTACAAGTAAAATTCATCTCCTAGTCCTTTAATTTTGATGGCCAATTTTGCAGAAGTTGTAATGTAGTCCATTACTATACCTGTTTTCTTGAGCTTAGTGAGATGACCAAAAAAGTGATAATCCCAATCAAAGAGGTTACAAATGGATTTGGAGAACATGTTCCAAGTTGGCCTAACTGGATAAAATTTCTGATGCTACTGCTACCACTGGCATCTCTCTTGGTCCAAGTAAATGGATCCCACATGTAGTTTAGTGCCATTCTCCTGGATATTATTAAGGAGGAAACATTGTTTCATTTTTCCACCCATACTGCTGGGTTAGAGCCATCAAATTTGTACATGTTCAGCTTGGGTGTTCGTTGGCTCAAAAATTTGTGATCTCTATAGAAGTGAATGTGATGGCTAGATTCACCTTCTACATTTTTATCAACACTAGGTTCTTCCCTTATGGGTTCAAAAGGTATCTGTAGGGCAACCAATGTACGATTTTTATAAGAAGGGAAGTGTTGAATTCATCTATTTTTTTTCCTCGAGGACTTTGACTCTCTCGAATTTATTCTCTATAGCCATAACTTGAGACCTGGTAACGTACACACACTAGCCTCAGTAAATGGTTTTTTTAGCTTACTTAAGAGTAGAATGGTTCGAAAGAGGGAAAGCTCAGGATTCTAGTGATGTGGGTCACTTGAAGCCACATCAGGAAAAATTTCGGACCACATGAAAATTAAGGGATTATAGGGGAATGGTACTAGAATGATCAACTTATCGTCCTGAAATTTATAGGCTAGGTCTCTGGAAAACTTTCTGAGATGGCCCCATACTTTTTTTTTTTTACTTTGAAAGGATTTTTACTCCTATCTGATCAATACTGTAGTGGACAAATTACAAAAATCTTGATACTAGAAAATATCCTCTGAAAATCAGGTTAAGACTATAATAATAGAAACCCAAAGGTCTTGGTACTATAGAATTTGTTGTGAAAATATGATATGGGCTATGATGGAAAAAACCCTCACTACAAAAAGTTTTGGATTTGTGCTGTGAAAACCCCAACTGTTGAATCTTATCTGTACAGTGGTAGAATAACCCCAACTACTAGATGCAATCTATAAATTAACATTCAAACCCTAACAATTGGATCTGATCTGTATGAAAAGGTAGGGGAAATATTCATATAGATGAGGTAACTATGGTCTCAAAGGAGCTTCAAGTGCTACAAATAAAAATATACTCATGGCTCCAACAATAGTACTTGTCCCAATCATTTAGGGCACTAACTAAGGAGGATCAATCATACCCTTAGCCGCACTACCCGACTTCCTTATTGTACATGCAAGTAATCTCCCCAAGTGTTGTTCTTAATGTACTATATGAGAAAAATGACTGACGACTTACCTAAGGTTAGGTTTTAGGTTACCCTAAGGGGGTTTCTGATATACCCAAGGGTACGTTTAAGTGTATTCCATGTGTGGTTCTGTATAATGCACTACTACTCGAAGGGGTACCCACATCGGTTACAAGGGAGTCAAATAATCTTAACCGCCTCTTGTATTTCCTATCTGCATGCCTCCCCAAATACGTAGGTTTATGCACTAAAGGATAGATCTCGTGGTTTAAAGATGTTGGAACACGTCTCTAGCCTAAAAAGAATCTACGAAGATTGGAAGTACAGTTGGCCCTGGAAAGTGCTATGATACCACTTGTTATGCATTGGTCCTGAAATAATACTAGAATACTAGAAATACAAAAAAATAACCCCAAACACAGAAATATCACATGAAATGAGAAGAGATGTAAGATATTGTATTATTCATAATTAAAATACAATGTTGACTTTCCTCTTCGAGGGGGAAACCTCCAACTGATCAGAGCTTAATTACAATAATTTTTTATGCTTCTTCCCTTACTATCTAAGATAGTTTATAGCTTAACGACTTCCAATACCCTAACTACTAGTGGTCCCTTGCATAACACATGTTAGCCACTTTATTTATTAACTATGGCCCATTTATAACTACGGTCCCTTTCTATAATGCGGGTCAACCACTTACAATTATTATTAATGTGGATAATCGCTTACACGATTTATTGACTCTATTAACTAACTATGACTTAGATTAGGCCCCTCGGGATTATTACATAAATAAAGTGGTTAGGGTTGGACCCTGACACAATACTAGTTTGGGAGTAGACATCAAAATAATTTCTCAAAAGAGGAAGTGGAAAAAAGTAAGAAATTATCATGCAAGATGAAATTTGGAAGGAGAAAATGATACCCTAGCCAAGTGAAGAATTGGTAAAGATATTCTGAAAAAAAAAAAAAAAACCTTGGAAAATTAACTAGTCATTAAGTTGTTTAAATTTCGGCAAGATAATAATTGCAGGTAGCAGTAAGTGTGGGTGTTGTAACTACAACCAGCAAGAGCTATAAATAATTAGAATATTTCTTAGAAGATGTGGCAATGAACCCTTGCAACATGGGAGGTTGTTGAATAATAAGACAAAGTTGTGGTTTGAAAGTGAAGGGAATGAAGGAGGTCCTAAAGAGAAGAGAACTAGAGGGGTTCTCAATACATTAGCAAGGTGTAACAGAAGCCAGAGAGGAGAAAGGAGTGATCAAGATGTTTCAAGGGATGGAACTAAGGGACACCAATACCCAGGTAGAGGTGAGGTGTTCAAGTAACAAGTAATGGAGAAGACTTGTTACAAAGGCTTGTCTGCTACTTATAGTGGGAAAGTGAAAGCTCACAAGAAGGGAAGAAAATATATGGCTTATGATGGCCATATTCAGGGTTACAATAAAATCCACAACGGATGAGAGAAGGATGCCAATAGAAATGACATGAAGAATAAATTAAGCCAAGAGGAATTTCATAAGGAGATGGATGAGTTGAAAGAGAGGCTAAATTTAGTGAAGATGATGTTGGAACATGAAGATCATAGAAAAATATTGAACGTAAGGATGAGGTTCAAGTTTTTTTTCATATGGAGGGGTTTCAAGAAGAATATCACTAAGAAGCCAAGGAAGGAGTTGAAGCACCCATTGAATGCTTCAATAGGAGAAGAAGATCTCAGAGAAGTTCACACATGTGAACCAGTGAGCGGTGACAACCTCATATAAAAGGATAATGAGAGATCATCTGAGAGTCTCATGAATTATGTGGAAATTCCAAAGAAGCAGTGGGAGTTGCGAAAATAGGATGTGGATGAGACACAAATCGAATGTCTCAGGGAGTGTGGAGAAAGTCTCATGGGAGGATTGGTCGTAGAAATACCGTAGGTGGCTATATTGCCTTTTGTATTTAAGGTGGGTGAGTTTTATGTGAATGTTGGCGATGGACATGGACACGATTTCAAACAAAGAGGTGAAAATGAAAGGAATTCCTCTCAGAACCAAGAAAACAAAAAATAATAATGTTGCATGCAATTGCTAGAGATTCCCATAATGATGAATGAAAATAATGATGTTGAAATGTCCTCAGAAGATAATATAAAAGGGAGTGAAGGTGGTGATAATGATTAATAGAAGAGACTGATATGGTGTCTCATGGACTTTGGGGAATGTCCAAAACAACAAATGGCAACTAGGTACATATGCAAAGGATCAAAAACCTCACGTCTTTTAAACTAATGTGTTTCGTGCATGTGCAGGTCATTTTTGCATGAGATTGCTTCGGTAAGGCAAGTAGAATGCAACAAAATCAAACTTGGGATCTTGGAAAAATGAATTAAAGACTGTAGCAACAACATAATCAGACATATGGGCAACAACAACATTTTAGTTGGGACCCTCGAGGATTTAGCATATTGACCAGGAGGTAAATGTTTTTCACTCAAGGAGTTTGATGCAGGAGCATCAGCACCAGTGGATCATTGTTTGAAGGCCCAAAAGGCAATGTGTAAATTCATTGAAAATTTTATATAGAGTTTTATTTTCTGAATTTATTTAGATATACTTGTAATAGACAAAAGTGTCCTCTTTTTGGAGGGATTTATATTATCACATTGTTAGGATATTTGAAGAGTTGGCCATGTAGGCCTTTGTAAACATTAACGAGTGTCTAGCTTAATTGTTGGGTAGTTTTTAGATAGGTGTGTAGTTTCTTCTATTGGAGAGACATTTTCCCCATAAATGGGAATTGTATTTTTACAATTAGATAGAGTAGGGTGTTTTTGTAGATGAGAAGAGGAGCTTGAGAATTGAGTCACTAAAATTGCTTTTTAAATATTTTATGGTCATAGAATTGATATGATTGTTAAATTTTTATGTATTTTATGAAATGTGTGTTAATCCTTGTCAGAAGAGAATACATCTTCAGTTTTGAGTTGAGGGATGTAAAAGGAAAATATAAGAGGTTACAAGAGTTGGGAAAGAGCTCAAATTTATAGGAGGAATTGGTTAGTGAATTATCGTAACCTCTGTATATGCTCCTATTCTGTGTAATATAAATTATGTAAATATTTCTCTGTGACATAATTGCTTCATGTTCGTGCACATTGAAATGATTAGTAAAACGTAAAGCTAAGAACTAAGCTGATCGTTATTAAGTATGGAAGTGTTTCCTTGTGTGTGTCACAGTCTAAATATTAATTCAAAAGACTTTATGGATGTTGTGTGGGAATATCAAACCCACATTCTAGGAAAGCACTATTATGAGTTAGAGAAACAATGAGGGTGAAAGGAAAACACATTTGAGTGTGGGAGGTAGCCTTTCAAATCCTTTGGTAACACCCACTGTCAATCTGAATCTGTGTGTAGGTCTATATACAAAATTATGAGGATTCAAGAATTAATAGTATGGATGTGAGTGCCACGTAGTGTCTGGAGATGTCAGTGTTAAATGAGTGGTGGCAAAATTCTGTAAGAAATTGAGCACAAAAAAGTTATGTTCAATCCTGAATTTTAAGTGAAATAAGTAGAGGAGGGTGAGACCAATCCCGACCTCAACCTTTTGGAAAGACCAATCGACTACTCAGGCACAAGGATAGTCAGGAGCATAGAATAAATATTTTCAAAGGAATAAAAAGCCTAACATCCAACCTCAAGTTAGGGTAAGACATTAGTTGGTTCCAGTAAGGGCCACAAAAGTTTTCATATATGATTCTGAGGCCCCGGTTTAAAAGGACATTGTGACAATGAAAAGGAGGTACTAATAGAACAAAGCAAAGGGTGTTTCAGGGCATATACATGTGGACCTAAATGGGCTTGCTATCATTTTATGAAATGAATTTAATGTGTCTATTGATTTTATTTGGCCTTATCCACTTCTCCTATGCATGCCACCACCTCAAGGAAAAAATATGGGATTTTTCCTCTCAAGGAGGTTGGAAAAGGCCCCTTGGAACGATTCTTGTATACGTGTCAATCAGAATTGGGTTTACTACAATACTCTCTTTGTGTTTTCCCTCTAACTCAAGCTCTATCTGATCCTTCGTCGTCTCTTCCTATTGGTACCCTTGCCTGTCATATACCCTGATCATTATATGGTTTCATGGATGTATTTACGTTTGTCTACTTCATTGATTCTCCCCCTATGTTGGTGGTTTTTTTCAATTGTAAAGGCTTGCCCCCAACGTCGTTGTTGGTCATTTTATTGGAATATTATCATGGATTTCCTCTTTTATTTTTCTCTCATGTAGATTCCCTGATCTAAAAGGAGCGTATTAGTTCTGTTGTGCTAAGTGTCCTTTCAGTAATATACACATGTACACTTTGTCTCCATATGTTTTCTTAAGGAATGAGAGTTTTAACCATGAAAAATAGATAAATTAGTGAACTTTAAGCATGTAAATAAGCCTTAGAAACACTGAACAACCGTGCATAACAAAAAAAAATAGTCACACATAAGTTTTACACAGTAGGCATGATGAAGCAGTTCACCCCTCCTGGGCTACATCTACTGGTCCAACTCCCAATGAGATTTCCCTCTTTTTCACTATGATAAAAATTGTAAATTACATATGTTTACAAGCCTCTAATGGTTGTTTTCTCTGCACCAATGGCTCTAGAACGCTCCAATTATTCTAGGTAGACTCTTGTTTCACTAAAATTTGTCGAAAATTGACCTTCCAATGCATTTTTCCCAATGTCAGCTAGAAAAGCTCCACTAAATGTGGAGACAGGTAGTTAACTTAAGTTAAATTGATGGAAAGCCCTAAAATTTATGGGTGCACTCTAGAATGGTCAGATGGTTTAAAGATAACATCAAAGTTTAGAGGGTAGGGTGGTCACATACCGATCCCGCCGTAACCTTCGCCCTTAACCATTTGAATAACTTCATATAATAGGCCTAGAACCTAGAGTGATAAGGTTACATTTAACCATGACATTTAAACTTTTAACCCTTGCCATGTGATCACAATAAAACCCCGTCAGAGTTTATGTCACGTTTTCTCCGGATAACCATTGATTGCCACGGTTTAAAACACATCTAAACAAGACTTGGCATTGACCACTGATGAATACAGTTAAGGTTTGGTTTAATAGCACACTTCGAGTGCTTTGGTGCATGGAGGGGGAGACTGGCCCTTCGGGGCTAGCCTCCCAAGCCCCCAATTCGAAAACCTTTAAACCATAAATATATGCCGCCCACTATACATTTTAAGAACTTCTTGTGGGGAAATGGTGCATGGGCGAGCTGGTAGATGCGAGGTCGATGGTTCAAACCTATAGAGCTCCATAAATTTTTTTACAAATGAATACAGGGAACACGTGGCAGCCTCTGGGATGGCCACGTGTCGCCCATGTACTGAACCACCAAAAATTTCGTACAACCCCTTCAATATTCAGGATCCTTCCATACCATGAAAAATAAATGGCTCAGATTGAGCCACGTGGTGTGATACTACTGGCTTGGTAAAAATGGAATATTCCAACTATAAACCTGTTGCCTATACCTGCATGCTATTTGGGCATCCACTCACAAAGTTTTGTTGTTTGGGAAAACATACAGAACGTGATATCTTCCTTATACAACATCAGTTTTTTGAATCATTTGCGGTATCAGAATCACAACGACGAGACCTTTCCGGTCGCTTAGGTTCAGAACTGTTTCGATCACTTTCATTTTTGAGCATAAGACATGATCCCCTAATCACATCTCCCCATTGGGAAGCTTTTTGACCCCAAAAACTCTCTTTATTACTGAACATGAAGATGAGGAGACTATGTCCCCACTCTTCCAATCTTTATCCATTGAAATTTCCCTAACTTCATTAATTGGATTTTTCATGAAACAACAAATTTTTCCTTGATCTCGTCGACCAACCATTGCTGACTTTGACATAGTCATGCTGCATATTTACTGAAATTTTAGAACAACAATCTAACTTGTAGTAAACATTTTGTTTCTACATTGGTTTATAATCAAATGAAACTAAGAATTACTCTCAACTTGCATTCTGTCCTTATGGCGATTTTTTGTTGAATTTGCCTTGAACTTGTGTTTATTCCTAACCAAGTTTCTCCGCCATTGTACCATGCCGTTCTGAAACCAGAAATGAACATTTCTGAATCCTCTGCCTTCTTTGCTAAGTTTCTTTTCCCTCTCTTTGACCTTTGCAACTTCTTGCACTGACACTTTTTTTTCAGCACCGTTCAACACCAAGGTCATCTGCTAGAACTTCTTGTCATCTTCTTTCAAACACAACCTACTTTCAAATTGAAAAAACTCATTACATACTTCAAAATTTGTTTGAAAATAATTATGTAAAACTTCTCTTTGTTTAATCATCGTCAATTTCAAGTTTTGACTTGCATTGACGAGTCTCTTCATCTGCCTTGCATTAACTAAAGAAGTGTCTAGTTTTTTGCGATGAGCTCTCACAATATACTCCTTGCCATCTTTGAATAAATGGTATTTGTTCTCATGGTGATGGAAGATTGCTTTCCTGTCATACAAGTAAGGACTTCCCAACACCATACATGTTATATCAAGCAGAACAACATCTAATTCAAATGTGTCAATGAAATGTGCAGTTATTGCAAAGCGCAACATGCACTTCATTGAAACTTGTAAATTTGCATCCTAACAAATCGAACCAAGTGGATATGGCTTCGGATGTGGAATTTTCTCAAGCTTAAGTTTCTTGACCAAGTCTTTAGAGATTAAATTTTCTTGCGACCCACTATCAAGAAATATGTCAACCTTGGTATGTTTGGAAATGACCCTCACATGAAACAGTTCAATTCTCTTTTCTTCAATTGGAGCTTGTATGTGAGAGTTAGATATACTAGAACTGGGTTTAGTTTCAATCTCGTTCCCCTTCAAGTTCTTTAGTCCAATAGCTATAATTTTTGTTTCATCTCCTGAATATGACCATAGGTCCTGTTCAGCTATTGCAACAATTTTTCCTTTCTCCTTGGCTTTGTATTTGACCTTCAAACTTTTTGGTTTCAACTATGGATGAAGTTTCCATCAATGGTCTTCATCATGGCTAGTTTTAGAAAAATGTTTGTAAAATAATTTTCCCTTCTCTTTTTTTACATTTTCATTTCTCTTTTTCTTCCAATGACCTTTCAACTCACTTTCCCCATTCCCATCTAAGTTTTATTTTCCTCTTTCCTCTAGATGTGTGGCTTGTACGCATACTTCATCTAGGCTTGTAGGGTTAAACATGAGGATAGTATGTCTTAGGTAGGTATGTAAGCCTCCTATATACTTGAGCAAAGTGTCTTGGCTCTGCAAATCTACTCCTAATAAAAGAGCTATTCTCATAAAATCTTGAGTATACACTTGTACATTTTTTCCTTTCAATTGTTTAAAACTTCACTAGTCCATTATGGATTTCTTCATGTGAACTAATGGATAAAAATGTTGTTTTATTGCAAAAATGAAATCATTCCATGATAAAATAATCTTACCATATTTTTTGATCTCCTCCTTTGTCTTGGCTTCCCACCAAACAAGTGCCGCATTTTCCATTCTCAATGAAGCTAGTTGGATTTTGGTGTCATCATCATGAAAATTTTGGATTCTCAAATAGACCTCTAATTGTCTAATCCAATTATCTAACTTTTCTACATTAACTCCACCATTAAAAATTGGAAATTCAAATTTAACATCAAGTTTTAGAAAAGGAATTTTACTATTGTTCTTTTACTTGTATGGATGATGTACTTAAGATGAAGTAGAGTATGATGAAGATGAAGATGAGGGTGATGATGGTGAATTTCCACTATCTCCATTTCCTCCATTTCCCTTCTTTGATTTATCTTCATCATTATGGCCTCCTGATGATCCTTGACCTTCCTTGTGAATTTTGGATCCTTCTACTTCTAGCCTTTCATTCCTTTCTTGATAAAGGACTCTCACCATTTCAGTCATGTCAAGGAATGCTTTCATGAACACTCTTTATTCCTCTTTGGGATCCACCTCTTCATGGGTTTCTTCTTCCCTCGGAGGCATTCTTGATGCTACTTCTGCTTCTCTTGGAGGTGAACTAGGTGGTGGAGAATGTGGCAATATTTCCCTCCTTTGTTGTGGCTCACTTTGAGAACCTCTTGCTTCCACCAATTTACCTTCTCCTCTCTTAAGTTTGAGCCTAATAAGCATGAAACCCTTGAAAATAATTAATAAATATTTGCACATAAAAACACTAGAGATAAAACTCTAGCTCTGATACCAACTTGATCTGAAAGGAGTGTATTAGTTTTGTTCTGCTAAGTGTCCTTCCAGAAATATAAACATGTACAATTTGTCTCCATATATTTGCTTAAGGAATGAGAGCTTTAACCATCAAAATTAGATGAATTAGTGACCTTTAATCATGTAAATAAGCCTTAAAAACACTAAACAACAGTGCACAACAAAGAAAAAAATTCACACATAAGTTTACACAGTAGGCATGATGAAGCAGTTCACCCCTCCTGGGCTACATCTGCTAGTCCAGCTCCCAATTTCATGTCCCTCTTTGTCATTATGCCCAAAATTGTAAATTACATATGTTTAGAGTCCTCTAATGGTTTTTTTCTCTAAACTAATGGCTCCAGAATGCTCCAATTAGTCTAGGTAGACTATTGTTTCACTAAAATTGGTCAAAAATTGACCTCCCAATGCATTTTTCCAAATGTCAGCTAGAAAAACTCCACTAAATGTGGAGACAAGCAGTTAAATTAAGTTAAATTGATGGAAAGCCCTAAAATTTAGGGGCATGCTCCAGAATGGTCGGACGGTTTAAAGATAACATTAAATTTTATAGGGCGGGGTGGTCACATACCGACCTTGCCATAACCTCCACCCTTAACCGTTTGAATAACTCCGTATAATAGGCTTGGAACCCAGAGTGATAAGGTTTTTTTTAACTGTCACATTTAAAATTTTAACCCCCACGATGTGATCACAATAAAACCCACCGCAGTTTCTATCACATTTCCACTTGATAACAGTTCATTGTCGCGGTTTAAAACACATGTGAACGAGACTTGGCATTGACCGCCAATGAATACAGTTAAGGTTTTGTTTAAGGCCACAGTTCCAGTGCTTGGGCACATGAAGGGGGGGGCTGGCCTTTGGTGCTATCCTCCCAAGCCCCAACCCAAAAACCTTAAAACCATAAATATATGTTGCCCACTATACATTGTAAGAACTTCTTGTGGCGCAATGGTGCGCGAGTGGGCTAGTAGATGCGAGGTCGATGGTTCGAACCTCTGTATCTCCATAAAACATTTTACAACAGAATACAGGGGACACGTGGCAGCCTCCGGGTTGGCCATGTGTCACCCATATATTGAACCACCAAAACATTCGTACAACCCCTTCAATGGTCAGGAACCTTCCATACAACGAAAAATTAATGGCCCAGATTGAGCCACGTGGTGGTGCAATCATGTTGGCTTAGTAAAAATGGAATATTCCAAGTATATACCTATTCAATGTACCTGCATGCTGACTGGGCATCCAGTCACAAAATTTTATTATTTGGGAAAACAGACAGAACGCGATATCTTCCTCATACGACATCAATTTTTCAAACCATTTGCAGCACCAGAATCACAACGACGAGACCTTTCCGGTCACTTAGGTTCAGACCTGTTTCAAGCACTTTCATTTTTTAGCATAAGACATGATCTCCTGATCATTCCCCCCCCCCCCCATCCTTTTCTTGGTCCTTATGATGTCTTTTTGTCTTTGACAACCATGAATCATCAGTGAGCTCATTAAAGGAATGGTAGTCATGGTCATGGTGCTTCAACGGGATCTAGAGCATGCTTACATGCTGATTCTTCAACCCATAACTTTAGTTGTTGACTTATTAGAGAAATTTCGAAGTGAAAAATGGGTAAAAAAAATGTACACAAAAAATCAAATTTATAATAACCAATAATATTTAATATGATGATGTCAACCATGGGGGATGATACACCTTTTTGGAGTAAAAGAATAAAAAAAAAATTTTAAAAAAAAAACAACAACAACAACAACTTTTTAAACTCATATTTTAAACTTATCTTCCTACGCTTTAACTCAAATTTTCAACGGGAGTACTCATTTGATGCAAAATTTGTTTCCCCATCCGAGGATTACCCATGTTTCATACTTTGGATGGACCTTGCTACATGAAAATGAGAAATACATGAAAAAAATGATTGCAATCAGGGTTTCTCATGTACTTCTCATTTTTCATGTAGCATGGCCCACTAAAATTATGCAACATGGGTACTTCTTGGATGGGGAATCAAATTATCCATCCCATAAGTGCTCCCACTTGAAATTTGACTAAACTGTAGGGAAATAAGTTGAAAAGGTAATTTTTTTATTGTTTCCCTCTAAAATTTGATGATGTAATCTAATTTTATTTTATTATTTCCACTTTTATTTTATAATATTCTTTAGGACACCCATTTTAGACCTCAAAATTTCTCTAATGTTATACTTAAGTGTCTCCTAGATATGGTTTTCAAGGTGGTAGGTTAGAGACAATAACACTCATTCTGATGTAAATATTTGTTATTTCAATGAAAAAAAACTTTAAAAAATATATTATTATTATTATTGCGGGTTATTATTAAAATAATTAATATATCAGTTAAATATATATACATTTAGAAAATATGTAGTATATTGTTAACCCTAACTTTATCATGGATATTTTTAACTTGTAAAGAGGTGTTATTATGATACAATGATACAATATCATGGCATACTAATACCACATTCCCAAAAAAACATAACTCATTTTCATATGACATTTTTTTTAATTAATTGATTGATTTAAAAGGGTAAAATGGACATAACTACTTTTGAGATACCTTTTATTTGGGATTATTACTAAGAATATTCTTCATAGATTAAATTTCTATCATTCATCTAACAATTATTGATAATTAAATTAAAATGGTATGAAACTTATTCCAAAATAGACATACCCGTTTACATAATTATTACTCGCATAGATCCATCTTAAACACATATCTAACATGAATCGAGAGGGATCAATTTCTTTCATGTGCAAACTTCTTTTAGAGGAAAAATTTTGAAAAAAAAAAAATTCCATTCCTCTCATGCCATGATAGATCTCAATGAATATGTAGTGGTTCTCTCTCTCATATATATATATATATATATATATATATTATCTTTGGATGCTATATAAAGTACATAACTTAAACTTTTATGTTAAAAAAATCTTTGTTGGATTTCGGCAAAACAATATATACCTAAAAAAGGACCAAACTATAAAATACAAAGTCTGCTTCAAAGATTTTAACCATAATATTTTTTTTTTCAATTGCTTTATATAATATTTACATAATATTTTTAAAACAATATATAATATATACATAGTTTACATTAAAATATTTTACATGACATGTGCAACAATACATTTTATTTATGCACATGCAAATTGCTATTTTGTTATTAATATAATTTTAAGTATACATCAACATTAGTTCATATTAAAATATTTTAGTAATAACTCACATTGAACGAATTACATTTATTATTATTATTAGTAAGTACTTGATTATTATTATTTTTTAACTTTTAATTATTTTTTAGCTTTCGACATTTCATATTTTATTATATACAATATTATAATGTTTTATTTTAATTTTTTTTTCTATATATAGATATATGTGAAGTAGATATCGACATAAAATAGTTAGCATATATATTCAAATAATTTAATTAAATCTTGTGTTGAAATATTTTCGAAAACTATAAGGGTTAAACATCTTACTCACACTTTTTTTTACTTCTAATTACTTTACACATTATATTATATAATATGGACAAGCAACTAAACATGTGTAGCATTTTTTTCTAAATATTATAGTGAGCATTGCTTTTGTAATAGAGAATATTTTATTTTTATTTTAAGAGGGATACGTGTCAACTCCATGTTGAGCACAAAATGAATTACACATATCCCTCATATTAGATTGTATAATGAACCTCTTAGCTAAGTTATCTTTCATACTAAATGAAAAAATAACTTATTTAATGGGCCTAATGATTAAGAGTGTGTATTTCCTCCTAAGAGGTCACAGGTTCTAAACCAGAGGGGTCTAGAGTATGTATGACTTCATAGATGTAGTAGTCAAATCACTAAGCGAAAGTAAGTCTGTATCCCATAAACAAAAAGTCTCATACACCAACTTAGTTTTTAACGTAAATTTAAAATTAAATATAATAATAAAAATAATATGTAACCTTATTTAAATACAAAGATTAACATTTTATAATTATACACTAAATAAATTTATGTATTTAGAATTGTGATATTAGCCATATTAAACTAATAATTAAATTATTAAATAAAAATAAAAATATTTCAAATTGGGCTTTTAAATATATAAAACAGTCATATACACCACGTAACATTATGAGAACATCTATATTTTTAGTTTTAATATAATTAATCAACTAACTTACCATAATTTCAAAAGTCATATGAAAGAAAACGAAAACCTATCTTTCAACCATTTAAATTATTATCTTTAACTATACAAATGTACAATATTTTCAACGTTCCATATATATAAATTAAAATAGCTCCGCAATATGGTCCAATCTATGCCACAATAATAGACATTGCAACATCGAGTGAGATTCCTAAGATATCATGTAGACTGCAAGGGCTAGACCCCAATAAAAACTATTTTGCGTCATACTCCTAAGCATTTTTAATACCTAACATATCGGAAAGAAAGTTAACGCATTCTTAATTTTTTTATATAAAAAGCTACAAACGCGTGTCATATATATTTATATCTATATTATATGAGGTGTTTATTGCAGGTTCTCATAAACCACAAAAGTCCACATCAAATGTATCGTTTTCCAAAAGATCGATGTGGATACGGATTAATATAGAAAACATATTAAACTAGAAAACTGTTATGAGAATAAAGAATGATTTTAAACAAATAAAATATCTATGACTATTCATTAATTGTGGTTATCTTCAATATGGCCTAGTCTCCTAGTACACGACTTAATTGAGAACATAGCTTCCCATCATTAAGATTTTAAAAATGTTGAGACAAAATGGAGAACATCGTTATTATCCCTGCCGCATAGCAAGTGTATAACGCATTCGATAATGCTTTGACTATGCATTAATAGACCAATTGACCAAAAAAAAATTATAAAACCATTTACAAATTTAATTTTGTAAATCAAAAAATATATATTTTTTTAATATTTTAATTTTGTTTTTTAACTTTTTGATTGGTTTAGGGTGCATTATTCTTATTTCGTCATCATGGTTTTCGCTGCCATTGTACATTTGCTGGAGAGTCTGTTGTTCAACTGTTGTCTGTTGCGTCTTGATTACTTAGTGTAAGAGTTTGAATATGTATATTTTAATTTTATAAATCAAATAATAGTTGAGGCTTTAAATTATTTTTCAATGTTCACATGTCTCATGTTTCATCTATATAAATCGTGATTACAGTATTTTTCGCAGATTTTCATTTACGAATGGTTATTAATTTATTTAGTTCCTTGGAAATTTTCGAAACATTATTTCAACGATTTTCCAAGACAATTATTTCAATGTTCACTGTAATTTTGACAGTTTTCAAAAAATTATGGACAATGTTCATGTGATGTACCATTTATCTCCGTTAATTCTCAAGATATTTTTGGTTAAATTTTAAACATTGACAGGTAATGAGTAGTTAAATTTATATATTAATGTAGATTAATATTAAACATGTTTGTTTTATTTATTTTGTTATGCATCTAAAACTCAGAAAGTAGTTAATTTATATTTTAGTTTAATTATAATTAATTTCAATTGAAAAAGTAAAGTTAAAAAATGAAAAAAAATGTTGAAATATGTAATTCCTACTTGTCTTCAGTTGTGGTTTTCTCTATGTATAGAGTCTGTTTCTATTCGATAGGTTAGTTCCTAGTTTGGTGTGAGGTTGACATATTCTATCAACCAAATTATTGTGCGTCTAAGATAGCTTCTCTATCTTGAGACTGTACCTCATGTATATATGTAACTTGATTTGATTAATAACAATATAGCTTGTAGGCTCAATTTCTAAGTTGGTATCAGAGCCTATTTGGGCCTGGACCTGGACCTAGGCCCCTCTTGGGCCGAGGGAAATAAGAAATAAAAGAGTATTGTTTTAGTTTATTTTTTGGGTTTGTCCACTTATATAAGCATTGAGATTTGTCCTTTAAATCTCACTCTAAGCATGCATACTGAGAAAACTGGCAACCACAGTGGAATGTAATTACACCTTCGACTCTCAAATGGACGCAATGTTGAGCGGGATGAACCTCGCTTTCACCAATGAGAATTGAAAGTTGGTGTCTTGAGTTTTGTCTGTGCACAAAGGTTTTCCACTGCTTTGGAAATTCTGTTGCTTCTACTCAGTTCCTCTTGTAGGATGAAAGATCCATCCTCGTTGATTGTTTGGATATTGAATCCTACTGCCGCGATTTGGAAGAGTTTCGCTCAGGGCTGCAGAAGGAGACGGAGGTGATCCGCGAAGTTGCGAGCTGCGCCGTGAAGGATTTTCCGAATTCGCTGGATGTTGGGACTTCTGTGGCACAAGAATCCCTATAGTCGGTGGAGTAGGTCATTGATGAGTTCAGGAGCTCGGTGTGGCGAGGGACGACTGACATTTTGGCCGAAGGTAAGCAATTGACTTCAAGGCTCGATGAGGAAAATGAAAATAATGATAATAATAATGATCAAGTTTTTGGTCGCGATGAGTCTTCTTCTTCTGCTTATAGTAATGTGAGCTTCCAGGGAAAATATAGTAGGGTTGAAACTCATATTAAGACCATGCAACTTGACAGTAATAATTACTGCCAAGAACCTTAAGATATTGAGGATTTTGAAGCCTAGAAGTCGGAATTTAGATTTGATGAGAGAAACGAGGAGATTGAGGAGTTGTGTAGGGAAAATTCTTTCATGGAGGAGGTTAATTCCAGGCTCGTACCAAATATTGGGGATTATGAGACTTTCTGGACACAGTATTTTTATCGGCTCTATAAGCTTAAGCAAGCCGAGGAGGAAACTAAGGTGAAAGAGGAAGAGAGGATTGTCGAAGATAAAATTGTCACCGAATCGGTAGAAAAGCTAAAGGTTGTTGAAGATTCTGGCGAGGAACCAAAATCTAGTGAAGATGGCCGAAAAATCTAAAATTGTTGTCGAATCAGTCGATAGATCAGAGATTGTCGAAGAAGTTGTGGAGAAATCAAAGGTTGCCAAAGAAATTTTTGGAGGAACCAAAGGTTGCTAAAGAAATTGTGGAGAAACCAAAGGTTGCCAAAGAGTTGGTTGAGAAAACAGTAACAGATGCTTGTGTATAGCAAGAAGGTGGACGAGGCCACTGAGAAGGGCCGAGTCCTTGAATGTTGTTTTTTTTTTGTTATTGGTTTCAATTCGTTTAATTTCTCGTTGGAACCAATCAGTGGTGGCTTCACCCACATGTTCGAGTTTGAACAATGCAACTTTCAGATGTCAGAAGAGGTGCGAAAGCACATGGAGTTGTTGGGAGGCTTCCATCTTCCTTTGTTTGGGATCAACCTGGTTGAAGGTTGAACACATTTCTAGCATGGTCTCATGGCGCAACAGTGAAGTGAGCCGAGGGCAGTGTGATGAGCTGCCTTGACGTGATTATGTTTCTATACAGGCTGAAGATGAAAAAAATTATTGTCTTTGTGAATTATTCTGCTTTCACGTTGAGACCAGTCAACTTAACATGTAAATGCATTTATGTAAATCTGGTTAAAAGAATTAACTGTTGTATTGTTGTGACATTTAGTTTGGGAAACTATTGTCATGAGTGTGAGTCTTTGTTGGAATTGCCCATTCCGAAAATAGACAAATTTATTTGCAAGAATGATTTACTACCAGATATGATGAAGACATGACAGTGAAAATGACATCAAAGGATAGTGCCTGGAGCTACATTAGAGATTGGAGGATGATCGAGTTGGTGTGTGTCAAGTGTGATGGAAACATATATGCATGTTCAATTGCGAGGAGATTATCTTGACAATGGGTCTTCATTGTTGCGACTTGTCAGCAAGCATGAAGAGGCATGCTTGGAAGTAGTTACCCTGCCTTGATAAGCCTTCATGGCTGTGTTAAGCCTTTGTGGCTATGGTAAACCTTTGTGGCTGTGTTGAGCCTTTGTGGCTGTGTTGAGCCTTCGTGGCTGAGTTGAGCCTTCGTGGCTGTGATAAGCCTTGGTGGATGAGTTGAGCCTTGGCGGCTACATTGTATCTCCTCAAGGCTAAGTGCCTGAGCGATGGAGGTGAATTACTGCTTGTCGAAATGTGAACTAGAAAGAAGGTGAAAGGATGTTGCTCGTGCATGTTCATGAAGCAATGTGGAGCAATCAGTTGTCAGTGATCTAATAAGGATCAAATCGAAGACAATGTGCAGTGTATGATCTTGGATTTGCTTACAACAATAGTGTGGGCAGTGTTCTGGTGAACTAAAATTTGAGGCAGTCTGTCCACAGTAGTGAATGGTGTGGCCATGTGTTGTATTATTGTCATGGTTATTGCTTGTGCTTATATTGTCATTTGGTATTGTTTTTTTTTGGTATGGGTAAATATGGACAAGTATTGGAAATTTGTATAAATATTGAGCTTTGCAACCTCAATATGATGTCATTTTGTTAGAAGTTGCAACTATAATTGATGACAGGTAAAACATGGAGACCAAGACCAGCTTGCCAAAGTAAAATGAAGATGCCAAAGACTCAAAAATACAAAGCCAACGTAATGGTGTGTTCTAGCATATGAATAGTGTGGCATTTGTGGAGGTGAATGGTATGGTGAGCGACAAAGGAGGATGGAAAATCAAGTTTGTGAGAGTTTGTTTTGTGTGAGTTTCTTGGAATAGACTCATGACTATGGTAGAGTATGAGTCACAGTTTGTAATTAGAAGAAAATCTACATGTCATTTATTGTTTGTACGTGCTGTAAGACCCAGAAATACATGGATACCACTTTGTTATATGTTCCCTCTGTCTGAGATTTTTAACACCATGGAAGAGTGTGTCATGCAGGATGGATACACTTAGGTGTGCCGTATTGGTTTTAGACTCCATAAGGTGAAATTTTATATCAAGGGGGAGTTGATCAAGAGGTTGGATGAACCATGTATGTGAAGGACTTCCTAGTAGACTGGTGGTTCCAATGGTTGGAACCCATGCATTTCGGTGGATGGTTGTTCCTTTATATGGACATCGACAACAGAACCAGTTGTACATTTTGCAGATAGATATTGAGACAAGTAGTCATTAAGGGGGAGTGTTGGAATATGTAATTCCTACTTGTCTTCAGTTGTGGTTCTCTCTATGTCTAGAGTCTGTTCCTATTTGATAGGTTAGTTCCTAGTTTGGTGTGAGGTTGAGATATTCTCTCAACCAAATTATTGTGCGTCTAAGATAGCTTCTCTATCTTGAGACTGTACCTCATGTATATATGTAGCTTGATCTGATTAATAACAATATAGCTTGTAGGCTCAATTTCTAAGTAAAATTCAGATATAATATAAATTTTATTTATATAATTTACATATTTAAATAAAAATATGTAAATTTATAATTAAATTTACTATTATGAAATTAAAATCTTATTTATATAAATTAAATATTTAAATAAAATTATGTAAATTTATAATTAAATTCACTAATATGAAATTAAAATCTAAGAGAATTGATAAATATAACCATTGAGAAAGAGAAACAAAAGTGCGTAACTCAATAATTATCACATTACTATAGAATTTTACACTTTTGAGACCTTTGTTGTCCATAGGATAACTACATGTTTCCACCTATATGTCCTTTAGAAGACCAAGCAGTTTTATAATCAATTTTTCAGCGTTTTCAAATTCTTACATGAATTCCAAAATCTTCAACATCTTCAAATTCTTACATGAATTTCGAATAACATAGTCTTGACTTGAGTTGAATTTGTCCTCCAATGCTATTTTATTGATTTGAGTTTCTTTCTTGATGGGATGTTACCTATGTACCCTACATGGATGGTGGGAATTGTATTATTTTAAAAATAAATCGCTGCAATGTCTATTAGTTATTTCTAATAAAATCATTTATTTAACATTGTTGTTCACCATGTCATACTAACTCCTAGATGTAACTTCCTATTCGAGCTTTAAAAAGGCTTTATAATTTCAACATAAAATCTTATTTTAAAATTTTCCTTATCATCATTTTTTTTGTTTATTGTTTTTAAATTTTACTTTTAAAAATTGGGATGTGGTATATGATGATGGAAGCTTGTGAATGCTAACCTCACCATGATAGATGTCGAGACGTATATATCCTATGTGTTGGGATTCTTTGTGTGTGCCATAGATCTGCTTCACAGATAATGCAATCATGAATTACCTTGCTATTTTAATTGTAACCTTTATTAATATAAAGTTGGATTTTTTTTGGATTAATCACATTATTAAGATGTCTTTATTGGTTTTTGCTTCAACTTAACTATATCTAAGTTAAGTTACAGTATCTACTATATACTCATTGTTCATGTATTTCAAAGTTCAATAGTTAAACTAAGAAACAGAGAACGCTAGCTATGTGGCCTTGTGTTATTGTAAAATGAAAAAGAAGTGTACAATTTTTTACCTATGCTTATTTAAAAAAACAAAAAAAAATGATTTTATTATAAAATAATGATGAAATAGACAATATTTAATATATAAATATGGACAAACCATGATTACATTTCCTATATGGTCACTCACAAGAATATGCCTATTTAATAAACTTAAAAAAAAAATGATTTTATTATAAAATAATGATGAAAGGGACCATATTTAATATATAAAGATGGAAAAAACATGGTTACATTTCCTATATGGTCACTCACAAGAACATGTTAAGTCCCTTTGTCATTAAGACATATCAAGCACGGAGTGTTAAGGCTTTAATAAAAAACACTTCAACGTCTTCCTCTTTCTTTTTCATTTAGATTTTGAAATTCGTGCAAGGAATGTTGAAGGAGGAGAGGGGATTGAAAAATTATTATATATTGATGGTTACATTTTCTTTTTTTTTATAGGGTTACTCATAAGAATATGTTAAGTCTTTTTTTCATGTTAATGATATATTAAGCATGGAGTGCTTTAATCAAAAACACTTTAATGTTGTTGCTTTTTTTTTAGATTTTGTAATTGCATTGAAAGGTGTAAAGGAATCTTGAAAGATGATAGGTGTTTTAAAAATTATTATAGATTGATAGCCATGATCTACTAAGAATTCAAAGGAATCAAATCTCTTCAGATGAGAAATTTTCTTCAAAATTTATACTGAAAAGTAAGTTTACATCTTAAGAAATTTGATCTCTCTCTACACTTAAGAAACCCAAATTTGAATGGATCTATCGTTATTTTTATTTAAAATTTTTAAAAAGATAAACATTTTTTCTTAAACTTTTGAAAAAATATATTAAAAAATCTAAATAAATTAAAAATATTAAAATTTAAAATAATTTATCATTCATATATATATATATATATATATTATATTTCTCTTTTAATCGATAGGCATGTTTATTGAACAGAAAAAAATAGATGATTAGATCATAATTAATAAAAATATTATATAATTTTCATTAAAAAAATTTATTATTTTCATGGTTTTGATATATAAAATAATTATATTAAACTCTAAACCTAATATATATATATATATATATATATATATATATATATATATATATATATATATATATATATATATATATAGGTCGTCTTATTTCTCTTCTAATTAATAGGAATGTTTATTTTGAAATAGTTCCTTTAAAATTTGTTTTTATTGAATAGAAAAAAAAAGATAAGTAGATTATATATATATATCATAAAAATTATTATAATTTTCATCGTTTTGATATATAAAATAATTACATTAGATTCTAAATCTCATTTTGGTACTTAACCCCCCCCAACACACACACATATATATAATTTTAAAAAAATATAGATAAGTTCATCATATTCCTCTTTTAATTGCTAAAAGTTTTCATTTATTCTATTGTTTACCAAGGGTTGTTGTTCCTGTGATGTTCCTTCAAAATGTGGTTTTAAAATGTAATATGGGCATTGGAAATGGTACAAACTTTGTTGTTGAGTTGATTCTTTGTGGTGTGCATTGAGGTTAGGTTTTTGGAAGCAAATGAAGGGTTTTTAAATAATTGGGTGACTCCAAAATAATAGTGAATCAGCTCAATGGAAAGGTAGATCTTAAAATCCCTTAGTTGGAATCATGGAAAAGGAAGATCTCACAATGATGACAACAATTTGATGATATTCAAATCCTTCACTATTACAGGGAGCATTATGTTATAGTAGATCCACTCTCAAAGAAATCTTTACTTGTGGATGTTGGCATTGTACTTGCCCATAATTTTACAATGGTGGTTTACGGTAAATCTTTTCTTTTAGTCTATTTCATCTTTCTTTTCTCATGAAAATTTATTTTTTCTTCTTTATATATGTCTAAAGCATATTTTGGATGTTAAGATACAATTTTTGTTAACAAATCAAGTGAGATGTTATGTAGGCAATAGATTGTACTTTCTTTTTGTTTTACTATAGAAATATAAAAAAAATTGTTTTTTCTTTTGAAAACAAATATAGTAGAATTTTTTTTAAGGTACTATATGATTATGATTAAAGGATCATTGATTCAAAATTTTGTAGACCTAAATTCAACCATCATTTCTAACTAAGGTCATGCACCATTCGAAATAATTTCAACATCCAATTTGAAACTCTATAGACACACATTCAACTATGAATATGACTTAGTGTAGCCCAAGCCCTACCATATTCAAATCATTTTAGCCACTTATATTTATATATATAAGTGAGGATTTAATCTCCTTAGTTATAAATAAACTAATCTTAAAAAAACAATTATATCCTCAATCTTATTAATCAAATCTAATTACTTATAAATATTAATAACAAATTATATTATTATTTTAATCTTATATGAATGAGTTTGATATTGTTGTTTTTTCTCTATATAAAAATAATAATATGTGCATGTTATTACTCAAAGTATATTTTTTAAATATTAAAAAATTTATATTGTTTTATTAAAACCTGTAAAAGATTAAAATATCGAAACATAATGAAAATTAAAATATTGAAAATTTAGCTTGTTTGTATTATACTTTGAGTGAATTTGTCGATGACAAGCATGTATTTATTTATTTATTTATTTTTTTTTTATTTTTTTTTTTATAAGGTTCAAGGGTTAGAACGTCAAATATCTAGAATAATGTAGGATATGCATACCTCTGTATGTATATAAAAATTAAATAAAAGGTACAATATGCCTAGTTTTTAATATACATACAAAAATAAATAAAACATTTAAAATAATAAATAATGGAGCTGATGGTCTATGAGTGTGGGTGGGTCGCACTAACAGGAAAGGATAATACGGGCTTTACAGGACTAGGTCCCAAAAACGTGTTCGTGTGGATAAACTTGAATATCCAGCACTAATCTCATTCTAAAATATAGTGCAAACTTAGTATACCACTACCCTCAAGGGGATTTATAGAACTCCATTAGTATATCCTCAATGCACTAGGAATATTTACTGACTCTGGTATTGAAAGTCCTTTGGTATGGATGGTTCGACCCGACTTGTTGTTCATGACACGATAGCCAATCGATAGCCAATCTATGCACGAGGTAGACATGACTTCACATAGTTTGCAATTCCCTCTGTGGCTAATACGTATAGCTCGAAATATCAGTGCTTATTTTCTCTGTAACACAATAAACATTTATCACATGTTCTCTTCCGTGTTGCGTTCCTCATGCAAACACTCATCACGTTACTATTTTGTCTTGCATTCTTCATGCAAGTAGATCGAGAGCGACATCTGCCTATCTATTTCTAGCCTCGAAATTTTAGGAGCGACACAACTTTGAGTACAAATCTCGTGTTATTTTCTTGTCGTCACTGAATCGACGTGAAAATGGGATCCATGGTTCGAATCTCTAGGCTGAGTCTGGGGTCTATACATTTCTTCTTGTGCAGCCTATACTCATCTGGAAAGTTTTTGACTAAAATAATGAACTGTGGAGAATCAGATTGGCGTAGCTGCAACAAGGAAGCAAAAGGGAAAGATGAAGGTTTGCGTTCGATTCTCAGGGAATTACAGACTTGTTATTGAGACAGATAAATCTGAGGGACATTTTCTATCCTAGTAACTCAACAGAAACTGCAGTGAGCATCTCATGTTAAAAAACAATGGTAGAAAGAAAACTTACAGAACAATTCAAACCCAAGAAAGCCGCATAAAAAGCACTGCAAGATTCCAAACTTTCTCGGCCTTCTTCATGGTCCCACTGGTTATTCTTATTCTCTTGGTGCTCAATTTTCGTTTTCGCATTATAATGTATTGTATTTTAATTGTTCCCCATTGATATTCAATACTAAGTACTACTGCAATCTCATTTTGTGCGTCGAGTGGGTTTCATCCGCGTTGGGGATACCGAGGGGCATCTGAGAGCGTGAGAGGGAGGTGTGTTTAGCTTGATGGAGAATAGCGTGGAGAGGGAGGTGTGTTTAGCTTGGATGGAGGAGAGCGTGAGAGGGAGGTGTGTTTAGCTTGATGGAGAACAATGTATCTGCTAGAATTTGTCTGTTCATAAGGGCATCTGAGGGCGCGAGAGAGAGGTGTATTTGACTTGATGGAGAACAATGTCTCTGCCATAACTGCTCTATTCCAGAGTGGGCATCTGAGAGCCTCAATAACTCTCTAGCCACCTGAGGGTCCAAAGTAATAATAACTGGAGTAGACCCCAATCTATACGCCATGAGATTCTTAGGACCATGAAGACAAGCCATACAGTCCAGGTTGCAATGAGCAAAACCAAGAGGGAGGTTTACGTGTCAAATTTTGATAAGTCCGAGGGGGACAAAAACTATGCTGGTTGATTCGTTGCAATGAACAGTGTCTGACATCAAAATCCCATTAATTAGGGTAGCTAATTTTTCATTTTCCTTCTTTGGAACTTTTTTATCCTTGGGCTTTTGGAGTGTATTTGAAGTATATATTGATAATGAAAATATCTATTTAAATATTTCACGAGCCAATAAGGATTTTTTATAAACTAATAAGTTAATTAGGAAAATAAGTTCTTAACGTAGTGTTGCATATTTTAGGTTAACTTTAGCCTCAATTAATTATGGTTCATCCCTTTAACACAATACGATCGAATAACTAACTTATGTTACCATATTCATTATACTCTGTATGTTCACCATTAGCCTGCCTCAATTAATCATGGCTCATCTCTTTATCATAATACGATCGAATAACTAACTTATGTTATTTTTTCACTCACCTACTCTATAGTTCACCATTATGGGTTCACCATTAGCTTGACTTGATGGCTATGATCCATGGTTAATACCATGATTTATGTTTAGCTAATGAAACCAATCTAACAACAAAGGCCATTTCCTCTATTGAGTACATATATACTTGTAAATTGTGTACGAATAATACTAGGACTTGTAATCATTATCATAAAAAATACAATCATACTATTTTATTAGTGAATGCTTACATATTTTTATATTTAGTCATTAAAAACAATTTTTTAAATCATCTTGTACATATACATCTAAAACCCAGTCCCTTAAAAAGGAGAACAAAATTTTAAAAAAAAGAGAAAAGAAGAAGATGTTTATCTCTAATGACAAGAACACAGAGCTTTATGAAGTGAAACAAGTGAGAATAAAATTTTAAAAAAAAAAAAAGATGATGTTTATCTCTAATAACAAGAACACGAGCTTTATGAAGTGAAGCATTAAAATTTGAAACTCTCACTCATTTTGAAAATATGTCCCCAAAAAAGAAACCAAAAAAGAGGATTAACACCTTACATCAATACATTTGTCCCAATAATGATTGGGAAAGTGGCCTTTAAACGTTGAATTATGTCAAAAACCATGAATACACTAAGATATTACTCGAAATGCATATACTTTTTGAGTAAAGGGCCTATGGCGTACTTTGAAACTTGCTAATCATGTCCATCCTATACAGTATCACTCAAAATAGGACATAGAGATATTTTTATAAAACAATATGTCTTCTTTATTTATTAGTTCTATACCATAATTTGTGTTAATATTTTTGTAAGCAATGTGTAATGTATATTAGGAGGATAATATGGGATATCAAATTAGATAATGAATATATATGATCATAATTGTTGATAAGGCCACTTACTAGTTGATGGGTAATAAATAGATGCACTATGTAATTAGAGAATATAATATAATAATGAAGGGTAATTGGCATAGTCCTGAGTGCATATTCATGATAAAGTGTATACATACACAATATCACCATTGTATTGGATATAGTGACTATTATATTGTAATAAGCATGGATTTTGTTATGATTCCTTCCATAAAGAATATTTAATGGTGTTACCCTACGTAAAGGGTGTCTTTATTTTTGTGCCTACTATTGTGTGGATGTATTTCATTATTTTTAAGTTAAGGCTTATCTTTTATCCACTAAAATTGAAAAAAAAATTGCAACTAGAGAGATTTGGCCTCCCTTGTTTCTTGATAGATGGATATAGATTATCATTTATCATGGTTTAAATTTGATTTTTGAATGTATAAATGGATTTAACACCTTAAAAATGACCTTGGATGCTTGGATTATGTAGATAAATCAGCTTAAACTTGCAATTCCATACAAATTTTGTTGGATTTCATACAAAATTGTCAAAAAATATACGTAAAATGGACCAAAATATAAAATAATAAAATCAAAATGGAAAATAGTAAGACCACTTGAAATTTCTTATATATAAGAATTATACATGTTGTTCGAAGTAAAAAGTGAAAATATAAGATTTTTTTACTTTTAGTTATTTTGTCTCTCTTTAAATTTCATATAAAATTATGTTGTGAAACTTCATATGGTCATCGACATATTTTATTTATGAGGAGTAAGAGAAATATTTTTACAACATCAAGTACTTACCAAACATTTTATTCACTTTTTGTTTTTATTAGCTGACATTGTTTTTAATAGATAATATTTTATTTTAATTTTAAAAAAGACACATGTCAAGTTTCAAATCTGCTTTGAGCACGAAAGGAATTACACATCACACTCATACAAGGTTGTAGAATGTGCTTCTTGACACAATGATGATTTCTAATTTGCCACCTCAAAGTTGTAGCTACAAAAAGGAGTTACAGTGAAAAGTAAGTTATTTTCTAAAACCCTAGTTGTGTTTGTGGTTTTCCTTTCCAAAGACAATGTATTTTATGAAATTATTATATGTTCATTTATGGAAGAATACATAAAATATATATATTATTTTTTCCATACGATATCTAGAGATTGATTATTGTTATCATATGTTTTTCCTTATTTATCCTCAGATGCAACTTTTGGCTAGGGAAGCATATCCCTCTTCCCTTGAAAAACTTGTTTACCCCAAAAAGTTCTTAAAAAATCATTTTTGATTATCCATATGCTATTCCTATTCTGACATAATGTGTATATATTAGAGCATCCAAAAAATCAATCATGTATATATTGAATTATACCCAAAAAAACTCATGTATATCTACTTCACAAAGAAAGAAAAAAATGGGTGACCTAGATTTGAAAGATATGGCTATACAAGATAATGAGGAATACTAAGAATGATCATATTAAAACTAATAGAACAAAGTATTGGCTACACAATAGTCAATCAATCCTGTGCTAAAAATTATTAGAGCTTCTCCTAAGTGGAATCACCAATTTTATTAAAGGGAAAACTTCCCTAAGGTTAGGGTTGATACCTGTTAGAGGGGCTAGTAAATTAAGTCAACTAACCCATTCAAGTCAACACACTAAAAGATATATTGTAAGTTGTTTTACTTCTCTGTTGAGTTAGATGACCAAGTCGGTGAAGTTCGTTGAGACCATTATAGTACTATAAATATCTACATGGATATAAATATGTAGGTACTTGACTCCATGTATTTGGTTGGTTACTTGTTGAGATATATCGAATACAAGTGTGTTTTTTTGGCTCTCTACTAAATTTTTGTCTCTTTGTCTCTTTCATGCAATGCGTAATACTCTTTAAGCTTACTTGATGTTCCATACTATCATCAATATTGCTGGTAATTAATGGATACATTTCACTAGACTATAACATTGGTTATGTTACTAGTTGTATTATACCTTATTCATACAATATGCTAGATTAAAATTTAACTCTAAAAGAGATACAAGAGTGGTGGGAGATATATGAATAATTACTTGAAAAACTACAAAAGTATGAAAGCTATCTATCATAGAAGCAAGGGTGCACTTCTTTACTAAAGCACATGCGATGTTAATTTAACTAATCCACATTAATTGATTCAATCCCCATTGAAATAAAGAAATCTATTGAATATCTATGTAATGCGAAAACATAAGTTGATGGTTGACTAATCCTAAAATTAACTAATGATAGGAGAACGACTTTTCATGGGTGGCTAGAAAATTACAAAGCAATTTCTATGAGGAGAAAGCAATATATGAACACATTTCCATTGAAAAAATAAAATCAAGTTTTAATGAGGACTTGCAAAATATTTTCTTTTATATGATAATTGCTTTACTTCATAAATTTCTCATCTATAAAAGAATCAATTATATAGCCAAATATAGGCCATCCTTGCAAATTGCAATAAACTTTGACTGTTGTAAATAGTTGGCCAACTCATAGAAAATTGTTGAAAGCCAGTGTAAAGACACAAGATAAGTGTTAGATTACTTCTTGAATAAATTAAAATATTCGACAAAATATCTATCACCGATTAGGAGTAATTTGGCCCATGGATGTAGGGGGTAGATTTTGTGAGATATAAATAAAGAATAAGAGGAAAGATAAGTAAGTAAATTGGTAGTCATAATGGGATGAAAATGATCGGTTGCAAGAATACAATAATATACACTTAATGGCGATACTCAACAAATAACTCAATAATGTATGCACCAATATAAACAACCAAACAATGTCGAAAAAATAGAAAGGGACAAAAGACAAAAAATGAAAAGAGATGCGAGAGGAAAGATTCATCCAAAAATCAAGACATAGAGAAGTTATGGAGTGGTAGATCGAAGAAGCATGAGACTCGTCTTAGGTTAGCAAAGAGCACCCAAAGTGGAGAGGTGTATCACCAACCACTTTGACGAGAAGTAATAATATAGAATTAAGCCCTAGTAGGAATGTAGATAATATAATTTGGACTAACGATTCCACAATACCCTATAACAAGTTTAACAAGTTTTGTTATAAGATAATTCCTCCAACGCATAAGCTATATTGATTTAGAATGTTCCTTGGTTTAGTATAAATTAGACGGGCATGCAAATTTTAAAGACTGTCTTCAAATTGAAATATTAACTTAGTTAATCAAAATTTTATTAACAATAAGGAAAATGAAGATATACTTCTCTATAAAAGATATCTCATGAACAAACCCCCCTAGATTACCTAGATTCAAAATTATTTGATCAAGTAAAGTTAACTCCATAGGATTCATCATTGGCTTTATGCCATTTTGTACTCCCCTCCCTCACTCAGAAATGACTAATATCTTCCAAGGATGAAGAAGATAGAAGTTGGGATGGCGAACTGACACAATCTATAAGAAATTGGTTCATCGAGTATATATACAAAGGGTGCCATACCAATGAAAGCTTGGTAAAGCGTTGAAGTTGATAATAAAGAGTGTACCCCACGAATCGATCAAACATGCAGTGCCAATATCACTTTTCATATTTTCCATTTGGAAACTACACTTTCAAATTTAATCAGAAATTCATTTGATTGAACTCGTCTTTTATTACAACCCCATTTTGGTAAGATTCACTGATTCAATGTTTTTCAATGATTATATATATTTTTTGTGTTGTAATTTGGAAATTTTTATTTGAATAATTTAGATGTGTGTAGCTTTTTTTATAAGGAGAGATTGAGAATGAAAGCCTTTTGGGAAGCTTAAAAAATAATAATAATAAGAAATGTTTTTTTAGAAATGCAAATTTAAAGATTTAAACGAAAATTTAAACTTTTTAATTTATAAAAACAACATCGAAGACCTTTATGATAATTTTATTATAATTCAATTCTCATTAGAAATTCTCTACCAAAAGTGTCATTTAAAAAAAATAATAGAAAAATCAATCCTTAGTATGATATTGAATGTAAAATTAAAAAAAAAAACCTATTAAGAATGCTTTTACAATACACATTAAAACTATCTAAAATAAATATATACAAAATTTTTATTAAAATGAAGAAAATATACTATATATAAATGTAAAACAAGAGAGTTGAATTTTAAACCTATTTAAATTACATCCTCAAAAGTTATAGAAAACAATTCTAATTGGTAAACTAAAAAAATAATATAATTCCCTTAAAGAATTGAAATTTTTATGTTAAAAATCTATGTGAATCATTTTAATTTCGTGTTAACTAACTATTCAAATATAGTTCATTTAATTTATTGTATTGTAATTTCGTTTTAACTAACTATTCCAATATAGTTCTTTTAATTTATTGTATTGTTTTATATTAGTAAAATATATTTTTTATTTTTTTTAATTATTAAATTTCAATATAGTTCTTTTAATTTATTGTATTGTTTTATATTAGTAAAATATATTTTTTATTATTTTGAATTATTAAATTTCATTTATTTACTATGTATTAACGGATAAATTTGGGACGTTCTTGTGCAACTAGAAGATAGATTTTAGTTTTTTTTTAACATTTTATGAGATTTGTTGAGTTTCCTTTTCTTTCTAATTTTATGACTCTATAGGGGTGGATTAGCTAGTATTTAAAGAAAAAAAAATTCCAAATTTTGTCGAGTTTTTTTTGCTAATTAATTAATTTTTAATTCTCAAAAAACATAAAAAATTTTAATCAATCTAATATAGTTTGATCTAGTTAATTTACCTTGATAATATATTTTATAATAAATGAATATATTAGTATCTATATATTAACTATTAATATAGAATTTTTAATTAACTATATATATTATAATATTAATATTAATACTAATAATTAGCTAATTATATCGCATTACAACTGTGATTATTTTTTTAAAAATAAAAAGATTAATATTTAGTTAATAAAAAAACATTAACTCCGACAAATAAAAAATAAAACATAAAAATAAAAAATAAATAAATATAAAAAATATAATTAATAAAGTACGACAATATTTAGAATTGTTAAAATCACTAGGTGGCAGAAAGGAGTCGATAGGCCAAACAAGCATGTTTGTGGCTGTGTTATGACCTAATTCGAGATCCTAGAAGCTATTGACGAGGGACCTTAGCCCCGAAGATTCAACAACCTATTCTCTCACATGAACTTTGACATGGTTTCAAATCTTTGGAACATTAATACCATTCGAGAAATCTGGGCTCAATAGAATGTGACTTGCAGTGGAAGGTCAAGCATTATATAATAATCATCGTCGGTCTTAACCCGAAGATGTGGCATGCACGTCCACATGGAATTGTCTACGCAGGTTTAAAATGCACTTGATGTGTGGAAAATGGCTTTGGGGTCACAAGTTTGGAAGAGATTTACTATGTCCACCCGAAGTAGAAGTCATTGATCATGCATGCATGACGTGGACTTAACTATTGGATCCAGTACATGATTGGATTTGATAATAATTGGAACGAGCAGATGAGAAGAGGGCAGGATTTCTGAGGAATATCTTTTTCTAGTTCCATTTGATCAAATGGGAGGGGGATGTAGAAAGGCCAAATGTGTAAGGTATCAGTTTCTGTTCATTGTAAGAGACCTTTCATGGGAGAGGAATGAGATCACATGTAAATTATCAGTTTCTGTTCATTGTAAGAGACCTTTCATGGGAGAGGAATGAGATCACAGTGTGAGAATGGTGATAGAAATTTCCATGGGACGCTAGTCAATAGGAAAATTCGAGAAATTAAATCAATTGATCATGTGCAGGGAATGAGATGGCCAACATTTGTTGCTACTAGCCGTAGTAGTAGATGTCGTGATATCTCTCTAATATTTTGATGAATGGTAATCTACAAACAACGCTCAAATATGGATTCAATGGATTACAAACATTCCTTTATTTTATATGTGTATGCAATTCAGTATCTCATTTGACTAGCAGGTTGAGTGTTTTGGTTTGAGATAAAAAATTCATGATTTTTAGGTTATAGTTTAACTTAGAATTGTAGAGTATATTTATTGGTCAAATTTGTTTGAAATATAGTAAGAATTTGACAGAATCACACATTTAAACACATTTAAATTGTGAACTCAAATTTGTACTGTGATCGCTCTCAAGATCTAGAGTTTGAACTATGATCAAACATGGATGTCTCAAAAAATAGTTTTAAGCATTACACATGATTTTCATCATCAACTTCATTTATTAAAAAAAGTTATACACAAATGAATGATTTTCTATTTAAGAGATGTTGTCATCGATATTATGAAAGGGTTGATCAAACATGAACATCTCATGGCATAGTTTTAAGTTTTGTAAATGGTTTTTATTATGTCTAGAGGTACATTTTATCCTTGCTCAATTTGGATTTGAGAGATGTCTATCTTAAAATAAAATAAATTCTTCTCTAAATAGAGAGGCGATGTAGGCTATAATAAAAAATAAAAATGAATATTTAGTTAGTTTTAATTAAAAACATTACAAAACATGAATAATCACAACCTCATTATGGTTTCTAGAGTTGTTGTTCATACTACAGCCCAATATTGTAAAACAACTTCATTCACTTTCAATAGTAATTAAAATATTTATATGTCCACATCACATAATGTAATTTTATATCAACTTTAAAACGAGAGAAAATAACTAGAAATAAAAAAAATGTGAATAAGATATATATATATATATATATATATATATATATATATATATATATATATATATATTTGATGTTCTATAGAATCAATTATAAATGTTCTAAGGGAAAGATAAGTACTTCCTAAAAATAATAATAGTTGTAATTCACTATTCTTATTATAAAATTAATATTTAACATTTAAAATATTCATAACATAAAGAAATTCAATGTGAGTCATCAATCAAATATTTTAAGATGGATGATTAAGTAATATTGATGTATACTTCAAAATATATTAATAAAAAAAATTAAATATGGACAATGTCATAAATAAAATGTCTCAATGCACAAATTATCTAAAAATTATAAATGTAAACTAACTATATATATATATATTGTTTTAAACAATTAAGTATATATCATATAAGACAATATAAGGCAATTGAAAAAAGTAAACTTTTATCGTTAAAAAGTTTGAAATAGTCTCATTATATCACATAATGGTATTTTCAAAACGTAACAATGATTTTTTGGACTTACAAGTTAAAGTTATGTTCTTTATATAGCATTCAAAAATGAGAGAGAGAGAGAGAGAATTCATTATCATCTATCAAGAGATGAGAGGGATACATCCATGCTTATGATGGATCTATACTAGTTCTTAATATCTCCTCATAAAATGTTATACAAATTTGATTTATCCAAATAAACAAATCCAACTTACAACACATTAGAAATATATAATAATAATAAGTGAAAAGAATTGAATAGATAAAACTAACCAAGGCAGGGTTGTAAAGAGTCCTGAAATATATAAATTAATAACTCCTCCCACCCATTTGAGATAAGCACAATTGACTCTCTTTAAAAAAAGAGTACATGTGGGTGGGATTTCATGCACATACGTGTGGAGAGGTCAATAGACCATTTGATATCATTTTTTTGGTTCCAACCACACTTTTAATTGCTACCTTCAAGGTGCTCTCATGGCTAGAGGCTATGTCCTAATGGGAATTGATCTTTCCTTAATGGTGCAAAACTAATTTTTTATCAAATTATTTTATAATTGTAGTCTAAATATTGTATTTTTCAGTTTTCTTAAAACATTTTATTCCAAATCATTTTGGCCAAAATCTACTATGTATCTGTTGAAATCACAAGTTTGAGTTGTAAAATGTGCATAATCTTAGTGATATATATTTCTTCACATTGTTGAATCTATTTATACATTCAAAACATATTTTAAATAAAAAAATAACAATATCTCACCAAAAATTGTACACTTAGATTCCAAAACTTAAAATAACTTCTCTATATATAATATGTTGGAATATTCTATTTTAATATGGATATTAAAATATTTTAGTTATAATACAAAATATTTGTTTGTTATTAATAATTTTGTATTTACACATGTTAACTTTATATAAGATATCAAATAAAGAATTTGTCTAACCATTATTGGTTTTGTAGCTTTTGGAGTTTTTGACAAGAGCCTTGTCAAAAACAATCCAGTCAAATTTCAATCTTTGTTGTTTAAAATTGATTTTTCACTAAATATATTGAAAAACCATTGGGGCACTTAGATTATGGAGAGTTTACAATTAAAACTTGCGGTTCCAACAAATCCCTACCATATTGTAAGAAAATTAAACGAGATAATATGTCAAAAAACCTTCCAAAAGACATCTCCTTTTATACATTTATACTTAAAAAAAAAAAAAAATCAATTACACAAAATAAAAATTCATTAATACAAATAATTTATGTCACCACCAACACACATGCTCGCGTGCTCACACACATATATAATTTGATTTTAGATTTTTAATATTTCACGTCAACAATATCAAATATAAAATCACACTACAACGGTAATGAGATTTTATATTTGAGAGTGGAAGAACCAACAACCTATGATGGAGATGATGCGCCATTGTTTAATGAAACGGACAGTCTCCATGAAGTAAGCCCATCGCCATATTCGAATGACAGGTTGTCCTTTCGAGATGCCATGCGAAGGAATGGTGGACTGTGGATGAAATTTCTCTAATTACCTTTTTCGACAAGATCAATGATATGGATTAACCACAACAATAATTGAAAATATACACCTGTTGTGAATGAGGTGGTGGAGGGGGTTAGGCAGTTCGTTTAGAAGGGAAATTATTACCATATGCTCAGAGCCATGGATGTAGCTTCATTGTAAAGTTGTTTTCTCTTAAATTTAATATGTGTGCTTGTCAATATAATTTTATCTAAAAGGAGATGTAATTTGTCAACATTGATCTTATAAACTTCGTATCGGGAGTATATAACCTAGAAATGAGTGGTGTTTTAGGTAATGATGTCTGTAAGGGAGAGAAGTTGCAAAGACCTCAATGTGGAGGACGACAAAGTGGCCCTTAAATGGGATGCTTTCGAGAAGCAAGGAGGACTATGGGTCTAACAGTCATGGAAGTTTTGAGTGGGAATCCATCTGAATATTTAGGATATGAAGATGTTGAATGCCTTCCATGATGTTTCCTCTAGTAACTGGTATATAGATTTTTTTTGTTTTTCTTTTGAGAAGCAGGGAGGACTATGGGTCTAAAAGTCATGGAAATTTTGAGTGGGAATCCATCTGAATATTTAGGATATGAAGATGTTGAATGCCTTTCATGATGTTTCCTCTAGTAATTGATATCTAGATTTTTTGAACAAAACAAAAATATGTTAGAAATATTTGAAGTATTCTTGTTTGAGGGATTGATAGGGGGGGAATATTTCTTATTTTACCTTATCATTGAGGATAGGCATAATCGTAGTAGGACAAAACAAGAAAATCTCTCTTTTAGCACCATAATTTAGCACCATTTATGTTATGTGGTGTTAATGTGGTGTTAATGTTTATGTATCATATTAAAAATGAAATATATCACCATAAGTTAGCACCACTTAAGTTATGTGGTGTTCACGTGGTGTAAATTTTTATGTATTATATTAAAAATGAAGTATATCACCATAAGTTAGAAGCACTTAAGTTATGTGGTGTTAATGTGGTGTAAATGTCTATGTATTATATTAAAAATGAAGTATATCACCATAAGTTAGCACCACTTACGTTATGTGGTGTTAATGTGGTGTAAATGTTTATGTATCATATTAAAAATGAAGTATATAATCATCATATTTGATGGAAAATTTAGCACCATTCTTACTATGTGGTGTTAAAGTGAAATAATTTTTTATTGATCTTATTGGAAGTGGAGTATATCACCATATGTTTAAAAAAGTGGTGTATGCTATATTGTCAAGTTCTATAAATTAGGGTAGTTAACTTTGTGTTTGCCATGTTGGCATGTGCAGGTGGAATTATTAATGTGAATTTCCACTATAACCATTAAAAAAAAAAAAAAATTACAAATATTGATATTATGAATATATAAATTAGAACTAAACTCACAAATATTTATTTTATAATATTAATTTGTTTGTCATGTTTACATGTAAAACCAAATTTCATTTATGTAAGTTTGCACCATAAATACAACAAATTCAAAGTAAGTTTTTCTAAATATTTTATTTCAATTATTTACTTTTTATATTATTCTCATTTTGCACCATAAATACAACAAATTCAAAGTAATTTTTCTCTAAATATTTTATTTCAATTGTTTACTTTTTATATTATTCTAATGAAAAAAAAAATACACAAAACCATAATACATCATTATTAATTTTATGAATAAGCCAATTAAGATAAATATTTTTATATTATTGTAATTTCAAAATAAAATAAGGGTGAATTCGATGGAGTTGGGTTACTCTTTTTTGGAAGAACTTCTGTTCCAAAGGTTGAAAATGTATCTTTGTGAGGGTATTTTTTAAGCCCTCCATCAAAGCTTTTAAAAGGTCCATCTAGGACTAAATAAAACCCTGAATTAAACTACATAGCTCCATCATGCTATGGAGCTTGATGGAGACACATAGCTTGATAGAGCTATAAAATGTACATGTGCCATTAAATTTTGCTTCAACTTAATGATAGTGTTTTATGGGCTCATGGCATTGAGAATCCAATAGTATTGCACATGGTATAGTATGGTTTGCATTTTTATATTATACTTAGTATATTTTTTATTATTTCATTACATATATGTATGTATTTAATTTTAGAATTTGTTATTGTTATTAATTTTATACATTTTATAGTGTTTTTTTTGTAAGCTTGGTAGGACTCCTTTTTCATTCATTGTATAAACAACAAACAATTAGATTTACCAGTTTGGTGGTCTCAACCCGCCCTGAGCTGGGAACTAAGTCTATTGGCAACCTGATGGCATGGTATGCCATCTAAAAAAATAAGGTTTTGATTCTATCATACCAAACAAACAAAGCCTGGATACTCACACATATACATTTTTTCACATATTGACTAACATATTTACTGGATCCTTGAAATTTAAATGCTAGCCGCATATAAATACTAAACAAAAAGGCAGATTAAAACAGTCATGAACTACTAAACCTCGTCTGAAATCGAGGCTGACTCCACTGGTGCCGGATCCTGAATCAAGGTACCAGCCTGCTCAAAAGGCTTGGAAATACATGGGAGGTGGTAGTCAATACGCTTGAGGCACCCATCCTGTTTCCTTAGCTAGAACTTGATCTTATCTAACTCGCTCTTGTAGTCTGGGAAGTCTTAGGCTAATGTCACCAGGCTCATAAAGATCTGCTCCAGGGCTTTGCCAAGGATGCTCTTCATAGACCAATAAAGATACAGTGTCTGCTTGAATTATGTTATTTTTCCCCTTGTTTCTCCCAAATATTGTATTAAACCTCTCCATTCCTTAGTATCCATCTTTGTCTCTGCATGTCTATTTATGTCAGCTTCCCATTTTTCAATGATCTTTTGAATTTCCTCTGATGTGTTCTCGTGGTATGCTTTCGTTGCCTCCTGTATCACATCGATTTTAGGCCTCCTTCCTCTCGGCTAGCTTGGGGGTGAGCTAGGTTGGGCTTCTACTGCCTTCCCTTTATCTTTTCAGACGCGACCTCATTGCCTCAAGCTGCAGGGCTCTTGGAATGGTCACAAGCTGCAGGACTCTTGGAGCTTGTCATCCCACAATCTTTGACTAGGTTTCTAGGTAGGTGATCTGTCCACACAATAAAACATAGGCATAATTCCATATAATGAAAATGATCAAAGGTCCATGCATCCCAGTTATCAGAAGAAAGGTGACCCGGGGGCCTCTTCCCAGGACTTCTCCCCTGCCCGTCCCTCTACGGACCCATCGCCCTCATACCTTGCTTAATTTCTGCCACCCCCTATCCCTCACGGTCGTATGCACCCCATAAATTATCCCCATAACTCGAAGAGCTCCTGCCTTCCTTCAATCTCCTGACCTCCCTTCTGGTGTCCTCTCTCTCGTCATACCTCCCACCCTTGAAATTGACAAAGGAGGCATCGCTGACCATTCCTTGGGCCTAGGTGGTATTCCCTCTCCCATTCCTCATGCGCACTGAGGCCAAGTAGCTCAAGGTGGTATAAACTAGCAAAGCCTCTAATCTAAACACAACCCAGGACTGCTCCTTAACTCTATACCCTGGCAGGATTGCCTGACCCCTCACCATTCCATCTTGTTGGCATCCCTTACCCGATTGAATCACACTCGGTTGCATGTTTAGGCCATTCCCAATTCCTACTCCGACACAAAGGCATAGACCCAAAAGAACCCCAACCTTCCCCCAACCAAAGTCGTAATGGTTTCACTCTCCCCTACCCAAAAGAATACTATACCAGTATAGCTTAATCCCCTTACGCTCCCATAGAGACTGGCCCAAATCATAAAACATAAACACTGCATAAACAAGGGAGAGGAAACCAAGCACATACCTGAGTTTCATCATGGTGGAAGTGTAGTTATCCCGCTATCGCACCTAAACCAAAGTCTTCTGTCATAAAAAAACCACCACGCCTTCCTCCACCCTGTTTTAAGCTCCATGCGTGGGCCTCTATCTCGCTACCTCACCTCGTGCTGCATGCGACAGTACAACTTGCCGCCCTTGCCACTCACGTGGAAGGTGGTCGGCTTCAACCCCAAGGGCACTACTATTAACACTGATGGGAGGGCCAGTCTTCTTCGTTACACCCCGATCAGGGAGTTGAGTCAGGGAAATGTGGGTGAGCTCTACCCTCTGACCTGTCCTACTATTTGATGCTCTGCAGCTTGATCCATCATTCTTCCCCGAGATTAGGAAGCCTGCTTAATTCAATAGGTTCATTCAAGTGATCGCAACCACAATTTTCCAAGAGGTCAGCTTCTCTGTTTCCTTCCCTCCTTACATGGGTGATACTGATATAATCAAATTTCTTGATTGTATCCTCCAATCCCTGAACATGCGAATAATTATGCCATATTTGGCTTAGTTTTCCCCACTTTGTTCCTTGATTAAGTTTTTTGAGAGTGTTCGTAACCAACTGAGAGTCTCCTTCGATTAACAACTTTCTATATCCTAGCCTGATGGTCAAGAGGAAGCCTTGGTGCACTCCTATGAATTATTTTTCATTGTTGCTGGAAAAGCCACAAGAGTCAGCATATATGAATCTTGTTGTGCCATGATGATCTCGAAAAATCCCTCCAACCCCTGCTTGTCCCGGATTGCCTTTCGAGGCTCCATCAAATTTGAGTTTGATGAATCCTTCTAGAGGAGGTTTGAAGATCTTGATGGTGTCCCCTATGTCAGGGATAGCTTTCTAAGAAGATGGGGAGACCATGCTAGGTGCTAGGTGGAGGCCCTGGAGAATTCTTGCTTCCTGAGGATCCATTTGCCAATAATTTGGCATCCATTTCTCCGAGAGGATGCAGTAGTAGAAAATGATGAAATTAGTGACTAGGTGACTAAAAACTTTAGTCACCATAATTATTTCAAGTGAATTATTACTAAATTTGATAAATTTTAAGTGACTGAGCTAAAAATGACTAATTTAGTCTAGGGTTAAAATATATGACTAGATGATATTATTGTACCATCTAGTGTGCACTCTAACAGGTCGAGCGTGAGATGACCTACCTGCGACCTCCTATTTGCCATGGCATTAGGAGGGGGACCCGAGGCTCCCCTTCCTGCTCCTTTAGAATTCCTTTCATTCAAGAAACTAATAACAGCAAAAAAAAAGCGCCCTCTGACTAAATCTCAGCAAAATTTCATGAAGAAGCTGGATAACATCCCTTTGGTGGACCTTCCAATCAAAGAAACTTGTTGATCTGCATTGAACCTGGCTGAAAGAGGGCTCATTGGACAGTTTAGTGGTCACTGGCCCTATACCAAAGCTATGGAAGACTGGGTGCAGAGGAACTGGATTCCTTTAGTCTCATAAGGCATCAAAAGGAACTTCGTAGGCAAAGCATAATTTGTTTTTGTTTTTTAGAATGTGGGAGACAGAAGCCTCATCTTCAGAAATGACCCATATTTAATGGTTCCTAAAGGACTATAATTAAATAAATGGACCCCTAACTTTGATCACGCTCAAGATTTTCCTTCAACTATTCCAGTATGGGTACGCCTCCCACATCTCCCACTGCATTGTTGGAACCAGAAGTCACTCCAAACCATTGGCAATACCCTCGGAAAGTATATTGATCAAGAAGTGAGAAAATATCAATACTCATGTGCATGTATATGTGTCGAGGTGGATTTGGAAGCTGGGCTACCTGAAGCTATCAAACTAACGGTTGCTGACTGGACCGATATCTAGGAGTTGGATTATGAGCAGCTTCCATTTAAATGCAGGCACTGTCACAACTATGGCCATTTTGCAAGGAACTGCAAAATAAAGTGTAATAAGAAAGTGAGAATTCGAAAGGAGAACAATGGACCCTGGTATATAAAGCAGTCCCGACAAAAGCTAAAGGAAATGGAGTCCCAAAAGGGACGAAAGTATTAACAGTAGGGAATATTATTGGGGCAGAGAGCTATGTTCCCCCATCGGTTGAAGCCAAAAAACCTATTGAAGAGCTAAACACTCTTGTAGACTCCTCAGTAATAGCTTTGGAAACCATAGAACATTAGAATACTTCCCCCTCCTTGGGAAAAGGTAATGAAGAAACATCCCCCTCTGGAGTAATCCCAGGTACCTCCTCTCCACCCTCATATGCTGAAATGATCAGAAAGAAGCCATTGGAAAACTTTTTCTCCTCGGAGGATGAAACCTTTGAGAGGCCTTCGAAAAGAGTGGGAAGAAAATCACATAAAGAAGCCATGGAAGAAGAAGAAAAACAACAAAAAACTCAAGGAAGTCAATCCACAATCTAAATGTCCATCAGGAGAAATACCAGAAAAAGGCCTCGCAAGGGAGGAGCTACAAATCCCTCCAACAGTAAATAATGAAATTATTCTCATAGAATTGCAGAGGCTTGGGAAACCCTATGAAAGTTGAAGCTATCAAAGATCTACTGAAGATGGAACCTCCTGAAATCCTCATGCTCCAAGAGACTAAAATCGAAGGGGACACCCTTATTGACATCAGCAAATCGTAATGGAAGAAAAATGCAGGGAAGGTCATAAGTGCAAGGGGCTCCTCAGGTGGAATTTTCACTTTGTGGTTGGAGGAACAATTTCATTTTCAGAACTCCTTCGAGATCCAGCACTGGATTTTCACCGAGCTAAGGAAATCCACAAGTTTAAATTCTCTCTTTTTAATCTTTATGTTCTGGCGTTGTATGCAGAAAAAAGAGATTGTTGGCAATCTCTTTCTAAATTTTTAGACCTTCACTCTCCCAAGAGAAAGAAACCTAAATATTGTCTTGGACTTGAAAGAAAAGAGAGGAGGCAGTAGCAGTAGGGACCAAATGATCCCCAAGGTGGAAGACCTTGTACTCCAATGGGATCTCTTGGACTTTAAACCAACGTGAAGACTATTCACTTGGTCCAACAACAAAGTAGGGGAAGACCACATCTCTGCTCGCCTTGATTGGGTTCTTGTACATAGTTCATTGTTGCTGGAAAAAAGGCTAATTTCCTCCAAAATCCTTCCCAAGCTAACCTCTGATCATAAGCCTATCCTTCTCCTCTTGGAAGAGGAAGAAAACTTGGGCCCAATCCTATTCCGGTTTAGCCCTCTCTGGAGTGAGAGAGATGGGTTTCTCGACACTGTTCACTTGGCTTGGTCTAAATCTGTCATAGGATCCCCAAGTGATGTGTGGGAGAAGAAACTCAAGGTTACAAAACACACACTGAAATATTAGATCAGAAAGCCCACAAATACCCCAACAAGTCAGAGAAAAGAAACAGTCTAGCTATTGGACAACCTGCGAATGGAAATGGAGAAAAGAGAGAGCACCTCTATGGAACTTGCAAAGGAAAAAATTGCACAAAGTAACTCCTATCGCTCTTTCTGTACTGAAGAAGAATATTGGAGGATTAAGTCCCACATCTTGTGGCTAAAATCTAGAGATCGAAATACTTCTTTCTTCCATCAACAGTACAGAACTTGCCTCTCATGCATTCACATCTCAGAAATCACCACTCCTGAAGGGTTGGTCTAAAAAGGTTTTGACAATATCAAAGTAGCTGCAGAGTCTCAATTCCAAAACCTGTATAGAAAAGAGAGTGATAGAAGTGAAGAGGACACAAAGGACTTCCTCTCTCACATCCCCTCCCTTGTTAGTAGAGAAGACAATACTAACCTCGTGAAGCCTTTCTCTAATGAATAAATCTGCAAAGTCATATGGTCATATGTGAGATCATTTATTGTGAATTAATTAATATTTAATTCACTTAATCTCTCATTAGTGTATCTTCAGATAAAACTAGCACAACTCAGTTTATCTCACTTAACTGAGTTAAAATATTTACAACTTGCATTAACTAATGCACCACTGCACTTCGAACTCTATTACAACTACAATTACTCTGCATGCCTCACCAACTACCTATAACTCCAAATCCACTAGCTAACTGAATTTATCACTTTCATTTAACTGATTCAAGTCCACTTTGAGAATTTATCCTAAATAAGAGCCTTTGAAGGCTGAAGTAAATACTGTTAGACTTCTCCTCATACCAATTTTTTCACATACTCAGAGGTTCAAACAAGGAAGTAGACAACAACACAAACAAAGGTTGCCTCCTCCTGCAAGGAGCCTTCAGCAAAAATGACGAATCCCCCTCTCAAATCCTAATTCCTTGAATTTATAATGAATACCCGCATGTCATGGAAGCTAGCTCGAAGCTATGTATTGATGGTTGTTTCGATCTCAACCCAACCTTCAACTAGACATGACAAAAGAGCATAATGTTGTCAACAAATTGCTGGTGGGTAAGAGGGAGGTCATTTTCCTAGAGCCTAAGAACACGAATCTTGAGATTACAAGCTTCCTTCTTTAGGAGCCTTCCGAGGCCTTCATTAGCCAGAATAAATAAGAATGGGGACAGGGGATCTCCTTGTCTTAGCCCCCAAGTATGGTTAAAATATTTGGTGGGGGAACCATTTAGGAGAATGGAATAGATAGAAGAGGAAACCATAGCCTGGATCCATCAGATCCATCTTTGATCAAACCCATAAGCTTGAATGACTTTGGTGAGGAAATTCCAACTTATGCGGTCATAGGCTTTAGATAAATCTAGTTTGATCATCATCCCCAAGATTTTCATACGCTTCAAGAAGTGAATTTCTTCCTGGGAGGTAATAAAACCATCTAGGATTTGACGGCCCTCTATAAAACCAGTTTGTTTAGATGATATGAGGGAAGGCGGAAAATTTTTAAGGCATTTAAACATAATAGTTAGAATGATTTTTTGATATGACATTACATAAATAAATTGGGCAGAATCCTTGGGGATCCTCCTATTTAGCAGATTTAGGAATCGACGTTATAAAAGTAGCATTGAGACTCAGACACGTCTTTTGGTGCCATCTTGACTCCTCCACCACTTCTAGAATGTCTTTTCATATGAATTTCCATGTAGCTTGGAAGAATTCCACGGTGAAACCATCAGGGCTTGGGCCTTTGTTTTTTTCCATACCTTTTACCACCTCCTCCATTGTGAACACTCGGATAAGGTAGAGGTTCTGATATTTGGTAATGTGGTGTGGAATATTTTGGGTAATTCTATGGATTTCCATAGAGCGATCCTTCTCGAGTTTAGAGAGCAAGGTATTAAAGTGGTGTACAACTAGTTCTTCCATGTCCTCGTGATAGACTATTATGTCTTTGGCCTCATTTTTTAGTGAGAAGATCCGGTTATGTTGTCTGTGTTGGACCATTGGTTTATGGAAGAAGCGTGTGTTCTTCTCTCCTTCCCTCAACCAATTGACTCCATATTTTTGCTTCTAGAGTATCTTCTCTTGTTTTCTGCGTTCTTCTAGTTGCATTATGTGCTGCCCCTCTTCTTCTACTAGAAGTTTTGATCTGCCCTTTGTGATAATATGGAGTTAAACAGTCTTTATCTTCTTCTTTAACTCCTCCTGGTCTTTGAAGATGTTGCCAAAGTCCTCTTTGTTCCACTTCTTTATCCTTTGCTTGATCTGTTTTAGCTTGAGTTGGAATGTATGCATAATATTTCTTCCCACCACTTCGTTGTTCTTCCACCATTCTTCGAGTTTCCCAAGTATCTTAGGGTCCCGAAGCCAAAAAGCTTCAAATCTGAAGGGGTTATTTCTTGGTCCTGTTTTGAGGTCGATTTCTAGTCTTACTAGCATGTGTTCCGAGCCCATTTTGAGGAGAATGGAGGTTTCCATGTATGTCTCTAGAGATGACCTATTCTGAGACCAAGAACTGATCCAATCTGGATGCAATATCATTTTGACCTCCTATCTGATTGTTCCAGGTGAAGTTTCCATTGTTGTTTTGTAGGTCCACCGGTTTGAGCTCCGATATTGCATCCCTGAACATATCCATATCTGGGTCCTATCGGGGAATTCCTCCTTTCTTCTCTTCAAGGGACGTTTTCATGTTAAATTCTTCTCCTACTATCCATAATTCTTCCTAAAATTCTCTTCTCATACTGGCTAGGTTGTGGAGGAAGGCCTCTTTCTCCCCTGGGGTATGAGGCACATAAACCCCATTAAGGAGAACCCAATCACTGGATCCTATGTGTATAAAGTGCCCTGTAAGCATTCAGGGACTACTTACTCAATCCTCAAAGATGACTTCCATCAGGTTCCAAAAAATGGTTAATCCTCCCACACTTCCTCTAGAGTCGAGTAAAATTCAATATTTGAGCAATGGTTAGATAATATTTCTTCTTCACCTACGTCCTTGAGATTATTATCCTATATGAGAGGAGGACCAATGCTAACCTAGAATATTTCTCTAATATTATAATATTTGAGGTCATTAACATGGAGGAAGTGTATATACCAACCCTTCTATGTCAAGGTCGTTAGTTTTCCATTCCACTTGATTTTCCTCCTTGAGAGTATTGTCCTAGAGGAAGGGTCGAACAATCCTCCCTTGGAATATTTCTAAAGGATTATAATATTTTATATCATTATCATTGTTGAAGGTTTGGTTGACCCTTATAAGTGATCCATATACTTAGTCATACTATCATAGAGGAATGTTTGGTTGATTCTTCCTCTAGATTATGAAAGAGGAAAATACCATATTTTTCGGAAGGATTGGCCAACAATTCCTCTTTCTCATCTTTTTCAATAAAATACTATCTTGGTGTAAGGGTCAACTGACCCTTCCTCTTTCAATAGAACATTCCTTTATGTGAATAATATTACCCTACAGGAAGTGCTAATCTACCCTTCCTATACATGAATCATTGCCAAAATATCATATTTGATGAAGGCTTGATCAATGCTTCCAATTGATTTTCCTCCTTGAGGGTATTGTTATAAACGATAGGTTGCCTAACCCTTACTTGGAATACTTTTCTCTGGTTATAGTATTTGAGGTTACTATTGTGGAGGAAGGGTCAACCAACTTTATCTTTGAGTATAGTCTTGGAAGAATGGTTGGTTGAACCTTCCTCAAATATATTTATGTAAATTTGAAAAACCTTTATTATATGGTAATGATGTCAATATGATAACACTCCACATCAATGTAAAGACAAAGAAATTTAGTAGAATAGGAATATAATAGGGCTAAGTTTATGTTTAATCTTTAGGTGAAATGAATTTTATTTTTTTAGGAATGTATATAGCTTCCCTTCACTGAAACTATTTTTTGAAGCGAAGTTGCTATTTCAATGTTTCTTAAACCACTAAACAAATAATTCTTATTTCCAACAAGAAAACAAAAAAATATGTTGACACATTGTTTAACCAAAAATTATTAAATAATGAGTATTTAACATGAGGCTTAAGAAAATTAAAATAAGAGGAAATCAATACCCTCGTAAAGAGATTTTGGCAAAACCATTCTTCAATCATTATTAGATTTTTTTTTAATTATTAAATGAATTAATTTGCAATATAAATTAATTTATGAATGTAGTTTAATAAATTAATATAAATTTTTTTAAATTAATAAATTAATTAGTTCACAATATAAATTAATTAATGAATATAGATTAATAAATTAATATAAAAAATTAACAATTAGTAATGAATATTTTGGCAAAACCATTTTTCAATCATTATTAGATTTAATTTTTTTTATAAATTAATAAATGAATTAATTTACAATATAAATTAATTTATGAATATATATTAATAAATTAATATAAAAAATGAACAATTAGTAAAGAAAGTAAAAATGACAATTAAAGATTAAGTCCCACAACTACTTTCGTCCATTTCCCTCCAATGCAATCTTTTCCCTCAATTTTTCCTCAGTCTGAACATTTCCCTCCATTTTTTGTTGGGAAACACACACGGATATATATATATATATATATATATATATATATATATATATATGTGTGTGTGTTTGTGTGTGTGTGTGTGTGTGTGTGTGTGTGTGTGTTTGTGTGTGTGTGTGTGTGTGTATTCACACTCTAATCTTCATCTTCATTGTTAATTCGATCTGTGCTTTTGTGCTTGGTGATGGGTATCTCTTGTGTTCTAGTTTGGTGACGAGTATTGACTCCTAGTCTCATGTTCTGGTCTCGTCTTCCACGCTTGGTGACAGGTATTCTCCTGATGAAAATGATTCTTTGTGGATTTTTGTATTCTCCTGTTTTCTTCAACCAACATAAACCAAGGCATTCTCTTGTTTTTTTTTCCATATATTACTAATACTTAAATTCTTTTACATGTTTCTTTTGGATAGATTTGTCATAGTTTTAATAACCTATGAAATTATATTTAGGTAGTTAGTTCACTCTACATTTATTTAATTTATTTAATAGCATGTGTCTACGACTAGCTTCTATAAAGTACATATATATGTTTTCTTCTCAAAGCCTTATATCTAGTGCATAAAGACCATTTTTACCTTTTCTCTTTGTAACCTAGCTTAAATCTTTAAAATTATTCATTAGAGATATTCTTATATCTAGTACTTAAAGACCATTTTTACCTTTTCTCCTTGTAACCTAGTCTAAACCATTAGACTTAGTTATTAGAGAGATTCGTAGAATAATTAGAAGCTAAACTTATAAAAACTACCCATCAATTTTTTTTTTTTTTTTTGATATTTCCAAATCCATCAGATTTTTATTAAATTTCCTTAGAAAAAAAGCTCGCTCTACTTAAAAAAACACAACCACTACTATTTTGTAAGGTATAACCTTGCCTAAAAGAACTGAACGTTCATGAAATATCACCCCCTCTCTTACGAACTAATGGATCGATATGGGGCTATGCTCACATTTTAGTATATGTTACTGCATGTTTAAAGAGAAGTAAAACATAGGGTTGTCACTCCCCAGGAATTTCAAAAAATTCGATATGGGGCTATGCCCACATTTTAGTATGTAATTGCATGTTTAAAGCGAAGTAAAACATAGGGTTGTCACTACCCGAGAATTTCAAAAAATTTCATCAAATATCAATTTACCCGGCCCTGGCGTTGGGAAACGACCTCATCCTGGAGGCTGGCACCCCAGGGGTTGTCGTGGAGGCATCGAGGGTGCAAACATATCTCGTATTAGCCACTTATCTGTGGAACTCATGTTTCACAGCGTTAAATGGTGAAGCTTGGTTCTCAACCTTTCAAACCCTTGGTTGATAGTGGTCACCTATGTCTTCACCTGTATGAGCCCTTACTTTGGTAACAAAAGTGTAATGGTTAGTTTCAGGAGAGACTCTGTAGAAGTGTAAGATGGAAAGCCTCTGCAGAAATGGAAAGTGCAATCTGTTCGACCAACAATGATAATGGCACTGAAAACCTTGATATTTTTCCCTGATGTGGATTTCCTATCAGTTTTTTCGTCGATCTAATCAGAGAAGAGCGATTTTAACTGGGTATTCCTTTGGTCATAATTCCAAGTTTCAACCATCCCAAGTTCACACTGCACAAGCACAGGTATTTCCCAACAATAGTTTGATAAATTTTAAGGTTTAAATTTGATCAGTATAGGGTCTCATATGCACCTCAAAGGTTGTAAAGCTCAAGGGAGCATATCTCAACCTAGAAGTGCATATCACACCTGGCTTTAAATGGGTCTGTGCTAATGAATGTATTTTTTGAATGTAAGAATTCTATATCGATTAAAATTATGGTTTATGTTTTCCAAATGCAACCGGAGCCCAATTTGTCAGTATGGACAACCTATTTCCATTGGTGAAATTTTTCAAGATTACACATTGAGTGAATTTTGAAGACATTCAACAAATTTGTTTTCTTCTAAAAATAAAATTTTTTGGTAGTTTTGACAGGATGCATATGTTGCAACCCAAAATAATGATGAAATGAAATTTGGAGACCAAGAAATAAACATATACATTTCAAGCTGCAAGACTCGTTTAATTTCTTCTAAAGCACGTTTTGCACATTTTCCAGAGCACTCAAAGAAATTTCATAACATAGGTGCCGTTGTTTATGATGATCAATTTTCTTGGGGAATATAAATAGTAATTATATCCATCTCTATCAGAACTGATTGTGGTCCCAATCCCCAATGTCACTGCCAAGCTTTAGTATATTTCTTTCTGACTATAGTTTTTTTTGTTCAAATCTATTTCAGTACCAACTATTGTTCTACAAGTTATGGATAGGTCAAAATTGTGGACTAGGTTATAACTTAATTTGCAGGAAATGCCTAACACCTCCATGTACTAGTACTGGAAATTCACTAAAACATGGAAATGCCTTCATCCGTACTTTATGACCTTTGTGATTTGGAAAGGCATGATATGGTTGAGGACTTTTTTGGGTTGTTTCAATGCTCTTCAGGTGCCTATGAGGGGTGTGGGACCCATAGGAAGTTTAAAAACTCACAATCCATTGAAAAAGATGACACATTAACCTCTAATTCGATTATAAAGCTACCTAAAAAATTATTAACTAGTCATTCTCATCTTCTTGCAAGATAATGTGCTATATATATATATATATATATATATATATATATATATATATATATATTACACACATATTATCGTTTTCCCTAGACATACTATTTTTGGGGGTAATGTTTCTAGGTGTTAACATTTTTGAAACTTGTACCCATTTCCAAGTTTTCTGCAATTTAGGATCTAACTTATGTGCAATATGTACAAGTTGTATAAACTAGTTGGAAGATAAAACAGATTTGGTTGGGTTTTTTTGTGCACAAAATATGCACTTGTGTTCTCAATTCTTTATGTTGTCCAATAATTTCCCTACGATGACCCCTCTCAAGGCCCCTTATTATCAATATACATGTTCCCTATGTTGTGACCCACTTGTTTAGCACTGCCCTTATCTAGGCTTGTCACACCATGTTTGATAATCCCCCTCTTATAGGCACCCTTTTCGTCCAGGTCAACCGACCTGCAGTTGACTTTTTCCTCCTATAGGTCCTACCTTTTTCTCTAGGTTACGTCATCTATAATTGATTTTTTGTTCCTATAGGTACTCCCTTTTTCTCCAAGTTAGGTCATCTACAAATGATGTTTGCCTCCTTTAGGCACCCTTTTCTCATGGGCTAGCTCCTGGACAGTGAGACACTATGACCCATGTCTTCTTCCTTTAGGCATTATATGTCTAATTTGTTTTCTTAGCTTGCTGGTCTAGTAGTATTATATTTTTTATCATGTGCACACCCACTAAACATATAGTATCGCTTCAAGTTGGCCCCTATTGGCCTCATTGAACACACCTTCATTTCTACTAGATAATTGATGATATATTAGCCTTCATTTCTACTAGATAATTGATGATATATTGACCTTCATTTCTCTAGGTTACGTCATCTATACGTGATGTTTCCTTCCTATAGGTACTCCCTTTTTCTCCAAGTTAGGTCATCTACAGATGATGTCTTCCTATTTTAGGAACCCTTTTCTCATGGGCTAGCTACTGGACAGTGAGACACTATGACCCATGTCTGCTTCCTTTAGGCATCAGATATATAATTTGCTTTCTTAGCTTGTTGGTCTAGTAATATTATATCTTTTAGCATGTGCACATCCCCTAGATATCTAGTATCACTTCAAGTTGGCCCCTATTGGCCTCATGGAACACACCTTCATTTCTACAAGATAATTGATGATATATTGGCCTCAGTCCCAGCACAAAGGCATGTGTCAAATACTTTACTTGTTTAGCATATTTCTAACATATTGTATAAGTATTTCCACAGCCTTTGTAGCCGCAAAAGGAAATCCTTAGGGAAAGAGATTTATACCCTAGCTCCTTCTCTTGTTTCCCTAAAGATATGATTCCATCCTGATCTTCCTCTTTGTGCTTTATGGCATAAAACCTTTTTTATTTATCATCATGTGCAATTTTTAGCTTCTTGGTGTCAAGCATCATATCCAATTCATCTTCTCCCTCAACATATTCCTCATTTTCCTCTCGCTCCATTAAATCTGAAGCAAACACACTCCAAATTTCTGTATAGTCTTTGGCCCACATGTAAATTACCCCTGACATTGCCAGTGAAACCAACACTGGCCAAATAGGATGCCAAGATAAATCTGTCAAACCCTCTTTTGGTCCAAGTTTTCTGCAATTTAGGATCTAGCTTATGTGTAATATGTACAAGTTGTACGAACTAGTTGGAAGATAAAATAGATTTGGTTGGGTTTTGCTGTGCACATAATATGCACTTGTGTTCTCAATTCTTTATGTTGCCCAATGATTTCCCTATGATGACCCCTCTCAAGGCTCCTTATTATCAATATACATGTTCCCTATGTCGTGACCCACTTGTCTAGTACTGCCCTTATCCAGGCTTGTCACACAATGTTTGACAATCCCCCTCCTATAGGCACCCTTTTCGTCCAAGTCAACCAACCTGCATTTGATGTTTGACTCCTATAGGTCCTTCCTTTTTCTCTAGCCTACATCATCTATATGTGATGTTTCCTTCCTATAGGTACTCCCTTTTTCTCCAATTTAGGTCATCTACATATGAGGTTTGCCTCTTTTAGGCACCCTTTTCTCATGGGCTAGTTGTTGCATAGTGAGACACTATGACCTATGTTTGCTTCCTTTAAGCATCAGATATCTTATTTGCTTTCTTAGCTTGTTGATATAGTAGTATTATATTGTTTGGCATGTGCACATCCCATAGAAATCTATTATCGCTTCAAGTTGGCCCCCATTGGCCTCATGGAACACACCTTCATTTCTACTAGATAATTGATGATATATTGGCCTCAGTCCCAACATAGAGGCATATGTCAAATACTGTATTTGTTTGTCATATTTCTAACATACTGTAGAAAAATAGACTCGGCTGCGAATAAGAAATTTTTCCACTACCCTCTTTGGTTCAGCATAACAGATTGTAATATGTTGTTGAGCTCTTGTTGAGTGATTTGAATTCTAGATACCTAAATCTTTCATGATCCGGTCTATTCTTTTATTGCACCGATAGAATTGTGGTGCATTCTACAGCCTGGGTGGGGGTACTGATGGTCCATCAATTGTGTGTGTGTAGCAGTGCATTGTACTTAAAGAATTCATTGGGCATATCGAATATAGACATTAGCAGAGACCCATTCAAACTAGGGTCTCATAGGCACCTGAAGGATGTAAAGCTCACGGATGCATATCTCAACCTAGAAGTGCATATCACACCTGGGTTTAAATGGGTCTATGCTAATGAATGTATTTTTGTATGTAAGAATTCCATATTGATTGACCTTGTGGTTTATGTTTTCCAAATGCAACCGGAAACCAATTTCTCAGTATGGATAGCCTATTTCCATTGGTGAAAGTTTTCGAGATTACACACCAATTGTGGTCTCGTTCCCATAAGTGTAATGATATGATTGTGTTTCAATATAGTAAGGACCACAACTTTAGAAAGAATTTCTTCCTTTGTTTGGGACGAAGAATTTAATATTTTTACTGCCACCAATTTTCTCTCAGTAAGAAATTCTCTGTATACCTTATTCCATCCTCCCCTTTCTATAAAATTCCTTCTTGATAAAACAGAATTAGCATATTGCAACTCCTGAAACATGAAATGTCTGGAGGTTTTTATTTTCTCTGTAAACAGTCATGAAGTCAAACCTTTCCAATTTCAACAATTAGTAAAAAAGAACTGTAGTGTGATTTCTTAATAAAATGTTTTGCTAATGATAGTGAAGACCTTGTGGTACCCTACTTACTAGCTCCCAGAATCACCCTATACAGTTTTGCTTCTTCTACCTTCACCTTTTACATAGATGATTCATGAGTTATCTTGTATTGTAGATCCACCTGTTTCGGGCTGCAAAAACCTTCTTAGAATTAAAATTCTGAATTAAAAGTACTCATAAGCTGGTGGTTTATATTTCTTTGATCCTTGAACAATGGCTTGTGAAAAATTGTTGTCTTGGAGCTATCTAGAAATTTCTAGCCACATGCTTCATAAGGACATACATATAGTCCCTCCTTGTGCACATGTGAATGCTTCATCAAAACATATGTAAAAGTATTTCCACAGCCTTGGTAGTTGCAAAAGGAAATCCTTGGGGAAATATTTGTAGCCTGTGTAGCTCCAAAACCATGGTCACCAAAACGACAGAGAGTATGTTAGAAAAACAATGCCCTTAATAGATACTGGTTGTATTGTGTACGATTAAAAAAGTGATTACAAAAAGCTCTTGTATTACCAATAGTGAAATCACTGTGAATATGTGTTTACTTACCTTATTGACGTAATTTATTACACTCAACTCCTTGAACAAGTACAACTAATCTAAGCTATGTGTGATAGTTTCACTAGTTAGCATAAGAGATCAAACACATTGGTTTCATGCTAGTTTGATTGAATATGGAAACATATGTCATATAAGCTCATTACTAGTACTCTAAGTCTAATAGATCTCACCTTTATTACATAATCAGTGGTTCTTGGAATATCATGATTATCACAGCTTGAACCACGGGGTAAGGGTAATAAAGCTTACTTACCTGATCTCTCCATAACTAGAGCTTATTGATTATGTCTATAAATAGAGCTTATTGATTATTTCTATACTTACTGGTCACTAAGATTAAGTAAGCCACAAGTAAGATACTGTATATCTGTAATTAATGATCACCTGTCAAGGTTGTACTCATCTTCTACAATGGTAACAACTCATATCCAGTAAAGGTAATGGTTCGTATAAGCTTACCAGATCATGTAGAGTAACTACTTAGGTAGAGTCATAGTGTTCATTGGTCACTACTTTGTTACAGTCCAAGCAATACAACATGGAAGCTCTTCTTTCTATAAACTTGAAACCTCTACTAGTCTGTAATGATAGTGATTTTATTAGGTAAAGTAAGTAACACTTGTTTCTCTATAACTACTTACTACTGGTTCCATTGATATGGCTTACATTAGGCTCAATACTCTATCTCAATTATTACCATGATTAATAATTACTAGCTATATTATTGAACACTAGTTAGAATAGATAAGCTTTTATTACGTGACTTAAACACATTGGACAATACATGATATGTTTCAATAAAGCTTACAAGGAGTAACAGCTTTGAATAGACAATATTAGTACTAAGAAGCTTAAATATGATGAAGCTGGTAATCAAGCTATCAGTGTAATGATCTCGGTAAAAGTAGTTAGTATACATAATACATACCTTACATAGGTAATCCTAGTCATATATGTTACAATTCTTAAACTAATTAATACTCTTTCGTATAAGTAGACATAAGCTTATATCGGTAATAAAGTAGAATCAATCATAATAGAGTAGAATCCATATTAAGTTGTCACGATGCTCATTGTGGCATGGTTGGAGTCCATGAATCCCATTAATGTGGTAATAGCTGTCAAAATGAACAACTATACATTACATTAATTGGGCTTTTAGGAGAATGATTTATAGATTCGCTAGGGTATCCTGGGTGGCCTCTCATGTTGGCAACCTTTCTCGTGGGAAACTACATGCAAAATTTTTGGAGGGATATTCAGAACTCCAGTGTGATACTCCTGCATTGTACATCAGTATAACTCCACCTTCACCTCAATTATTCACGTTATTTATATAGAAAGGTATTCATATACACCAAAATATATTTTATCTTAACTGTATTGTATGTTAGGATGGATGTGGCCTAAACTAGGCTTCAAGGCATACTTTTTCGAGTTGTTGTAGAAGTAAATCCTTCTCTGTGGCCTAGAGCAGAAAGAGAATCTCCTTCTAGGACAAGTAACCACTCTGATTTCCTACACTATCTTTTGAGATCATTGTGGCTAGGGCAGGAGGTCCCTTTTAGAACTCTCAGCCCTCTCAAATCCTCCTCCTCATACTGTTGTAGCAGCACCTTCCAGCAACCTTGTAAATAAAAACCCTTCATAAGAACTCTTTAGAATCATCACACTATTATTGTTACTTTGAACATTAGGGAAGTGAGGTGGCTCTTCATGGAATTTTCCGATTTGCTTAAGGAGGTGGGGAGCATATTTTACCATTTCATATGTCACCTTAAATGGGGAAATAGATCTATGGTTTTGTAATATCATAAGATCTGGTAACAACACAAAAAATTATAAGAATGTGGCTCTCTATTTTTTTTGCATTGAATGTGGCTCTTTGTTTTTTCCATGGAATGTGCCACTCTGGTCACTAAGCTTAAGTAAGCCACAATTAAGATATTGTCTATATGTAATTAATGATCACCTATCAAGTTTGTACTCATCTTCTACAATGGTAACAAATCATATCCAGTAAAGGTAATGGTTCGTATAAGCTTACCAGATCACATAGACTAACTGCTTAGTTAGAGTCATAGTGTTCATTGGTCACTACTTAGTTACTGTCCAAGCAATACAACATGTAAGCTCTTCTATCTATAAACTTGAAACCTCTAATAGTCCATAATGATAGTGATTTGATTAGGTAAAGTAAGTAACACTTGCTTCTCTATAACTAATTACTATTGGTTCCATTGATATGGCTTACATTAGACTCAATACCATATCTTTATTATTCCCATGGTTAATAAGTACTAGCTATATTAGTGAACACTAGTTAGAATAGATAAGATTTTATTGCGTGAATTAAACACGTTGTATAGTACATGATATGTTTCAATAAATCTTACAAGGAGTAACAACTTTGAATAGATGGGATTAGTACTAAGCATCTTAGATATGATGAAGCTAGTAATAAAGCTATCGGTATAATGATCTCGGTATAAGTATAAGTAATAAATACCTTACATAGGTAATACTAGTCATATATGTTACAATGCTTAGACTAATTACTACTCTTCCGTATAAGTATACATAAGATTATATCCATAATAAAATAGAATCAATCGTAATAGAGTATAATCCATAACAAGTTGTCACAGTGTTCATTACTGGCATATTTGGAGTCAATGAATCCCATTAATGTGGTAATAGGCTTGTCGGGTGAAAATGTGAAGCTGGGTTACACTTTTTGCCCTTTTTGGAGAAAAAAATTTCATTTTTTTCGGTTCTTAAACTTCCTGCAAACTATAACAATTTTTCTGTGTAGAATTTCATTTTATGATAAAAATAAAAGTTGTGAGAAATTTTGTTAGCTTTCTATTACTTATTTTTTGAAATTTTTTTATGCAGATTTGATATGTCAACTTAGCGTTTCTTTGAGTGTGTGTTTCTTAACAATTAAAGGATTCATAAGAAGAGCTGTCAAAATGAACAGCTATACATTACATTAACTGGGATTTTAGGAGAATGATTTATAGATTCCCCAGGGTATCCTAGGTGGCCTCTCATGTTGGCAACTTTTGTCCTAGGCAACTGCATGCAAAATGTTTGTAGGGATATTTAGAACTCCAGTGTGATACTCCTGCATTGTACATCAGTATGACTCCAAAACCAACATATAATTAGAAATCAAACTTGAGGTTGGTCTATATTGAGATGAATATTTGTAGGCCTGTCTGGCCTATTAGGGAGGGCTCCTGTAACCTTGCCATTGATGCATTCTTCCTCCAATTGATGTTCATGGACTGAATTATCTTATTGATCCATGTGTGCTTATCTAAGATTCCCCCCCTTTTGATAGCAGCTTCAAGGTATATTCTGGATGGTTCACATTCATTATTAGCCTCTGTAATTTGTATGATGAGCTTTCAGGCCGAGGAACTAGAGAAGATAGACTGCCGAGATTGGAAGTCATTTTATGTAGGGTCATGAAACCAAACTGCAAATTTGCTGCATGGACAGGAGATGGGGGTTATTCCCTTCAAGAAAACTGGCAGCATGAATTGTACAATTCTAGGCAACATGAACTGGCTTCCCACAATAATAACACGTTCATTTGTTGTTTGTGCTAGCCTTTCCTTCCTTTCTTGTTGAAAGTGTAGTGAAGAAGGTCTTTTGTGTGTGTGTGCCTTAGCCAAAGAAAACCCATGAGCGACTTCATAATAAGCCATTATTTCTCAGAGAAATTGAATTCAATCAATGATTCATCCATGGTGGATCTCAGAAGATGTGGCACCTAAGAGTTCTCTTACATCCCGACAGCCCTGCAACTTACTGTGATGAAGTATGGATCATTTTATTTTACTGGAATGTAAAAGACAACATCAATAGATAAATAATTCTTTTGAGAATTTAACCATCTGATATCAATCCAGGGATTTCATAACTCCCTATTAAGGTGATGACGTGATCATCTGAACTTCAAAAGTCAACTCCCTCTTGTCATCAATCAAAAATAGGTCATTGGCTTTGTGTACGGTGCAGCACTAGAAAATCCCCACTACATGTTTGAAACTAGCTAAAAGGAATAAAAGACAAAGCTCCTCCTGTGGAAATGAAAGAGATAAGCAGAAAATATATTACAAGAAAGGTCTTTATGGTAGCAAGTGCAACACACTACATGATGTCTTGATCATATAATTATTGTATGGAATATGGGGTAAAAACACACAGATGAATTGAAGAGGTATTATTGGGAATTTTATCAATAAGTTCACACATATAAATTGAAACGGACATAAAAAATTTTCAGAAAATAAATCTACATCTTAAATAAATAGTTCCAAATAATTATCATATACATATAAAATAATGTTTTTTTGCAACCAGGAAAGAAACAATTACCAGTCAGGTCTTCCATGTTGGTGGGTTTGACATCAACAATGTTGAAACTCTGATCACATATTTACAGGTTCCATAAGTTTATTCTTAGGTCATCCGCTGATATGAAAGTTTTTCCATCACTGGATAAAACAAAAAACTATTAGAAAAAAAGCTAAACATAAAAAAACATTAACCCAAACAAACAATGCGCTTACACAAAACAAATTCACATCCTAGTAGGCACTAGTCACTATATTTCCGCCTACATATTTTCTTGTGGGTGAGACCACCTAGGAGAACCACATGAGGTGCTAACAAAATATTTAATACCAAGAACCTATACATAGAATTGGTTCATAGATAGATTTCTTTTAAAATCTATAAAAATGTTTTTAAATAAATAGAAGATCATAAAACATGACTGCAAGGAGATTTTTGTGAAAGGTGTTTCTTGTGACACCTTTGACACAGTTCAAAAGCTTGAAAGTTTGCTTGATGTTACTAATAATGATGATGTGTCTCTTGCATTATATGGGACTTCTGAAAATGATGTACCAAACATTGAAGATGAATGGAAAGGGTTGTTTTGAAAAAAATACCAAATAAATTGGTTCCAAGCTTAGATTAGATTTCATGGCAGCAAAGGTCTAGGAAATTATGGGCAAAGAATTAGAAAGCCCGTGGAGCTGAGTACAAGGATAGGAAATAATGGACTTGGTTTTGTGGTTAAACAAGCAATGGGAAAAACTAGTTTGTAAGATGGGAACCTCATATAGTGAGTCAATCATTTACCTCTAGAATAAGTACATATAGAGGGGAGAAGTTTAACAACAAAAACATTGTACAAGGAAACAAGTTCAACAACAAAAGTTGTTGAACCACATGGATATGTTTAGCTAAAAGGCCACCATGATGAAACTCCCAGAATAATAATAATACATTAAGTTAAAAAAAACCGAAATTAGCTTTAGACAACCCTGTGATTAGATGGACTTAGTTTTGTGGTTAAAAAAGCATTGGGAACAACTGGTTTGTAAAAGGGGAACCTCATATAGTGAGTGAATCATTTACCTCTAGAATAATTACATATAGAGGGGAGAATATTAACAATAGAAACCTTGTACCAGGAAACAAGTTCAACAACAAAAGTTGTTGAACCACATGGATATGTTTAGCTAAAAGGCCACGATGATGAAACTCTCAGAATCATAATAATACATTAAGTTAACAAAAACCCAAATTAGCTTTGGATGCATAGTTTCAATTAACATTTTATTTGGGTTTTAGAATTCTCATTAGAGTTGCAATCCATCCATGGAATGTGCCTCTCTGTTTTTTGCAAACAAATAGGGTATGAAAGCACTCCGAAATCAACAATGCCTTATGGTGGGTGGGGGGAGGATTTAATAGGACCAATATGTAAAAAAAAAATAGCATGCCATGATTCCATAACGATGATAAAAAACACTAATAAACATATTATACAATGACGATGCAAAGAGGGCATTGCATGACAAAGAGATAGGCATACCCTACGGTATATTGTGCATGGCATTCATTCTTCCAGACTTGTTTCATCGAATGGATTACTCATCTTAAATTCCACTAAAAACTTTACCCACCAACAATGAAATAAGGAAAAAAGTATTAACGAAGTTTTATTTCTGTTGTGGACTCAAGTTAAATGGGCACTAACTTTTAAGTTTACAGATTACATACATATTCATTGTAGTTTTAGACAGCCTTATGATTAGATCCACCTTTACTATTACCACCAATACCATTAGGATCAGGCTTGTGAATTTCCCCTTCACTTCTAGAAGGAAGACATTGTGGGAGAAATCAATAACCCTTTGTGCAGATATCTAGGCTCATATAGCAGAAATGGGGGAGGTTTATTCATGTGTGCTCGATTGTGTTGGAATAAGCTCAAATAACATGTTTTTGGACATAATAATTTCTATCTCGAGTGATTCCCATGGACTCAAAATATGTACTATTAAAACATCCCTTTCAAGTGCAAGATCTGCAATGACTTAGGCCATTTTCTGGCAACTTGCCCCAAAAGAATCCCCAAACTTGAAGGACAAAATATGTTCCTCCAACTGTTGGATGCACTTCTATAAGGGATTGACATAGATCTTTCTGCAGGAATATTTGATGATTAAAGTTCAAAAGTATAGGCCTTATCAAGCTTGGTAGATAATTCGTGTCTTTTCACTATGTCTCAACTTCTAATGATAATTTCCGTTCCTTTTATAGATGTAGTTCCTCCAACTTCAGATAACAATGCACACTTCTATTTGTTATATTTTGTCCTTCATCAGTTGTATTCATATTTATATATAGCATCACTATGGATGATGGTATAGTACATAAATATATATAAGTGCATCCAACAGTTCAGATATGGCTTCAATTCAGAAGTGCTTCCAACTGGGTCAATATTTTAGGGAATTTCCTCCTAAAATATGTTTGCTTATTTCTATTTACTATTTCAATAAACAATTCTTAGTTAGATTTGTACCATTTAGTAAAAGCGTTATGTTGAGGTATAAAAGGTATCTTTTTAACACCTATTTATCTCACATTAATTATCAATCCAGGAACGACTTTTTGTTTCAAGAGTGTACTCTATTTGAGACTGCAATTGAGCTAAGAGTAATGCTATGAAAGATCATGTAGTACAGTTTTCTAAATACAAGATTAAACAGATGCTTGAAAAATAAATCTAATTACAATAACATGAACTGAAATTCTCTTAAAATCTATCTATTCACTCAACAACCATCAATCGAGGATATAATAGCAATAAATCATTCCTTTATAAATTGATGCAATTGAAATCAAACTGAAACAAGACAATCAATCTGGGAACGTGGAAGCAATAACCAATATTCTCTACAGTTGACAATCCTGCATTAAAGCAATTAAGGAGAAATAGCAATTGAACTAAAGCTGCTATTGAACGTAAATTAAGAAAGCTCTTTGAAAGCAAACTCTTTGCAATCTGTTAACTAATGAATTGGAAATTAACAGCACACTGAAATCGAATAGCAATGTAAATGAATAACCAATTGAAACTAGAAGAATCAAACAACAACCATTAAGTAATGAATCTAAATAGTATATATTTAACTTAATGGAATCAAACAACAATTCTATTAAACACCAAAACCCTGTCGACAGCAAACGTTGTTAAATAATAATCGACATGAATATCAATCCAACAGAACATCAATTAATTGGAACATGACATCTAATGTTGAACATCAATGCTCTATAAGGTTTAACAAGATGATTAATACAGGAATTAAAGTCCTTACTGAAATGGAACAACAATGCGATTCATTAACATAACGAAATAAATCAATAATTCAATGACAAACTAATTAACTTGCAAATGTAATGAGAAAAACGACAAACTATCACACGACAATAATTGAAAGGTAATGATACAACCAGCAGATCGATCTACCAGGGTCGGGCCCTCAACCACCGGTGAAACGTCGCTAGGATTTACTCCGGTGTTAATAAAATAAACGGTAATGAACTCTTGTATTAATCAGGCATGAATAATGTTTACAAACAGTTCGTACTCTCTTAACAAGAGTTGATGCACAATTCTGAAAATTACAACAAGGAAAGTCTCCCTAATGGCAATACATGCTTCTCTTTTTATAATCAGAAAGAGAATAAATTAAATAGTAAATATGATCTCTCATAACAAAATTGGATTTTCCCTAACCAATTGATCAACAAGAAAATATATTTCCATCAATCTTTCAACAAGAGCAAGTCGAATTTGGATTTGCAGCTGAGATAATTTGGAGGACGGCTGCAACAGTAAATCTGAGAAAATCGTGCTCAAATAACCTTGCATTTCTCTCAATAATGGCCAAATTTTGGCCAACCGTTCTTCCAAAAATTTAATTTGGTCCGTTCTGGACAAAACCCATGTTCCAGATTTTCTAGATTCTTCTCCATTTGCCCAGAATCTCAACCGCAAAACTATCACTTCTTATTCCAGCGAATTCCTGAGTTGGAATATTTGATGGTGATCTGGAGATCAAATCTACAATCTGGAAAATATCTTGGAGGTTAAAATGGTGAGTGATGTTACAAAATATATTAATAAACCATAATTGATAAAATTATGCATAATAATCATCAATTTATTAAAAATAAAGGAGAATAAATAATATTTATCCATAAGAGCATAAATAATTATAAAATTGATTTATATGATAAATTATGATAAATTACATGATAAAGAAGAGTAGAAATGGATGAAATAAGTGTTAAAAAGTGGTCGTATTCACGGCCCAACACATTACAACCAACACAAACACTGATAAACATATTATACCATGTAGACAATGCAAAGAGGGCATTGCATGACAAAAAGATAGGCATACCCTGCAGTATATTGTGCATGGCATTCATTCTTCTAGACTTGTTTCACCAAATGGATTACTCATCTTAAATGCCACTAAAAAATTTACCCATCAACAATGCAATAAGGAAAAAGTTATTAACAATGTTTTATTTATGTTGTGGAATCAAGTTAAATGTCACTAAATTTTAAGTTTACAAAGTACATACATATTCATTGTTGTTTTAGACAACCCTGTGATTATATCCACCTTTACTATTACCACCAATACCATTAGGATCAGGCTTGTAAATTTCGCCTTCAATTCTTGAAGGAAGACGTTGTGGGAGAAATCAGCAATCTTCTGTGTAGATATCTAGGCTCATATAGTAGAAATATAGGAGGTTTATTCATGCGTGCTAGATTGTGTTGGACTAAGCTCAAATAAAAATTTGTTGGACATAATCATTTCTATCTCGAGGGCTTCCCATGGAATCAAAAGATGGACTATTAAAACATCTCCTTCAAGTGCAATATCTATAATGGCTTAGGCCATTTTATGGAAACTTACCCCGAAAGAATCCCAAAACTTGAAGTACAAAATATGTTCCTCCAACTGTTGGATGCACTTCTATAAGGGGATTGACATAGATATTTCTACAAGAAGATCTGATGATTAAAGTCCAAAAGTATAGGCCTTATCAATCTTCGTAGATAATTCATCTCTTTTCACTGTGTCTCAAATTATAATGATAATTTCGGTTCCTTATATATATGTAGTTCCTCCAACTTCAGATAAACAATCTTGAATCTGCTCTCCTCTTTGATGGTTGATTCCATTAGATGTTGAAGGAGGATTCTGCAATAATGGTTTGCAGATTTGATTTGAAGTCGCTATGAGTTATTGAGCCAACCTCTGACATATTCCCAAACTAGAATTCTAATAGTCCCTTGCTTGATGGAAACTTGGATATATTCCTTCTGATTTCATTCATTCTCTTGGCAATTCTACCTAGAAAACCCCTGAACTGGTCTGCTTGGCTAGTTTAGCCAGCTCTGTTCTTGTTTTGATAACCCTGCCACCATTAGAAACACAAATAACATATTTATAGGTATTTATTTGTTATTAATGCAAGAACATTTGTTATCTATGAATTTATGCATTTACTTGGGAATTTTTCTATTTTATCGATCAAAGTTTAGAGTCTAGACTGTCTCTAAAGTCATGTTTTTCTCATCAAAAAATATCTTATCCTTATCGTTGAAAAAACAAACCAGGTAATGGATTTCAACAGTAGAATATTGTGAATTATTTTTTCTTAAAATATTATCCCAGCTATACTATAAAATGCTTCCTTCATTTCTCTGATGAGACGGTTGATGACTTTACTACGATAGTGTAGATTTCATGTTTTTTTTATTTTTATTTTATGAAGTGGTCTACCATTCTAACCACGTTTTCATTTTTTTTTGAATGGGCTGATGATTTATATATCATTTTTCTTCTGCTTTGTAAAATAATGACCTTTATCCATAACAACTAATTACTTTGAGATGAGCTATTTTACCATGCAATCTTCTTTGTTGTCTTTGTTAATTTTGTGGGACTTAATCAGTAAATGCCAAGATTCAGTATAGTTTTGAACCAAGACTCAGAATGTTGGTTGGCTCATTAGAATGTAGCTTCATCACTCGAAATCAGAGTTTTTAATAACCATGTCCGCAATTTCAAGGTAGGTTCATTTCTGTTTGGGAAATACAAATGATATGGATAAGATTGTATGCATGGGAACAACATACATTTTTTTCATGGAAGGCTACAAAGCCATAAAACTGCCACAGTGACTTGTCTTTTACCAAAAAAAAGATAAATTTAATGGAATTGATACACGACAAAATTGCAAATGTCCAATACACCAAGTTGGAAATGATGGGAATTAAACAAATTCTTGTGTTCAACATCTATTTTAAGTTTTTAGCCTATTGTTTTGAATACACTTTCAGGAAAATTGCAGATCTTACAAAGTGGAAGTTCAGAAGAGATAGCCATAGGGGTATACTCTATCTTTCGAATAGCTTAGGGAAGCCATAAGGACATACCGTTAAACCAATCCCTAAGAAAAACTCCAATAGGTTAATAATTCACAACCCTTGAAGAAAATTTCAGAGGTACTATCCTCAACCCTCATTGTTTTTGGATAGAACAGTCCACAACTCTTAGAACATTTTTGGCAATTTAGGGTTTAAAATTTTGGTATATTGGGCAACATATTATAGTATTTCATGGTTTCCCATCATAGCATAATTGCAAAAATGTTTGGAATCTCACCAAATGCACAATGTGCATGAGAGGAAACTCTGAATTTGCTGATTTGATATTGAGTTGGTTTGATTCAAGAGTTCAATTGAGACAAACCAAGCACTCCACCTCTAGAACTTCTCTAGGAGAAGAAGAGGTCATGTTACAAGCGTTGTTCAAAATTCATGATAGAAATGCTTTATCTACCTGATCTAATTCTTCTTTTATAGTTCCTCGGGGTACTAAACTCAGCTTAGCTCCCTAGATTCAGCCAAAGAGTCAAGGTTCTCTCTAGAATTTCTTTCCTTCAACATTGGATGGTAAGAAAGTGGGGAAACCTTGGATGGAAAAAATGTGGGGCTTCCTTCCTCCCACACTTCCCCAATATCAAAAGCGAGCCCCCCTCAGCACTAGTTAGCCCCCAGATGACATCATTAGCCATTTTACAATGGTCAACACCTCTGCCTCGGCCATCAATACTAGTAGCCAATGCATCCAACTCGAACTTCCCCAAGTGACCTTCCATCAATTCTTCCACAACAGTAAACATGTACTGCAATATAGTAGCATCTATAGTGGGAGCTACAAGCTTCCATTGGGCCTTGCACTCAGACCAGGTTGTCCTGCTAGATTATTTGAGCATGTGACTGTTATCAAGGTGGGCATTAAGCTGTCAAGCTAGATGTACTCGTGAACTCTAAACTCATTGTTGTGCTCATTGGAAGGATTCTGAACATTTGGGTACCTACCTTAACATCATCATGCTTTTATGTAAAAAACGTTAGTCACAGCTGGTTCACTTTATTGGATGCCTTTGCAACTATTTTCATGGGTTATTTCAATGGTGTAGATGATGATCTAGGGTGCAATTTTGATTGTTGTTATAGATTATATTTGGGCACTCTCTTTGAATTCTCTTCTAACATTTATATTATGTTCATCCTTTCTTGAAGAGGGCGCTGCCACAGTTGGTATTTTAGCCTGTTTATATACCAAAAAAACCACCATGATTTCACGAAAACATTAAGAGCAACTGACTTCAGTCAATGAATTGAATCTCACCAAATGCACAATGTGCATGAGAGGAAACTACAAATTTTCTGATTTGATATTGAGTTGGTTTGACTCAAGAGTTCAATTGTGACAGACCAATCACTCCACCTCTATAACTTCTCTAGGAGAAGAAGAGGTCATGTTAATGTACAATACATTAGTCACAGCTGGTGAAATTTATTGGATGCTTTTGGAACTCCTTTAATGGACTATTTCAGTGGTGTAGATGATGATCTAGGGTGAAACTTTGATTGTTGTTATAGATCAAATTTGGTCACTCTCTTTGAATGCTCTTCTGACATTTATCTTATGTTCTTCCTTGCTTGAAGAGGGTGCTACCACAGGTGGTATTTTAGCCTATTTCTATACCAAAAAAACCACCATGATTTCACGAAATCATTAAGAGCAACTCAATTCAGTCAATGATTGGAATCTCACCCAATGCACAATGTGCATGAGAGGAAACTACAAATTTGTTGATTTGATATTGAGTTGGTTTGACTCAAGAGTTCGATTGTGACAGACCAAGCACTCCACCTTTGTAACTGCTCTAGGAGAAGAAGAGGTCATGTTAATGTACAATATGTTATTTACAGCTGGTGCACTTTATTGGATGCCTTTGCAACTCTTTTCATTGGCTATTTCAGTGGTGTAGATGATGATCTAGGGTGAAAATTTGATTGTTGTTATAGATTAGATTTGGGCACTCTCTTTGAATGCACTTTTGACATTTATCTTATGTTCATCCTTGCTTGAAGAGGGTGCTTCCAAATGTGGTATTTTAGCCTGTTTATATACCAAAAAAACCACCATGATTTAAGGAAATCATTAAGAGCAATTGCCTTCAGTCAATGATTGGAATCTCACCAATTGCACAATGTGCATGAGAGGAAACTACAAATTTGCTGATTTGATATTATGTTGGTTTGTGTTAAAATTGGACAACTAGGTCCAGACTCCAAACTTCATGTTTTGATGCTCAGATGAAGACACCAATATTTTTATTGGTTTCCTCTTTCGGAGAGGTGCAAGATTGATCTAAAGATCATCTTGATCCTATGAGCAGAACATTTATTTTGAATTTATTTTTAATACTTTCAAAATATGTGCAGGTCGGCCTTAAGGTTTTACACCCCCAGTAAATGTGTCACACACCCTCAGTGATTGATATAAATAAATTCAACGTTGGAGGACATTTCACTCATATCCTCATCACACATATTTCTCTCTTCACTTCTGATTGGTTCGAGCTCCAAGGAGGAAAATCTATGGTTCACATGTGGGAGAAGGACGAAGACTGTTTTTGCTAGAGCTAGGGTTTTACCACAAGTTTAACCAGTGTTAACTTTCATCAACGCATGGTCCAAAGGAGCTGATTTTTGGTACCGACTTCGATTTATTCAGTTTGTACACTTTGGCACAAGAACCGAGGTCAAAGGTTGACCAAAGACTGAGATGCGTTGACTTTTACTTGTTTTTGTTCTACGTTGACTTTTTTGGGGTTGACTTGGAGTTGACCATGTGGTTTTTTTGAGGGTTGTTGTGACACATGTTGGGCTGGATGACCAAGGAGACTTTGCTGGTTGAAGCCTCCCATTGACCGCCGTAACGCACCATCACATTTATCTGTTTCTGGTTTGTCTTCTATTGATCTACTGGTACGTTCTATCATCATTTTACTTGATTGTTTATGTGATTGCTGTCGTGAAAGTAGAGTTGCATCAAGCATAGAACATCTAAAAAAATTTACAATTCGACTTAAGAGTTCAATTGTGACAGACCAAGCACTCCACCTCTATAAATTATCTAGGAGAAGAAGAGGTCATGTTAAAGTACAATACGTTAGTCACAGCTGGTGCACTTTATTGGATGCCTTTGCAACTCTTTTCATCGGATATTTCAGTGGTGTAGATGATGATCTAGGGTGCAACTTTGATTGTTGTTATAGATCAGATTTGGGCACTCTCTTTGAATGCTCTTCTAACATTTATCTTATGTTCGTCCTTGCTTGAAGAGGGTGCTACCACAGGTGGTATTTTAGCCTGTTTATATACCAAAAAACCCACCATGATTTCACAAAATCATTAAGAGCAATTGACTTCAGTCAATGATTGGAATCTCACCAAATGCACAATGTGCATGAGAGGAAACTATGAATTCGCTAATTTGATATTGAGTTGTTTTGAATCAAGAGTTCAACTATGATAGACCAGGCACTCCACCTCTGTAACTGCTCTAGGAGAAGAAGAGTTCATGTTAATGTACAATACATTAGTCACAGCTGGTGCACTTTATTGGATGCCTTTGCAACTCTTTTCATGGGCTATTTCAGTGGTGTAGATGATGATCTAGAGTGCAATTTTGATTATTTTTATAGATCAAATTAGGGCACTCTCGTTGAATGCTCTTATGACATTTATCTTATGTTCATGCTTGCTTCAAGAGGGCATTGCCATAGGTGGTATTTTAGTCTATTTCTATACCAAAAAACCACCATGATTACGAAATCATTAAGAGAAACTGACTTCAGTCAATTATTGGAATGTCACTAAATGCACAATGTGCATGAGAGGAAACTACAAATTTGTTGATTTGATATTGAGTTGGTTTGACTCAAGAGTTCAATTGTGACAGACCAAGCACTCCACCTATGTAACTGCTCTAGGAGAAGAAGAGGTCATGTTAATGTACAATACATTAGTCATAGCTGGTGCACTTTATTGGATTCCTTTGCAACTCTTTTTATGGGCTATTTCAGTGGTGTAGATGATGATCTAGGGTGCAACTTTGATTGTTGTTATAGATCAGATTTGGGAACTCTCTTTGAATGCTCTTCTGACATTTATCTTATGTTCATCCTATTTTTCCTTTTTTTTTTTCTTTCATGATGAGTAGCACTTCTACTTGAAACACAAAATGTGTAATCAATGTCACAAAACATGACAATGTTCATAAAGTTTAGTGCTCTAGGAGAATATATTTCAGTGTTTTTCATGAAAGCTAAACAAAGATGGAGAATGAGAGCACTATATTTCAAATGTATGTTTGATATTTTTGTGGGAGTAAAACATTATTGTCCTGGGAAGAAGTTACTGGGATATCTCTGGAAGTGTTGCCTTTATCATTTAGAAAAAAAATCTCTTATTTTGGAATGAAAGTGCCACTATTATGAGGTACCGATAAAACACATACAACTATACTAAAATCCTTATTTGGGGTGACTGGAGTGCTTCAAAAGTAATGAGGAAAGAGAGTGAAAAAGGTTGAAAACTCAAGCGGCCCAACTAATAAGTTGTTATCAGTGGGATTTGTTTCTTTGATTGATTTTCCATCGTGATTAGTGTCCTTCCTTGTAAAATATAAGTGAATAATGCTCCACCAATTTGAAAAAATAAGTTTATGGATGAATGCTTGATAGTTTCATTCATAGTCTATTGCAAAAGGGAAATCCTGGACAAGGGGGAAACAATAAACAACACCCTCCATGATCTTAGATTGGATGCAACTCCAACCGAAATCAAAACCAGGATCCAATCAGCTCCCAAGGGAAGAATAAGAGGGAGAAGCTTCAGACGAACTACTCTTGTTCAATCTATGGTGAGTACGGCCATTACATGCACCACTGTCCCGATCTCCCTGAGCTGAAGTTGCTTCAAGGTAACCGTGGACAAAATTCATGCAGGAGTTGTTCCTGCATCAAGGGACAATTAGCACCCAACAACAACAAACAACTGCCGGCGATTCTGGAAAAAACAACCATGAAATATACATGATTGGAGAAGAAATATGTTTTCAAACATAGAACCAATCTTGTGTTGGTGGATTTGGTGAACAAGTGTACCAATCCACACTTGCTTAAGAGGAGTGGTCGCTCGCTCTTAAGCTTCTAGTCATAGGCAGATAAACAAAAGAGTTAGCTGGTTAGTGAACATGCTATAAAACAAAACACACTAGATAATGATGTGAGTTGTGACAAGGGGGAGGATGTTGTTTCACTTGAGGGGATATGATCAACATCCCATGATGCTCTCACACATTAAAATTCTAGGGAAAAAATTGAAAAGAAAAATCAAGGATAACAATCATTAAAATCCCTGGAAAAATCATCAAAGTTCATTAAATTGAATTGGGCATGATTCAAAAATGTTCTTAGGACATGAACATAATATTAGTTTAGCTGTGATGCAAAATATAATTAGACACTAAGAGATAGGTTCAGGAGTCATTGTTGTTTAATCATCAGAGGAGAAGAAACAATAATTGATTTATCTTATTGGATTTAAATATGCTGAGTAGAAATCATGGGTGGATCATATTTGAATTGAATTAATGTGTATTGATGAATTTAAATCACTGATTTTAGATTGATGGATTATCTCGTAACTCTAGATGGATTTCTTTTAACTCTTAAATCTATCTTAGGAGAGAGGAAATAGTTTGAGATTCTATGCAGTCTATTTTTCTAGAAGAAATTGTAGTTTTGGTTATTTATTACACTATTTTATTTAATTGAAAACATTTGATACCACATATTTATATACTATGAGATTAATATGAGTAAGCTTCTTTGTTGAATTTTTTTTTAGGTTTCAGTGTAAAACATGAACAACCCTGAATATGGCACATATGAACGGTGGCAAATGGATGTCTACTGCTCATGCAATTGCTGCTATGGTAGAACACGCCAAAAACGACATGTTGAGAGGGACCATTTATCATTAAATGGTCCCATGCAAGGTGTTGGGAAAAATACTGAGAGGGGGGGGGGGGTGAATCAGTATTTAGGGCAAACTAAAAATTTTTACTTTTTCATGCCCTAAAACCCATACGCTACTTTGCTGAAGCCAAATAACGTATACACGCGAATATCCTTCATAAAACTCGCGTATACACAGAGATCTAATTATGCCATTAAATCTTCACTTAAATAATTCCATCATTCATTCATTAGATGTTCTATAAATAGTAAACATGTGCAGCAAGAACAGAATAAACCATCACACATAAGCATCACACATGAACACCAGGATTTTAGGTGGAAACCCAAGTCAGGAGAAAACCACCGCTGCAGTTGCTCAGCCTTCAATATTTTATTATAGAGAAAACATATTACAACATATGTGCTGGTGTAGACTCCTACCAGCACGCAGGCACCCACCTGCGCTCGTTTACCAGCCTCTCCTGGAAGGGAGCTCCAACCCCCTGACTCGTTTTACCAGCCTCTCCTGGAAGGGAGCTACGACCCCCTGATCTCGTTTACCAGCCTCACCTGGAAGGGAGCTACAACCCCTTGACTGAAGGCTACAACCCTCAGCACCTCTATGGACCACATTTCATCAATTTTCACACTGGTCCCACTCCACATATTTAAGCTCAATCATTCAACCAAACTGATACAGACAACTCAGAACTGTAGAATACAGATAGCAGCAACACAGCAGAATAGATCAGACATTTCATACCCCATGCTTCAGCAAACCCTAGTTTGCATACGCGCTTTCCTTTCACTGATGCCGCATATATACGCGCCTTCTACCATAAAAACCCGCGTATACTTCTGTACATATTACAGAACTAATTTCACTGCGCATACGCGCTTTATCTTCAGCAAAGCTGTGTATATACGCCCTTCTTCTGCGTCAAACTAGCGTATGGTTCTTCAGACATTTAGGTCATTGCAATTCTTCAGAACAGATATTTAGTTCAGATTTAACCCTTTTACTTCATACAGATGTTCGCCTCATCTCAGATCTAAACATTCCATAAACAGATCTAGCAATTACAAATAAATTCTAGATCTAGATTTCCTTCTTCATCATTTCTTCATTGGTGCATCATACATTCAGATCTTTCATTCAACTGTAACCCTTTCCATTCAGATATACTTCAGAGAGAAGTATTCATTCAAGCTCAGACATCTTGCACACACACTCATGATTTGCACAATGAATTTCTTCTCTTTATATAGATTTACCCTTTTCCAATACCATGAGCCAAAACCACATTACTTCCGATGGTATTCCCGGACGGGGTCATTTAGACGAATCATTACCCAATACAATGGGTCAATACCATGGTGGTTACCACTGGTTTTTCACTTTATGAGCGCTTTTGCCCATACGCGACTTGGAACGTTATTTCCCGCATGCATACACGACTTCTCCTAGACGAATCCGCGTATGCCTTGAGACATACTCTTTTCATCATAGATCTAGCACATACTGAATTCCTTTCTTCATTGCCTTCTGTTCTTACTGTAGATACATCAGTTTTACATCATTTCCAAGTCCATCAAGTCAAGAATAACTTCATCAGGTGGATTTCCATCAAGGACAACACATGCCAATAATTTCATCTTCATTCAGTGGGTTTCCATCAAGGACAACACTCTGCATCATATTGCCAACAATCTCCCCCTTTGGACTTGATGGCAACCACGATGGTGTTTGGTTACCACAACAGATAGGTACATTAAGAATACAATGACACCATGTCACTCTCCCCATTTTGACACCATTCTTTCTCTTCATTCAAACACCATGTCACTCTCCCCCTTTGACATCAAGGGCAAAGGGCGGATCAAAACCAACATACTCTCCCCCTTTTCTCCTCATGTGGAAGAAGCGTTCTGCAGATCTGATGTATACTGAAGTGACCAAGCTCCCCCTGAGTTCATGCTGAATCTTCAAACATATTTTTCAATGAGGTACATGACTCTATGAACTTCCTATCACACAAGGCTCATACTTACATCAAATATCCAACCAAGTGGATTTACATATGAGACTCAAGTACCCAACCAAGTGGGTTTACACATTTCAACTCAGCTACCCAACCAAGTGGGTTTACAAAATTTGACTTAGCTACCCAACCAAGTGGGTTTACAAATTTGACAAGTCCTTACATGACTGAATATTAAAATTTTACATCATGGGTGTCAACAAGATCTTTTCATCAAATTAAAAAAATGACCATTTAAGACCAACACCAGAAAGTTCTCAAGAAAGAGAACATATTTCAGAACCATCATAATGCCAACAATGCATTATACTCAGCAATGTCACTCTCCCCCTGAAAATGTGCATCCAATGCATCCTTTCCAAATGGCCAAGGCTCCTCCTTAACTTGTGCAACCTGAAACACCTTCAACAGCAAGTCATCAGCAACAAACTCTACATGATCTGTTCATATCTCTGAATCATAAGACTTCCATCTCATCCAATAGATACTCTTCATTAAGTAACAATCCGGGCTCATCCATGATCTTCAACATAAGTAACCAAGTATCATTTCATCATTGTTTATAACTGAGAGAATAAGTTGATACAGAGTCAATAATACAGTTATTAACAATCAGACTGATGCTCCCCCTGAACCTCCGCTCTTGATCTTCAGCTGTCATCTCAATTCTCTTATTATAAATGCATACGCTACTGTGTCTGTTGGAACTCGCGTGTATACGCCACTTTTGTTCACCTAACTCGCGTATGGAAAGTGAAACATTGAAAAATTCACATTCCTTCATCTCCCCCTGAAGTTGTACTATCTGTACCTGTCTTCTTCATATCAGTTGCTTTGTCAGGCAGAAACATAATTAGAAAATCCAAACAGTACTGCAGAATGCTGACACCAACCAAAAATAGTTAGCAACTATCCATACGCGACTTTATGTTCATATACTCGCATACATATGCGACTGTATACTAGTAAAACCGCGTATCATATTTATTCTTCTGAATTTATACAGATTTGTTCTCTTGACTGGCAGAGAACACTCCCAGCTTCTGTCTTAGATACTCGAACGCTTCCCTGGGCAGAGGTTTGGTAAAGATATCAGCAACTTGTTCTTTGGAGGGAACATACTCCAACTTCACCTTTTGCTCAAGCACTTGTTCACGTAATAAGTGATACTTGATGGGAATGTGCTTGGTCTTCGAATGCATAACAGGATTCTTTGAAATACTGATGGCACTTGTATTGTCACACTTAATGGGGACAGGAGGTGTACATTTGATTTGAAAATCTTGTAAGGTTTGCATCATCCCAAGGAGTTGAGTGCAACAAGATGCGGCAGCCACATATTCTGCTTCTGCTGTAGATAAGGCAATAGAATTTTGCTTCTTGCTGAACCAAGATACTAACCGGGGTCCCATATAGAATGCACCACCACTAGTGCTTTTCCGATCATCAACACTTCCAGCCCAATCTGCATCAGTGTAAGCATGAAGAGTAAGATCGGCATTCTTTGGATACCATAGACCAAAGTCTTGAGTTCCTTGTAGATATTTGAAAATTCTTTTAACAGCCTGAAGGTGAGACTCTTTTGGATTAGCTTGGAATCGTCCAACAATCCCAACTGCATGCATAATGTCTGGTCTAGTCCCGGTGAGGATAAAGTAGACCTGTCATTGAGTACGCCAATACCGGATTTGATTCACGAAACAGGAGGAATCATCATGAGAAAGCGAATTGTCCGATTATCGATGTGTGCCACAAGGTTGCATTCCTTTATTTACTCTTCTTAATTGCTTAAGATATTTTCTTGTGATAGGAATATACCATCTGATTTGATGCACTTGCAACAAAGAAAGAATGTTAGTTCCCAAGTAAGGACGTTTTAAATTCTTAACATAATAACCATTTTGACTGTAATTCTTAGATGCCAAAAATGATATCATCAACATATACAACTACAATCAATAGTTTATCATTTCAACTTTTGTGTATAAGTTACTATCTGGAACCCCTTTGAAAATCATGTCCAGTGAAGATATTTGTGAAACGATAATACCATGCCCTTGAACCAATTTAAAAGACCATATGAGCCTTTTTTGAGTCTGAAACAAGATTTTCATCATTGCCCAAAATGAATCATACGGTTGTTCTATATATACTTCTTCTTCTGAATCACCATTAAGAAAGCGATTTAACATCCATTTGATAAGCTTTGATTTGTTGATAACTTGAAAAGCAAGAAACGTTCTTGGCTTCAAGTCTGGCTAAGACAAAAGTTTCTTGAAGTCTATACCTTCTTGTTGAGTATACCCTTCTCATTGATCTAGCTTTTTTCTTACGCGTCCCCATTCTCTTAACTTGTTCTTGAAAATCCATTTAGTTCGATGACATTTTCCATCATGTGGTCTTGTTTAATTCTGATGTCATTCTTTTCCAATTTGATGAAGCTCTTCATTCATGGCTTGCTTCCATTCATCTTTGCTGTGATTGACATGGCAATTCAATTGTGGAAAGAAAGTGCTAGATAGTGAAGATCCCACTAGAGTTCTCCTTGTTAAATTTTAGATTCTTTGTCTCCCAGAATTTAAGGACTCGGGATGATTCTTTTGAACATGTCTGGATGGAGCTTTAGGATAGATCATTTTTGGTTCTTCATTGGATCCCTTGTCTATATCATTTCTATTTGATGTGAAGGACATGATCCTGTCATCTTCTTTTGTTGTTTTTGTTCTTCTTCAGAATTTCAGGAGACTCATCGATAACAACATAAATACACTCAGCATGATACTGACTTTTATTATTGCTGTATGCTTTGCTTGAATATGAGTAACAGAAATATGCTTATTAAGTCTGGGTTCAAACACGAGCTTTTCCATGTTTATTTTTGATAAAGCATTTACTTCAAAAACTCTAAAATGCTTCCCCAGAGGAGGGTACCATATAGTTCATATGGAGTTTTGTCACTTTATTTACCGAACATGGTACTTATTGTTAGAATATTGTGCATTTCTTTGTATCTAATGTTGGCTTCACCCCAGGAACATGTTAGGAGTTCGGTCATCAAGCATAGCTCATCCATTTGTTTAACGGATTATTTCTGTTCATTAACACCTTTGTTGTAGGTGCATAACTACGGTGTCTTTTATGCCATGTTGGTCACAAAATTCAATTTCATTGATGCTATTCTCCTCCTCGGTCAGTTCTAAGACACTTGATTTTTAGATCTAATTCATTTTCTGCAATGCTTTGAAAATCGCATTTTCAATGTATTTATTGTTTAATGAACTTTGATCCAACACATTCTGGTATTATCATCAATAGAATGTAGTGTTCTTTTTAATGACACCTCATAGGGTCCACATACATTATGAATGAGTTCAAACGCGAAGATCCTTCTTTGGCATTAAATGCGATACCTACAGTGCAACACAGTCAATGAATTTGCATATGATACTTTGGTAGATTAATATTGGAAGATGCTGACGACAATCTGCTTGCTTTGTTGATTTGGAAAACTCGAGATCTTGTCTATGCCATGTGTGTTCGAGAACTTGCTCAATGGCATTGATGCTGATTTAGTACATCTACAGGTTGCTTGGATTTCTTTTGCCACTTTATAATAATTTAACTGTATCAAGATGTGAACCGCATTATTTTGAATAAGAACAACAGTTCACTTGATCACAGTGACTTACATAGCAGTTATGCCTTAATCCATCCTGTCCAGCATCACTAGCCTTCACCTTTTCTATTGACTCCTGATTGCTTACTTTAATTACGAAATCATTCCAAATGTTACTTTCTTTTCTTTCTAAGTCTATGCAAGAAGTTTCCTTTTTCTGTCATGTGGGCATCCTTGTATTGTACCATTGATTTTTCTTCTATTACGAGCATGCTATCCCAATTTTCAACTTTGTAATTCCTTCTTTTCCATACTTTGGAACTTGAGGAAAGTGTTCTGCAGGCTGGACTTTACTCCTGCATTGATTCTTCATGGCCAGATTATTAGGCAGCACATTCAACTTCATTTTGAAGAGGAGAAAAGTTGTTATAGGTATTCTTCTTTGGTTCGGTATCCGACCTTTCTTTCTTCTCTTGTCATGATGGTTTTGTAAGCAACACATTGGCCGACTTTGTGACCAAAATTGTGACATGTAAAACATTGTCCATAGAAATAGACATTTTTGTAATCACGGAAATCTTCTATTTGGATTTACTGCTTGGTTGGAGCTCCTTTGAAAGTTATTCTGTGGAGGTGTTTGTAGTGAGATGATCTGCTTTTGTAAAGAATCCTTGCTTCCTTGTTGAGAGCGGAACCTCATTGAGTTATTCACCTTCAGATGATTCAGTCTTCCAAACACGAAGTTTCAGTATATCCGTTGTTTATGAGAGGAGAACGTTGAGCCTTGATAGTTTTGTCAAGTGTCCCAGTCCTTTAGTAAGTCTGAGATTGATCTGAACTTTCTCCAATTATTTTCTTAGACTTACCACTTCGTGCTTTCTCCTATTGCTTATTTTCTTCTTCAATCGATTTTTCGGAGATCCCCTTATTGATGATCTTATTTTCTTCATTGCTTTAGGTTCAGTTGTTTTCTTTGAAAAAATCATTGTCTTCTAAAGCATCCACAAAGTATCCTTTTCTTCTCTTTGTTCAAATTCCATGAGGAAGTCTAAGATCTTCTTCACATTCTTCCTCAGCATGAGATGACCCATCACTTTGTCTTCAGTAGTATAGTAACTTTTCTTAGAGAAAGTGAATCGGTTCTTATTCCTTCTTGTTACTTCTTTCCTTTGTGAGATGTTTCTTTATAGGTGACTGCATTATAATAATCAACTTTTCCACTGAAAACATTTGAAGGGAAGCTTACCTTTGAACCTTCCAGTACCTAGTTGGGTTTCTCACAAAATTTGCTTCTTCTTCTTCGGATATATATGATTCTTTGACACTGCTGCCCTCTTACCCGGATACCTTAAAGCGGCTTCTGATTTGAAGGACCTCCTTGTCTCATTTCAACGTTAGAATACCATGTAATTGAAACAGTAGTAAGAGTTTAGGATCTTTGCCTTTCTTCAATAGTGAAACTTTAAGTCAAATTTTGAAGTCAAGGATCCTTAAGACTTTTCCACAGTAGTATCGGTTATGGTTTCACCCAAATTTCTCATTCGATTTCTGATCATCCAGACGTGAAAGAAATGGGGAAATACTCCATCATATGAATCTTCAAATTTTCATATTCAATTCCTATGAGTTTGAGTTTTGCACTTTTTACCTTTGTGTCTCCTTCATAACTTAGAATGGTTTGTCTACATATTTCTTTCTTGAATGTGGTTGTCACTTTGTAAATTCTAGTTAGAACGCTTCTATTGAGCATTTACCTTTGGCATTGATTTCATACTTCTTCCTTTTCTGTTGCATCTGGTGAATACTTCTTGAGATGCGATAACCTTCTTCCACGATTGCCTGCACCAGGAACTTTACTGAGATATGCTGATCTCGCACCTTTCGAATATCGGTGCTTCCATTGAATGAAGACGGCTTTGGAGCATTACTCCTTCTTGATTTCCCATTGCGACGGATCTCCTTCAGCGATCAGAAAGCACGGCCCAGAAAGACACCGCTCGTACGATTGTTGGGAAAAATAAGGAGGGGGGGTGAATCACTTATTTAAGAAAACGTAAAGGCTTTACTTTCATGCCCTAAAACCCATACTCTACTTTTTAAAATGAATAGCGTACACACGGATATCCTTCATAAAACTCACGTATGCAAATTAATTATGCCATTAAATATTCACTTAAATCATTCCATCATTATTCTTGGATATTATATAAACAATAAACATGTGCAGTAAGAGCAGAATATTATCACACATAAGCATCACACATGAACACCGAGTTTTGGGTAGAGCCCAAGTCGGGAGAAAACCACGCTGGGTTGCCGTGCTAATATTTTATTGTAAATAATATTATTGTGTGCGTGGAACTCCTATCGACGCGAGGCACCCCTAAGCTCGTTTCGACCTCTCTCGGAAGGGCTCCAACCGGCTGGTTTTACCGAAGCCTCACGGAGGCTACGTTTCAGTCTTGTTTACCGACCTCACAAAGAAGGGAGTTACAACCCCACCGGCGAAGAGCTACAACCCTCGACACCTCTGGACCATGTTTCATCAATTTCCACCGCTGGTCCCACTCTATGTTAAGCTGGAAATCATTCAGCAAACTAAAACGAATGACTCGGAAGCGCAGAATGCGGATAGCGACGACACGGTGAGAATGGATGGGACCCGGTACTGCCCCATGCTTCGGTAGGCCTAGTTTGCATACGCGCTGCTGCGTCTGGCGTGTATGGTGTACATGAGCAGTAGCACTTCGTACATGTTACGAGAACTAATTTTCTTGCGCATACGCGCTTTATCTTAAACAAGCCACGTGTATACGCGCTTCTTCTGCGTCAAACTAGCGTGTGGTTCTTGAGACATTTATTGATTATGGGTCTTGAGCAGATATTTGGATTTCATATTTAACCCTTTTTACTTCATACAAATGTTCGCCTCATCTGAGATCATGTTCATAAACGGATCTGTGATTACAAATACATTCAGGATCTAGATTTCTTCTTCATCATTTTCTTCATTGGTGCATCATACATTAGGATCTTTCATTTATTTGTAACCCTTTCCATTGAGATATGTGGAGAAAGTATTCTGATTCAACTCGATTGTGCACACCCCATCATGATTTGCACAATAGTTTCTTCTCTTGTAGATTGCCACTTTTTCCAATACCATGAGCCAAAACCACATTACTTTGTGGTATTCACCATTGTTGAGGTCGTTTAAGTAGAATCATTACCCGATACATTGGTCGATACCATGGTGGTTACCCCTGGTTTTGCACTTTATGAAGCGCTTTTTCCCATACGCGACTTGGAGTATTATTCCGTGATGCATAAACTTCTCTAAGCGAATGTTGTACCTTGAGACATACTCTTTTGTATCATGAATCATAGCATAATTCCTTTCTTCATTCCTTGTTCTTCTTTTGTAGATACATAGGTTTTACATTATTTCCAAGTCCATCAAGTCGAAATCGTCATCGGTGGTTCTGCATCTGAGACCTTTGCAATAATTTCATCTTCATTGATTGGGTTGCCATCGAGATGACACTACTGCATCATATTGCCAACAAGTTTTTTGAAGCAGCGAAGAAATGAATAATATGAAAAATATAAAATTCAAAATAATGATTTAACAATTGGTGGTAATGGTTTACCCAATATCATTGGTGAAGATAATGTTAATCATAGCCCCAATAATGACAATATACATAATGATTACATGGATGGTTCTAATAGCGACCGCATGTGAAACAAATAACTATTGAATCCAATGCAAGAGATTCTAGATTGGTCAATGCTCTGTTGATGGAAAACCTCATTATAATGATATTACTATGGCAAAAGGACACCACTATGCAATTGCACAATGCTTCATAACCCTGGTTGTGTTACCTCTTCTTAGCAAGGGTGTCCATGGATAGACAAAAATTAGTTTCGGTAATATTCTAGTGTTTTTATACAAAATGGAAATTTCAAGTTTTTTTAATAGATGTTTCAAAAAATATAATTCCTCTAAACTTCTCTTATCATTGTTGATGATCATCACCCAGGTTGTTATAGTCTATCCTTCAATTAATGACAAATTTCCTAAATAAAAATGAGATCATGTCATGTGAAATATTTAGGTATGGATGCTTCAGAGACATATGATGTCCAGGCTGGTGCATCCTATATTATGGAGATGGTAATGTTGGGTGGAGCTGATTATCTTGTTTGGTATGTGAGGTTGGACCCCTGTGCCTTAATGGGGAGGCAATGCGCCGTAATTAAACATTGCACAAGGGGGTCCCAAGGCGAAGCTACAACTTGTGATCCCAGGGTTGCGAAGCAGCGCCTGACTAAACAAATGTAAAATTTCCTTGCAAAAAAGTATGGTAATTTCCTCGTGATAGAACATTGTTAATGAATCAGTCTATACATTAGAAGTTATATTTAGTTTGAGTTTTTACTAGAAGAGAGCAAAACAAAGCTTTGTGAGGGTATTGTGTTGTTGTGTATTATGTGTGCAATGTAGAGAGAGAAACATGTGAGGAGACTTTGAAGGAAAACAGAGGATATTACGGTGGATGCTTTGTGGGTTGTGTCTCTTCATTTTGTTGAGATGAGTGAAAGGAAGGATTGGTTGTTCGGGGTGGATGTAGCCCAAACTAGGTGAACACCTTTATCTGTGTCTCTCTGGTTTCATGTTTGTGTGCTTGTGTTTTTTTCCGCATATTTTATGTGTTTCATTTCTCTATAATATATAATTTTATAACAAGCTGGTATGACCGAAGGTCTGTTTGGTTGATAAAATCGCGGGGAAAGAAGGTTCTTCGTTTGAGAGTGAGACGATAGCGGAAGATGGTAAGTTGTAGAGCGAGAAATTTAATATTGTTTCCCACTGTGGAAGATGCGGATGGAAGATTATATTGTCAAAAGATGCTTTCTCTGTTGAGCGAGAAAAAAAAAGAAGTGATGGCTGTAGCCAGGGCAGCGAATGGGAGATTCTCGGCTAGAAAGGCACTCATGTGATGCGGTTGTGGCCTCGTGGTGTGGTGCTTCAATATTTTGAAACAACGTAGAGGGTTTGATTAAGGCGGTGGAAAATTATATGAGAAACCATGACCTCGAATAGGGTATTTCTTGTAAAACGTTTATTTAATATGAATATGTCGGAAGGTGGATCTATTGCGGACCATTTAAGCAATTTTAATGATTACAGTCACTTGAATTCACATGAGGTAAACTTTGTTGATGACGTTAGGGATCTTTTATTTGTGCTCATTGCTAGAAAGATGGAATGATTTAGTTATGGCATTAGTAACTACGTCTGAATGATGCTTTAAGTTTGATGATGTTGTCGGTGTTTTCCCTTAGTGAGAAATGCAGAAAAAGCTCTAGTGGGACATGGACAATTCTTTGAGTGTAGACTCTGGGGAAAGAAGAATGGAAAGGGAAAGAGCTCGGATATCGTAGTAAATCAAGGAAAGGCGGATTCAAGTCTAGGCGGTGATAGTGCCGCTGAAATGCGAGAAAGAAAAGTGCTGAAGAAAGGCTGTAGATGCGGGAAGGAAAGAAGAGATGCACAACAAGGAAACGTGTCCTTGATAAATGTGATAGGTGATGTGTTGCAAAGATGCTTTGATTATTTGTGCAAAATATGATTCTAGGTGGTAGATTAGGGGGCCTCATTCCATACCACACGATGAAATATTTTCATGAAGGCTGTAATTGAGAGATTTTGGACAAGTTCGTTTGGGTGATGGAAAAAATTGTTGGAATGGGTGAAAGTTCTTGTAAAACAATAGAATGGAAACCAATGGCTATTAAAGGAGGTAGGCGTATTCAGGATACAGAAGAAAAATTTGATTTCAATAGGGTAGTTGGGAAGTGAAGGTTGTGTGACAACTTTCACGGTTGATTTCTGGAAGGTCACCAAGAACTGTGGTAATGAAAAAGGAAAAGTTTGTTGTTGTATTTGTACGATGGTATTTCTAACTGTTGTTAATTATTTAGCTTCGAAGAATGATCTTGACATTATGGCATCATAGGCTCGAGACAGGTAGAAGGGGATGGAGATTCTTCACTCAGAAATTTGTGACTGCAAAGTTTAGAGTCATTGGAATTGCGGGAGAATTGCATTTATGGAAAAGAAGATGTATTTCTGGAGTTGGGAAAGAAAAGTAAGAAAAAAAAATTTAGAGCTTGTGCATACGATGTTATGGGGACTGCTCAGTATCATCTCTTGGTGGCTCTGGTGTTATGTTATTTTTATTGATGATGCAACTATAAAAACTTGGTTTATTGTATTAAGAATGATAAGTGTATTCGATACTTTCAAGAAATGGAAAGCTTTTGTTGGGATGAGACAAGAAAGAAGTTGAAATATCTCAAGATCGAATAGATGAGTGAATATTGTAGTAAAGAGTTTGATAGGTACTATTGACTGGAATACGTAAAAACCCGGTTCAATAACACACAAGAAAATGGTGTGTCGAAAGGACAGACAAAAGCGATCACTGGAACGTGCAAGTGCATGAGATTGCATGCATGATTTCCTTTACAATTTTGGGCGGATATTTGTATATCTTTCTTTATCTAATAAACGGGGACGCAGTTCCTTAGATGGTGGTATTCTGAAGGCTTGTGACAGGGTAAAAAGGTAAAGTACTCTTTTTTAAAAGCCTTTTAGTTGTGAGGCCTTTGTATGTTAATAAAGCAGAAAAAATCTTGAGGCAAATCAAATAAATTTATCTTTGTTGGATATGGTGTTATTAATTTTAGTTATCACTTATATGATTATGAAAATTACAAAATCATTAGGAGCGGTGTAATATTCAATGAAAAGGTCTTGTATAAGAATCAGTGTAGGAAAAGAAACGAGAAGAAAGAAAACAAAGAACCTGATTCTTGGTGACATCACGAGAAAAGTAAAGGTGCACAATATTGTGTCCAACTGACCACAACAACAACGACCACCATAGCAATGACACATCCTCAAACACTGAAAGTGAGTGATAGAAGATCTACCGAATAAGTAGACCTGATTGATACTCTCCTTCATTATATTATTTATTGTTGGTAGATTAGCGAGCTTGAATGTTATGAAGAAGAAATGTGGAGTTGAAATAAGGAAGAAAGTAGAAGACTGTGTGGAAGAAGAATGGACTCAGCAATGCATAACTAGACTTGGGACTTAATGGGATTTAACATGGTAAAGCCAATGCAGAATAAATGGGTTTATGGATGAAGGAAGAGAAGATGGAGGAAAACGAGGGTACAAATCTGAACTTGTGGTGAAGGGTTTGCATAGAATAAAGGTATTGATTTTGATGAAATTTTTTCTCCTATTATTCAATATGACTTTAATCATAACTATTTTTAAGTCTTGTGGTAGCGGAAAGATTACATATTGAACATTTAGATGTAAAACAACATTTCCTCATGGAAATTTGGAGGAAGAATTATATCTAAGGAGCAACAGAGGATATGGGAGGTCAAAGGGAAAGAAAATTATTATGTGGGTTGAAAGGCTTGTAGCTTAAAATAGGATCCAGTGTGTCAAATTTGACAAGTTCATGTCTGGACAAGATTATACTGGTCTCCTAATCATTGTGTTTGTGAAAAAAAATGATGGCATATATATTATATTGTTATTGTATGTAGATGACATGCTTGTTTAGGAAGTCTAACATCAGGAAATAAATAATAACAAAGAAAATTGGCAAATTATTTGCAATGAAGGATTTAGAACTACAAAACAATCCTTGGTATGAGAATAAATAAAGACGAGGAAAAAATTGCAAATTAACAATGTCCTCATACGTTGTAAAAAGGTATTGAAAATATTTAATACGAAGAATGAAAAACTAGTTAGTACACCTTTTTACAATTATTTCAAACTTACTAAGGAGATGTATACAGACAGAATAAATGAACATGTATGTCTAGGTTATATGCATCAGGTATTTGAACTTAATGTATCTGTGATGGTCTACACGGGCCTAATATTACACATGCTGTGGGTGTGGCATTGAACAATCCGGGGAAAAGAACATTGGATGGCGATTGAAATGGATTCTCGGATATTTGAGGTACCATAGTGACATTATGCTTTGGTGGTTCAAAGATTTCTCTACGGATATGTTGATGCGGATATGGTAGGTGACAGAGATAACAAGAGGAGCACTACAGGATATGTATTTACTATAGGTGGAAAAGTTGTCAGTTGGGATTCAAAAATCCAAAGTGTTGTTGCATTTTCAACAATAGAAGAAGAGTATGTTGTTGCTACAGAGGTTAGTAAAGAAATTATTTGGTTACAAATTTTTATGGATGAATTTGGTAAGAAGCATCATGGGCATTGTGCGGTGATGAACGTGTCATCTTCGAAGAACTCGGCATTTGATCGGGACTAAACATATCACAGGCTGTTCATTCTGTAATTGATGTGAAGATGTGGATAGTTGGTGGAAAAGATACACACTAGCAGATGCTGCTGATGTTAATAAAAGTTATAATGAGCCGAGATTATGCTCGGTTTCGATTTAGTCTTCAAGGATGAAGATGAATATGAGAAACAACGGGTCAAGAAGGTCATTGTCAGAAAATGAAGCGATGATAGAGTTTTCTGATCAGTCTCAAGTGATTGTTGGGTGTGGAACTGATTATCTTGTTTATTTTGTATCACGGCGTTGGACCCCTATACCTTAATGGGGAAGCAACTGTTGCTAAGTCGGGGGGGAGGCTGTGACTTTATGGAGAGCCCCCCCCCCCCACAGCGGGGGATTTCCAGGCGGCCCTCGAAGCAAAAAAGATGTAAAATTGCCTTGTAAAGTATAGCGTTTCTGGTCAATGCGGGTTGTTCATTACGCGAAGATGATCGATGGTAGAAGTTATGTTTAGCTTAGGGTTTTGCCTAGAAGATACGACCCCTAGCTTTGTATGAGGGTATTGTATTGTGCATTGTGTATGTATATTCTCATAGTGAGAAACATATAGGGGGGCGGCAAGGAAAACAGGATATTACGATGGATCTATTCTTGGGTTGTGTCTCATTTCTTTGGATAATAGAAAGGGGCCATTTGCATTAGAGTGGACGTGGCAAAACGAGGGTGAACACGTATACGTATCTCTCTGGTTTTTATGTCATTTGGTATGGTTGTGTTTTAAAAAAACATATTTATATGTTTCATTGCTGCGTAATATAAATTTTATATTTTGGTAAGAAATCCTTAGATGAATGTAGAATGTGGTGAAAAGTACCATATAAGTACATCATCAAAAGATGGGAAGAAAGTGCTACGTCACATACCTTTAGCCCCACAATTTGAAAAGGTTATTTAGATGTAAGGAAATGTCCTGACTCATGGATTATCATGTGAAGACGGAACGAGATGGTGTTATGAGGATGTCGGCTGATGGAGTGGTGTGGTGTAAGATCGAGGAGAAGTGGCCAATTTTCAAAGATGAGCCATGAAATGCAAGAATATCATTAGCATTAGATGGATGGGCACATACTTGGAGACTTTAATAAACGATTTATTAATGCTTTGGAGAATTAGACGAAGAAGTATATGCAATCCTATTTCTTCAAGGATCTTTCGATTTCGTAAATGATTCTTTTCACAATTCATGATGCTCGAGACCTCGATGTGTTGTGGTGATTATAGTTGGTGTTAATAAGTTCTATTGTGTTATTGATTTATTTATTCATATAAAAATCCCTAAGTGTTACCTTGATCTTGCATATAAAAATGAAAAGCCTTAGACTAAGGGATCTTATGGATGTAAAACATGTGAGCCTTGCACCTCATCGAAAGATTGAGTCATTTGAAAGTATATATGATGAATATAGAATGTTTTAAGCTTTGATCATCCATATAGGTATTAGATAAAAGGATGATTTTAGTCGAAAGGAGTGCCTTCTTGAATATTGTATTTAAAGATGAATCCAGATGGATGCATGCATATAGAAGCTTTCTAAATGGTAATTTTCATTATTTCCTTTTAAATTATATGCAATTACATTCCTAAAAACATTGATTTGTTGACATTATGATTTTCTTTTTGTAGGATCTACCTTAAGGAATGACTTGACAGAGTATTTTGAGTTTATATTGTGAAGACCTACCTATTGTTCACTTTTTCAATACAATGCACATAAAGACAATGTATCTGTTATTTATATAGTATGCTGTTTAGGACATACATGGGAGGAGGCCCAAATAATCTAAGTGACGATGAAAATTTACTATTGTTCACTTTTCCAATACAATGCACATAGGGAATAATGTATCTATTTATTTATAATATGCTATTTGAGAAGACTTCATCATGGAGGAGGAAACTAATTAATCTACAAGTGAGTATGGACCTCCAGTAGGAAGAATGCCTCATCTTTGGCCAAATGATGATGGTAAATTTGTAGGCAGTCATGGTCTCTCCTGAAAGGAGGGAAAGAAAGATAGATTAAATCCTTAATTGATGAATTCCAAGGTTTTGGAGTATATTTTTAAGAATGCATTCCCAAAATAAAATGAACTTGTTGTAATGAAGACCGATCATCGGCATAATTTCCTTAGGGTATGTGCACATTGATTGAAATTATCTATATTATCTATTATGTGATTTTAAAATTCTTTTATTTAAAGAATAATTATATAGCATGAGTAATTGATTAATTTTAACATTCTAATTGCAATATCTATTACTTGTCAGCCTTCCAAATAATCTCTATGACAACATTAGGAGGACAAACTACAAGCTAAGTAGATTTTTTAGGTATGATGCATGACCTATATAAGGAAAAATGTCTCTTCAAGTACAACGTGTGTGATATACTAGAAAATTGTTTATCTAGAATATATTTTTTTCTTTACACAAATCGTGGGCTTAACCCAACGTTAATTCAATGTTCATTGGGTCACTTCAATAGAGATACCAAAAAAACTTAAATATGTGGAAGAAAGAACTCCCCTATTTTGGTGTGGGACATGCAAAAATACTTCCCAACAAGTTTCTGTTAAAACACTTCATTGTGCACCCTGCACATGAAATAGAGTTGTTTGGACAGTTCAAACAAGGACAATATTTCTATTGAGCTCTGTTTAAAGGTTTGAAAAAGTTTGTAAAAAGAAACCATCTGAAGGTTCCATGCTTAAAGGGTACATGTTTTCAAATCGACGGTTTATATCTTGAATTGTGCAAATAATTAAATATTGAAGGGCTCGACTATGGGACTCAAAAGAAAGTGAAAAATTTGAAGGACATGCTTATTCACCAAGATGAGAAAAAAGTAGGTAAATTAAGAGTGATTAAACTTATATCTACATATGGTTCACGGGAATTTTGATTTTCACTATGATGGTATAATATGTTTATGTTTATGATTGCTAATCACATTGAAATGGGTATGTATTATTATATTAAAAGCGAGAAATTTTAAAAAATATGGAGGAGAATATCAAAGAAAGGCATAATGATGCCCGAGAGCATTGTTGTCATATGTATCTCGAGGTGGTGTAATTCATCTTCATTCAAGTAATGAGAAAAATTGAAAAGATTTAATGATGTAGGTTTAAAATATTTGAGGGATGAAGTAAATGTGTAGAAATAATGATGAATTTACAACACATGTATTGGACATTATAAAAAGGACTAGAGAAGAATAAGGTGACTCATTATAGGGGGTTGTGGTGCAAGGTCGTCATTAGTGTTGAAGCTAGATGAAAATTAATGAACATTTGATATTAGGTCATATTTTACGGTAGATTTTCAATCACATGTTTGTGATGAAACATAAAAGCAAACACCTTGAGATCTTATGGAATAATCAAATATAGAGCAACTTGAATCTTTCAGGTGATATCGACACAAGTGGTTTAGAAATATTGTGGTCAAATCATCAACAACATATATTCATGAGAATGGTTTTGCATCATCAATCATACTAGGTTTGAGCCAATAGATGAGCAATATGTTTTCTTGACCAATGTGAGCAAATATTTTATGTTTCCATCCTACGAGTAAGTCAAAGTCATTTGTCATTGAGTATAATCCTAGATCAATAAGAGTCTTCCTTCACATTAGAAGAACTGTCTAAATGTCATCTAATGGTAGCTCAGATGATGAATTTAATGGGCAGGAAGACATGCTTGAAATTTACAATTCGTATTCAAATTATTTTGATGATTAATGACAAATTCTATTTATAGTTCTACTAAAAAAAATGTAAATGTATAGTAGTTCTATATTAGAGTTTCATTTTCATTTAAATCTATTATATGGATTTGTTTAGAAGAATAAAACTTATAATAATGTAAAAATTAATAGTATTTTAATGTTACACATATCAAAGAACTATAACATGATAACAATGTTATATATAGTATCATTATGTAGATTTAGATTTTTTTTTCTCATAATTTTCTTAGAAAACTTAATAATTAATGAATTTCTATCTTATAGAATTGAAAAAAAAAAAATTACAATGGCAAGTTAGATATTAGAGGATTTGTTAAGAATTTTTTACCCTCGAAAATGATATTTTATGATTAAAATATTTTCAAAATGTTTCATTTGATTATGAGTTACTATTTTTTGTTGTTTCTTGTCGTGTTTTAATTCATTTGCATACTTTTCATTTTAATATACTCATTATTTACTTCATATAATCAAGGTTGATGCTTTTATTATATATATATATATATTGCACTTGTTTCATTATTGGATTAATGCAATGAAGTATATAAAACTCATTCTAACTTGGGAAATGTGTAATATTGAATTAGGTCTATTAGTTACAATATACAGACAAGAAAAAAAGTAAAGTCGTGGACAAAGAGTTTAAATGAATTTATGAGGACAAAATTTCTGAGTCATAGGTAATGTGAGATACCTTCGAAGTAATTTATCTACAATTCCATCTTCCCACATTTAAATTTTATACAGATGATGTATATGTCAGTGGTAAGCGTTACCATAATGTGGAGCCTACATGAACCTGGAGTTGAAATTGATGGTGCAATCATATAAGTGGTTGATGAAGGTTGATGTTGATCCATTCATAAGATGCATATGTAATTCATGCGAATGAAAACAACTATCCTAAACCGCGAAAATACAACATATATGAAAGCAGCCGTTGATGATATGCTAAGGTAAATAGTCATTATATTTTACTTATAAAATTTACAGGTTTGTAATTACATAACATGTGTGTATTAATAAATATGTCACAATGTTAGTAATATCAATGTTCTCAGAAGAACCTTATGACGTGGACAACAAATCAAATTTTCTCCATCAGAATGAGCAAACTATACCATCTATTGGTGCCATCAACTCTACAACCTCTTAAACATCAATGAATATGTTAAGGAGAAAAATAATAACATGCCATTCACAATCATTAAATGAAAAAGAATAGGTAAATGATGGTGGAGAACATGGAGACATACTTCACCATGAAGCATTGAAGTTATTTGGTCCTACAATTATAAAAATTTTCGTCATCGAGGTAAAACACATATCATGTTTTATAATTATGTAATTTATATAGTATAAATATATATAACGTTTCATGTTTCATATATATATATATATATATTGTACTCGGTATTACATTCCTAATTTCATTACTATCGTATAAACATGATTTTTTATATGGATTATTTACTTTCTATGTGCATTCCTGAAGGTCTAAGAAAGGATGAGTTATTATCTCTTATGAATAAAGTAGTAGCAGGTGTACTTGCAAAAAAAATTATTCATAGTGTTATAAATATTAAAAATACTGAAATGCTTTGAGAGGAGAATTGGTAAGAAACAAAAATGTAGTCAAGCCACACTTCATAGGAGAAGGAGTGTGGAAGAAGTTATTGGATGAGATTTCTATTAAGAAAAAAAAAGAAAAATGGAACTTTGGTTGGAAAATACATATATTTACATACTGTACAAGCCTCTAGGTTGTCCACACGCCATCATTTGGGGAAAGGTGGCATGTTGTTTGCGAGCAAAAATTATGGCTGTACACTACTATGCTTCTCGGGGAAAATTTATTTTATACTCGTCAATTTTAACTATTTCATTTTAAATATGGTTAAGTGTTTAATATTTAAAATGTCGAAGATGACAAAGAATTTTCTCATGCTATGGTATTTTCTCTCATTCATCAAAATATTAAGATGGATTTCATCCTATGTGAGATTATATGGTCATTTTTGACTATAATATTTATGTTCTAGATAATTTTTTTGTATGAAAAGTATGTGTGAAAATGGTTCAATTAACATCTGATTATAGTTATGATCTTATCTTATATGTGTCTTGAGTAAGCTGTCCAACATGATTAAAGAGAATATGAAGCTAAACTTTGAATCATGCTTTAACCTTACCATATGTTTGGTTAGTTCACCTTAAAAAAATTTTTAAATCAATAAGATACTTTAGTTATGAAATACCATTAAATGCACACACTTTTATGGTTATTTTAATTAAATTGAAGTTATTATTTTGTGTTTTAACCAGTTTATTTCATTTATCTTATTTTTTATTAAACTTATGTTTATAATTTTCCTTGTATGATTTGTCCATGCGAGCGACGACAAAAATTATTTTAAGGATGAGAAATACGAATGACGAATGAATTATCGGTTTCTTTTATATCTCATAATAAACAAATTTAAAGACCCTAGGTATATGTATATTAATAAATGAGAGTGATTTTTGATAATCAATGTTGGAACATATGTATAACTATTATTTTCTTTAATTAGATTATCTCTGCATATACTCATTGTTTTGGTTTGTTATAATATGTAAAATTTTAACATAGATATTGTTAGCGTTACTTTGTAATTATTCATTTAATGTGAAAGATATCCATTTAATATATTTTTCCATAACTAAGTAATAATAGATTAGAAAAACAAAAAGTTTTTGAAATATCATGCCATCTTGAAGTTTTCACTGAACAAATTACGCGTGAGGCTTGGAATTGACAAACCTTTAATAGAACTTTTGTTGTTGTTATTTAATTTTCAAAATTTGAAATGATTCATCTACATAAATCGGCTATATTGACTAAAATGATCGATCTTGATATTATGTATGGGAATTTATTATGCCCATCAACTTGAATCGCGTGAATGTTCAATAGAACTCTTCCATTACTTGTAATTGATACTTGCCATAATGTAGCCAAGCACCAAAAAAAGCTACCATAGTCAATACCTGATGAATTAAATTTTTGGATATATTATGAGATACTTCAATTGTGTTAATACATTTGATATTAATTAAATATATTTATGGTAATTGGATTTAAGCATAAGAAAATGGTCAAAATGTTCTCTTTGGTAATAAAGTAAACTCTTTGAATGCTCACCACATGCAATGTATAACCTTTATAAATGAGAGATTATTTTCTTTTGCACCATTTCATATTTTATGGTGCTTTTGCACCATATGCAATTTTATTATAATAATAATATCTAAAATCTCATTTTTATATTTTTATTTATATGGTGCTTTATATAATTATTATTATTATAATAATTTTGATATTTATGATAAATTTTAATTTTTTGTAAAATTGGTTTTTGGTACTTTGCATCATCTTGATCACGTCGTTGGATTTTTGTAGTTTGTATACACCATGGAATCTGCATCTGCATTTAACAATTTAACATTTTTACTAACTCCACTTTTTGCTGTAATGAAAAGTAAAGACTATCGCAAATCCTTTACAAATTGTGGTGCTAATGTGTGGCTAAACCAGCCCTTCTTCTTGTAGTGGGAGGATGCACAATTGGTTTAGGATATTTTTCAAGGGTTTTAACCGTGGTAGAGGCTGAGGTTAAGGATCAGTTAAATATACATAATCATTATGAAGTCTTCTAATACTCGAAAAATTAATGAATCAACCAATAGATTCTCCCGAATGTATATATTGCTAGTGATGAATATTTCATATTTAGAGTTATTGGCGCTAGATCCAAGTGTTTTTATGTTGGCGTATTTTTGGGTTAAAGACTTGCAATTTGTCTCCATAATCTGATTAAAAGTGTCTCAAAATGGTTCTCCGTGCCTTGAGTTTGTGAGTATCTAGTGGGGGTTAGGGTGGAAAATTTGAAGCTCCTTTACATAGGATGGAGTGCAGAAGAGTATGATTTACTGATAAATTTTCATATCTCACTGTGAACGTGGTCATTCTGTATATGGTCTAGTCTCTTGGCCAAAGATAATAGTTTGTGAGCGTACATTTTATTGTCATAGGTAATGAATTCTAGGCGGTAGGGGTTCAAATTTTAAAATTGAATTAATTGGCATGATAAGTGAGCGATTGGATCACAGCAGTGTTACTTCATAGATATTACTTGGTCTACATCATGAAGTACGCATGGATTTGAGGAAGGGAAATAGCTTTCATGAGTATTTCTTGATTTTGAGGGATCCTTGAGTTTGAATTGATGGGTGGTGGATTTCTCATGGGGGTTTGATTGCGATCCAAACCCGGACGGGAGGTAGATGGATAGGGGGTTTGATGCACTATAAAAAGTTAATATGTGGAGATTGAGACTGCGATAGGAAGTGGAGGATATGCAATTCTCCTTTAAAATGTCTGACTGCATTGGTTGAGGGTGACCAAATCATTATGATGCATTCATTGGGCCCTGCATAAATTGAATAAAATAATGCTATTAAAATCCGCAGTTGTGAGGTGTCGTGTAGCTGATATTTGCCCCTATCATTTATTGGCTGAAAGGGCTACATTTCGTTGATGCAGGGGGTAACCAACAAAATTAGATGTTCATTTGGGTATATGCCAAATAAAATTAATAATCCGGCTTAAGTGAAAATATGTCTAAAATTGTAGGTTGTTATTGATCTAAACCGATTATTTGCTCTCATTTATTTGGCAAGTTATTTTTTCTTAATGAGATATTTTAATTTTGAACTGACTCCAACAATCGACATGGACGGTGAATCAAAATTTCTTAACAACATTCTTAATATTGATGAACTAGTGGACACCATTACGATGAATATTACGGCAACAAACGAGAGAGATAGAAGTCACAATTACCCACCCAACCAATGATTCATAATTTAAGGTTACGAGGGATATTTTTGGGGCCTTTGATGATTCATCTAATCTTGATGATTGTTAGACAACTGAAGAGCCAGAAAAAACATAAAAAATGGATAAATGCTCTGAAAGTTTATTCAAAGTCTTACTTTGGGTGTTGATGTCTATTGGGAGAATGTCGCTAATTTGCCATCGGACTTGTGGGGTGATCGGTATATCCATCAAACACGAGGGTCCGGATGAAAGAATGGATCCAAAAAAAATGGATTTTATTTCTTTGATACATACCCAAAGTGTGTGTGTTGGTGAATGGTTGGTTTGGCATTCATTTCTTAAGAAAGAGAATGCTAACAAGATTCACGATCTAGCACGAGGGTGATTTTAATTATGGAGTGATAGAAATATTGATTTGATCTAGTTACGGAATCCCCAAAATGGTGGATTATATGTGGTTACTGAGTCTACCACTTCAACTCTTATCAAAGAAATCTATACGAAATCCTTTGGTAGGATCGAGGAAAGTATATTATGTGGATAGAAGAGTATGCTTATCATGAAAAAAGTGAAACGTGGTTCCTGATGGAGGTGGAGCTGTATATTTGGTATTAAAAACCCATATGGTATTTTATTAGTTAGAAAATAGGTGTGCTATGGGAATCCCTTAGATGCAGTGGTGTAAACAAATTGGCACACCTCATTGCAAATTACCTATTCACTTTCATGATTCAGATTCAACAAAATTGTGGTTTCATCGGAAGCGAATAGGATCCTTGTTGGAGGAACAAAGGAAAAAGTATTCCTCAATCAATGGAACATTGTGCGATGGGAGAAAGCCCTGTCTTGAGTTCTTCTCAGCATGGGGCTTAGTTTTCTGACGCAAGAGTACATACAATGAAGATCCCCATTCTACTGAGATCACAATCTCCTCATTTGTTGTTTCCAAGTACCAATCATAGAACTCATCTCAATGTATTTACAGTGGTAGATTTACTTTATTATCTCTTTATCTCTCAAAGAGCTTAAGAGTGCATAAAATTCTTCCCTTTATCTAATGATCTGAAATTGAAAATTTTAGCATTAAAAATTGGATATGGAACTCATCACTTTATAAATAATTATTTCTTGGGGGGGGGATGTGAGCCCATCAAAGGGCAGAAAATGGGGTGAATCCTCCATAATAAATAAGAAAGAATTGAAATATAAGAAAATTTCTCTGGCAGGAGGACAAAAATCTATGTAGTGGCAGAAATATTCTGGAGAGCCATGATATTGTTCTTTGAACACATTAAAGAAGAAATAATTTACAGAGTGAATGAAAAGGCAGAAGATAAAAACAAATAGATCGTACACAAAATATATGTGGTAAAACCTTGACGGGATGTGAAGGAAACCTCCATGGAGCAAGGGATTGGAAAACTCTATTAATCAATAATCATTCCTCATTTCTCAACCTCTCAGGCATCCAATTAACTTGTTCACCGTTTATTCTATTGTTCATGCTCTGACCAACTAACATGTAATAGTAAATTTTAAAATTACATTATTCCCCATTTGATGTCCAATTTTAACAAACTCCACCTTGACAATAATTTTCCTAATCCCTTGCCCAGCTGTCTTTTACGCAATCCAGAAGTGAGACACCATCTCAGCTTCTCTCTTGTAACTAATATGGTCTCTTGCACCTTAGTTTTCTATATTTAATTTGTTGGAGGCTGTGTTATATTCTTTCCCTGCATTGTGCCTGGTGGTGTTTTTTGGTATGCGGTCCCACTCATATGCGGACCCACCCATGTTTTGTGCATGAGTTTGCACATGGTTTTGGGGTATGATGGTTTTCGACCCCTGGTATTTTGTAGATGTGGTCAAGGGAACTATAGTTATGTTCTAATCCAGGGTTAATGGATTGGGGTTTATGTATGCTTTGGCATGTATATATATGTGTTGTAACACTAAAAGGAATATAATGAAAAATCAAGCTGGTCGTCCCGATTTGGGATCCAGGGGAAAATCTCTGTGTTTATTTGTTTTATGTTTTATGCTCTCATTATTGTTTATTTTCTGTTATAAGATTCGTGTGTAGATCATTTTTGTTCTGGGTTAAAACCTACATTTGGTATTAGAGTTGTTTCGGCTTCAAGGGGACACCTTTGTTGTTGAGGGTTTTTTTGCTTGGATCTGCGGGATCGATTCTTGCGGTGAAAGAAGATGGTGAGCGACAGAAAGATAGAGATCGAGAAATTTAATGGTCAGAGCTTTGAGTTATGGAAGCTCAAGATGGAGGATCTGCTGGTGGATAAAGATCAGTGGATCGTGGTAGATTCAGGTACTAAACGAACGGCAATGTCAGATGAAGATTGGAAGAAATTGGATCGGAAGGCTAAGAGAACAATAAGGTTGTGTGTCTCAGATTTAGTATTGTTGAATGTATCTGGGGAAGCTACAGTGAAGAATTTGTGAGAAAAACTTGGGACTTTGTACCAATCTAAGTCTCTGGTGAATAAGTTGTTCCTGCGGAAAAAGCTGTATAACCTGAGGATGAAGGATGGAGACTCGGTGACAGAGCATCTGAATGCCTTCAATACTGTGGTAAGTCAGATTTCATCTGTTGATATTAAAAACTCAGATGAAGATAGGTGCATCAGTTTGTTGTGTTCTCTACCAGACTCATGGGACAGTCTGGTTATTACAATTGGTAGCAATACAACTACCTTGAATTTTGACGGCATTGTCTCAGCCTTGCTATCGGAGGAAATGAGACGGAGAAATATGGAGGGTCAAAATGGAGATGCCTTATCTGTACGAGGAAAGTCCCAAAACAGAAACAAGAATAAGGTTTCGAGTGGGAGATCTAAATCTAGAGGGAGATCTAAATCTCCTAGAAAGTTTGTAAAGGTATGCTAGAAATGCAGAAAGGAAGGGCACTACAAAAATGAGTGCAGATCTAAAGCTCCTGAGAAAGGAAAGGGATCTGATGATGCTCCTTCTACATAGGCAAAAACCACCTCGTATGAAGGTGGGGATGTGTATTTGGCTTCTTCTTCAAGTACACATGTAGATCATGAGTTATGGTTGATTGACTTAGGTGTGTCCTTTCACTTCAATCCCCATAGAGAGTGGTTCTACGAGTATGAGAAATATGATGGTGGTGATGTATTCCTAGGAGATGATAGGAAGGCCAGAATCGTCGGACGTGGGAAGGTTAAGTTGAAGCTGCAAGGTGGGAGGATTAGAAAACTTCCTGGTGTTCTGCATATTCCTGCATTGGCCAGAAATCTGATTTTTGTAAGCAAGATGGATGATGAAGGTGTAAAAACAGTGTTCGAGAAATATGTCTACAATATGGTTTGGGGAGCACTGGTATTAATGCGGGGAGTTCGGATTGGAACTCTGTAAAATCTACAAGGTAGAACTGTTATTGATGGGTGTAACAGTTATGTGGTTCCTGAAAGTGGAGCAGAAAGCCTAGCTGTCTCTCAAGAAAAGACCATTATATGGCATCAAAGGCTTGGACATATTGGAGAGAAGGGCCTTCGGATACTACATAGAAATGGTATGGTAGAAGGTATGTCTAATTGCTCTCTGGATTTCGATTTCTGTGAACATTGTGTATATGGGAAGAAAAATCGGGTGAGTTTTCCTTCTGGTGCTAAGAGGGCGAACAAGATATTAGAACTTGTGCACAATGATGTGTTTGGACCTATGTTAGTTCCATGACTGGGAAAGTCTGTGTACTATGTTTCATTCATAGATGACTTCTCCAGGAATACATGGATATATTTCTTGAGGAATAAATCTGAAGTCTTTGACAATTTTAAAGAATTTAAGGCTCTGGTGGAAAACCAGACAGGGAAGAAGATAAAGGCGCTGAGGACAGATAATGGTGGGGAGTTCTGCAAGAAGGAATTTGAAGAGTTCTGTAAGAAGTGTGGCATAGCATGGAAAAAGACTACTCCATACACACCTTAGCAAAATAGAGTTACAGAAAGAATGAACAGAACACTGATGGAAAAGGCAAGAAGCATGCTCAGTGGTACCGAGTTGGGACAAGAATTATGGGTAGAGGCAGTGGAGACTGCATGTTGCTTAGTTAACAGATCACCTTCATCAGCGTTGGAGGATAAGACTCCATATGAGGTATGGACTGGTAAGAAACCCTCTCTTTCACATCTAAGGGTATTTGGATGTGATGCATATGTACATGTTCCAAAGGAGAAAGGGACCAAGTTGGATAATAAATCTGAAAGGTGCATCTTTATTGGGTATAAGGATGGTTTAAAGGGTTAGAAGCTTTGGAACCCAGAAACAAGGAAGGTTGTGTACAGCCGAGATGTGGTGTTTGTTGGTCGCTTTAATTGTTTTAACAATTCAAGCTCCACATAAATTGTCAACCCGAGAAGGTCTGTTTATTCCAAAGACAATCACGCACTGGATATGCTCAATTCCAAAAGCAAAAATAATGTTGTAGTAAAAATTCACACAATTATTAATCATACAAATCTAATTATTCACACCCTGTTTAATCAAAGCTAAAGTTACTTATGTTATAGTAGAAGCAATTCCTCTATTGCAGTTTTTAAGAATCCAAATAAAGGGAAATCATTCTGCAGGAAAGGAAACCAATCAACCATAATAGGGAACAGGACCATATTCCTTTAAATGGAAACTTCAGCACCTGCTGCCTGACACTAATCACTCTGTAGAAAAGATAAACTCAAGAGAGCAGGGCCCTATTCCCATGAACAGGAACCTTCAGCACCTGTCTCCTGTTTCTAATCACACTGCAAGAAAAAGAAAGGCAATCAATGGGAACAGGACCCTATTCCTTTGTACAGGAATCTTCAGCACCTGCTCCCAACATCAATCGTACATTCAAACAGATAATCAGAAAAAGATCCCTTAACTTCTTAAGAATGAATGTACTAAACACATGCAGCGTTAAAGGAAACATAATGCTCAATAAACTACAGAACTGTGTAACTGGTGTTTCAGCAAACAGAATTAAAGTAGAGTGCGAATATCATAAGAAATCTGACAAAATACAGGAACAGTCGGGTGAATCTTGTGAGGAAGGCGGGTCCTTTCCTTCTCACAAGATTCCCCAGGGGAAAGAATTAAATTGAAGCGCTCAACAGAAACTTTTATTCATCTGTCAAAAGAAATGATACATTACAAATGGATTCTAGCTCCTGTCCTCTCAAACACAATGTTCTCCTGTAGCTTTCGAACCCCCTTCTAATGATGATGTCTCCTCTTTTTAAAGAGGAGACATCTCTTACAATTACATTAGAGAAAATCTACGTTTATCCCAAATCTGTTCTTCTTTCTTAAAACAGGGCTATTCTGTTCTTCCATAAAAAGATATTGTTACAACAGATACAAAAAGAGTACTATCTTCAGAATAATCCGTGTAACCACGTCTTCATGTTGTTGCCATTGTTCCAAAAAAATACTCTTCCAGAATCAAAAATTACGAATAGTGACGGAATTTGCGTGCCGCTGACTGTTTCAGCAACGGAGTCGACTGTTTCAGCAACAGAGTCGGCTATTTCAGCAACGGAGTTTGACTGTTTCAGCAACGGCCGATTGTTCCAGCACAACACATAAATTATCTGCGATCTTTTAGACTTATGTTAGCATAAATCTACCTTCGATTAATGATGAAATATAAGAGTAATATGGAATTATATGTAAACAGATAAAATATATAGTAAAGAAGAGGATTTTATATACCTTTGGATAAAGTGAATGAAAATGATGATGGAATCCTTTTTAAACATGGTTATAAAGGTAAGGTGGTGTCAAAATATATAGTAAAA